>OU426978.1:211391861-211826861 GCA_911387785.2 Aelia acuminata | reverse complement strand
AATTTAGGGTCATTCCATGTCAAATCAACACAATTTCGGGAGATTTTCAGACTTGATCTCTCAGATTTTCATGATTTTTGGTATTCTGCAATATATCATAGACTTATGAAAAAATACCAAATTTCAGTTATGTAGCACAATTATTTTTGAATTTATTAATTTTTAAAGATTTAAATTTTTATGAAAAAATTTCAGGTTTTGCTACCTTTAGATGCCTATAGACTGTCAACCAGTGGTGATATAAACCTAGGAGTGGTCTCATTTTAAAGCTGTTGAATGGGGCTTTAATATGGTATGCCACAAGACAGGGGTTACAATTTCAAAAAATTGAAACTTTAATCTAAATTTTGAAATTTAAATTTCTCCAAAAGTGGCAATTTTAAAAATTTCAAAAAATTACCAAAAATATGGACCAATGACTTAGTCCAAACGGCAAAATTTTATCATGGGATCTCAATGGGATCAGGAGGTACAGGGCTTCAGAAATGTTTTGGAAATAATTTACCAAATTAAAATTTTTTTTTTTAATTTCCTATTTTGCTATGCAGTGTGTAGGACACTATGACACAATTAAATAACATCTTGACTGCCGAACTACAATTTAACTCATAGTTACCCAGCATTCTATGTGCTGGAAGCCAAATTTTGCATTTTTGTTTGGGTGCCATACTTTTTGGAATTAAAATGAAATTCTTAAGCATCTAAATGATTTTTATGTATTACATTTATGGCGTTTAATAATATCATACCGTTAAATTAAACTGCATTTTTAGCCAATTTGTTGAATAAAAAATTTTCAATCATTTCAAATACATAGACTATATTACCATTGTTGAATCTTTTTGAGTCAAGATCATAAAGGAATGTGCGAGTTCAGGACTTTCTCCAAATACTTCATGTTTGCTCCCAACAACCGTCCACATGTCAAGGCAGCCTGGTAACTCAAAAGTCGTTGCTACCTGAAATTAAATAATATGATTGAAAACATCTTAATTGTAGAATGCTTCAAATTATAAGTTACAAGATTGAGAAGATAGATCAAGTTTTTTTTTTTTTTTTTTTTAAAGTGTAAGTGCCTTCTTACACATGTATCTACCATATACATAAACTTCCGGTTATAAAAGATCAAATAATCCTAGTTATTAAATGATCAGTTCATCATGATGTAACCCTTACAATTCTATAATTTATTGTTCATTAGGATTAGCAATGGTTTTTTATTATGTATCATAACTATATTGATGAGATTTGACATATCATCAGTGATCATTATTAATATGCCATGAATCATTTAATTTATTATATTCCTATTAATAAAATAAACAAAATAAAGAGAATTAAAAAAAAAAATTCTTGGAAACTTTGAAGACGTTTAGCACGTTCATGTCGGCATGCCAACACTAGACTGCCACGTTGGACACTTTAGTCAATAACAAAACTTTCCATGATGATGTATAACGATGTAGGATTGAGTTGTTTATTTTATTATTGTTGGATTGTCAATACTGCTTAATGCCCTTCAATAACTCCCGTCCGATAGAGCAAAATTCATGAAGTTCAGCTGCCAATGGGCGAGGAGCATGAATTACAGTCCCGGCCTGAACGTGTAAAGAAAATGTATTAACAAATAATAATTTAATTATGTCCAATGAAAAATTATTACATTTTCTATTTTAGGAGCTCATTAAATTATGAGGGGAAATAATATTAAAAGTTTAATTTTTTTGGCAAAAAAAGTTATTATGAGTCTTAAATTGGATATAACATTATAAAGAGTCTTACATTGGATATAAAGAAGCCACATACATAATATAATAAACTATTCCAAGAAAAAGCAAAAGCAACAATGCTTTTTACAAAATTATTGAGAGCTATATTAATAAATTACCTGAGGTCTTATAGAGCGCTGAAGAACGCACAGTGCACCATTTTTTCCATATCCTGAACTAGTGACGAGTTCTACATCTGGATTCGGGCTACTGTTGAACTCTTCAGAAAGAAATGCTGGCTCGCCCATTGAAACATTTCCACATGGGCCAATATTAAGAAGACTGTCACAAACCTGAAAAAAATAATATTAAATGAAAAAACAATTAAATTACTGTTGTTATATTACTTATGTCATAGTTTTTAGGTATGGAAATTATATATTTTTTAGTTTATACAAGGGTGTACAATTTTATAGTAATTAATATAAATGTGAGTACAATAAATACTGATTATTTGTGAAATAGGGTGGTGTGACCACTATTAATAATTCGATTTCGCGAATAAACCGAAAAAAAAAGAAAAGAAAATGATAAAAAAGGCGTACGTAATTTAGCACAATTTATCGTAAATATTTAAAAAAATGACATAAATTGAAATATTATATTAATTTTTTATTGAATGCAATCTACAGCATTTTGGAGAACAGAAAATAGAAAAATGGATTCCTCACAAAAAAAAAAAACTATATATTGTAACACTTATGTGGGTAACAAATATTTATTAAACAGAAATATACAGTTATCAAGCCAACGAATTGATACGACTTAAATATTGGAGCAGGTTACAAAAATGATAACGTTATAACACACAATCATATGACTTGAACTTCACTGTTAAGACACAGACTTCGACTAACTCGTTCAGTCACTGCTCCTTATATACAATCGTAAATAGTCAGCCCTGGAATGTTCCAGAACAATGTGGACAGTTCTATGCCAGCTTGGACTAGGCACGAAAGATCTAGACCCAAACAGTTCGTTTTAACCACTTATTTTGTTCCAACAAACGGTTTAGGATTTGAAATCATATGTTTTTTTGTTTTTTTATTTAACGATTTAACATTACAATATAAAGTAATATCTAATAATCACAAAGGCAGGCGCCAATCACACTTAAATTAAGAAACTTTTGTGTTGGTTCTCCTGAAAAGTTGATTTTTCGGAGATTTGCTAGTTTACCCAGCATCCAACGTAATGATGAACTCTGGGATTTTGAAGAAAGATATATCATACATATTTTTTTCCTGGATTTACACCTTCGCATACCAAAACTATTCCTTCGGATCTGAATTGGGTATATTTAAAGTTAATGGAAAAACATCATTGGTAGGTTGCCAATAATCAACGAGGCAGATTAACCGCTTGCAGATAATTGGGAGTTCATTGTACAAAACTTAATATTAGCGAATCAAAATAATTTACTATACCTCAAATGTATATGATGAAAGCTGAACGGATGTCTGCACTTCATTACCATATACTTCTAATTCGTCTTCATCCCTAATTTCAGTAACGTCTGAAGCCATGCAATCACCTAAAAAGTTAAAAACGAGTATAAAAAAATCATCAAAAATCAAAAATAAGTTAGCAAATATTGATATACTATCACTAGAAACTCACCCAGTGTATCAAGCCTTTTCTTTTTCGGAGGAGGTTTGTCAGCGGATAAGTCTATAACTAAAACTGGTTTAGTGTCAACACCATGCTGTTCTTTTTCAGACAATTTGAGTAAAAGTGAGTTCCCCAATCTTGAACCCAAAAACAAGAAATTATCTTCACAGAGGCACATCTAAATAAAAAATAAATCTTGTAAAGTACAAAACAAAGCTAGACAGAATTTAATTTATACATAATTCATTTGTCACTAACATTGCCCATCATTAAAGTAGATGATAGATAGAAATAACGTTTATTCATGAAAAAATTACTTAATACAAAACAAAATAAGAAAATACCTAAGGCGTAAATAGACAATGGACGCAAGTCCGTCTGTCGAGATATCCTAGCTTGTTATAAATATAAATAGGTTGCAAATATATAATAATAACAGAAGATATGTGATAAGTGGTAGTAATAAAAGCCAAATAACAAAAGAAAAATTATTTCATACTGAACTGACATATATACTGAAAAACTCTTCGTATAGAAATGGCCAAATTAACTTAAAACTTTAAATTAAAACTAGCTATAAGCGATTTTTTTTTTTTCGACTGACGTGTAGGGGAATCTATTTCTACTGATTATATTCATGAGTTATTTCTTGTCTGTATTTTGTTACAATTTTTAGATACAGAAATAGATGTTGGTTGCATTTGCTGTTTAGGATATCTACGGTTTCTTCCATATTCAGAGACCGTTTTCCAAAACAGTTAATCCTGATTTCATTTAGAATGGGGCATGTTGAGATAAAGTGGAAGGTGTTTTCTATTGCATTGAGGTTGCACATGGTACAATTATTTCTTTTGTTCATTGCAGGTAAATAGTTGAGGTTCAGTAGTTCTCCTCTAGCTTTAAATATTAATCTGATGAAATAAATGTCTTTATTGTCTTCAAAGTACCTATTGTCATAATTCAGAGTTGCATAGAGCTGGTGGAATTCGGCTGCTTTAGCTCTTTTTACGAATATTTCTCTTTTATATTCCATAGTTTTATTGACGAGAATGGTTCTATTTTTTTCTATGTCTTGTAGAAAATTCTCTTTTGTTAGAACTATTCTGTGTTTTGCTCCTAATCTCTTCAATGTTGTTGACCAGGCTATACTGTTGTCTATTATCCTCCAGGTTATTATTTTTGGAAATCTTCCATTTTCCATTTTTAATAATTTTGCTAAATAGTTTAAGCTCAGTTTAAGGGTGTATATGAATAATGGGTGACGTCGGGTTTCTAAATACAACATGTAATTGGGTAATAGGTAATTGTAATCCCCATCATTAAAGTATTCATTTGTACAATAGGAATTCATAAAAATAAAAATCTGTACATATAAACTGTGCATACAAATAAAAGCAAAAAAGTAACTTTGAGCAATTTAGTAAAGTGAAGTTAAAAACCATTTTTTATCACAATTTATTTTTAAAAAGATACACAGTAAAATTCAAACCATGTTTTTCTTTATAATAGTTTCAAAATGTTTTAATAGAAAAGTCTGTACTTAATAATCTGAGATTTGTTAGGTACCATGTATTAGTAAAACTTAAGTCATCAAAGCTCAAAAATAACAATTAAGAAAAAGTAAATATTTGTCATTAAATTAACTCCTACAGGAGATAAATAAAGTTATACATACACAAGTGGTAAGGACACTAGCCGCGGATCTTTGAAAATGAAAACTTCTCACACTCCTCATACTGTCCGCGTGCAATGTGACCACGTACAATTCTCCGCCTTTTAATGACATTACTAACCGATCGTGAGAAAGAAAGCAAACCTGCGAACTTTCCAAGGTGATTTTCACGCCCTCCTGTATTTCTAGAATAAACATAAAATATCACAAATAATAAAAGATAATAACAAAACATAAAATAAAAAAAGTATGGTGTGATGCGTGCAACATGCAACTTTCAATCACTAGCCAACTTAGAGAAGAAATCGACATCCTTTGATAAATGTGTAAACATCATTTAGTAATAATTAATATAAAAGTAGAAATTATTATTTTTTTCATGAATATATACCTTTTATAACTTAATAAACTAAATAATATTCTTCCTGAAATTCTTAGCTTTCCAATGATAAATAATGCATGTATATTTCTCCTGTACATACTTATTAAATTATTTCATATTTTATAATGAGCTATTTCTTATAACTGGGCATATTAATAGACAGTTAATTTCCCTATATAAACTAAATCAATGGTACTTTATAAGAATAATTTTTTTCTACATAAAAGTTCTTTAAGATCAGATAAAATCTACCTGATATTAAAGAATACTTGATTCTCATTAAATATGAGGACTTTAATCAAAATTGTTGCAGCTTTTTTGAAAATTGTACAAAGTGTGAAAATGTGATAAAATTTACGGAATAAAGTGCGCCCTCTGTTTACTAAATTCTTATGAAACTTTTGCCATCACATCATGGGCATATAACCACCTCAAAAACATAATTTCAGTTTCTTACAGTTTATCGTTTTTGAGCTGGTCTGTTTACACATAGACCATTACGTGGTACTTGGTTATTTGGAATCAGGGGACCCCAAAATGTGTATTTCTGTTGAAAACCAGAAGCTGAATAACTTTCTCTTACAACATATTTCATACATAGGTATGTGAAAGTAAAAATAGATCAACCTTTTTTTATCCTAAAAGGAAGTGCATAATACATGAAGATATAATTAAAATTTATTTTGCTATAAGTACTTTTATTTTTTTCTAGACCCATACATAACCTGGCACACTGATAACACCAACATCATTGTTAATGTCTATTCGATTTTAAATACCTTATACCAATACCTTTAAATAACTTATGAAATTAAAACTAATAAAATAGGGAGCATATTTTATTAACTTTGGAACAAGGGTTGGCCTATTTCAACAGGTTACATGACGGTAATATTAGAGAACTACTATCAGGTCCATTTCAGTTCAAAATGGCCTAGAATGGCTTTAATTAACGACAGCTTTCAGCTTCCGCTCGCTTCTCTTGCTCAAAAGGGATAAATAAATATAAATGGTTTTTTCTGCACCAAATAGTCTACGACCAGAAGTTGCATTTTCAAAGTTCTATCGAAGTAACAAACACAGGAAATGAAGTGAATAAAGAACAAAATTGAAAGCACTAAATAAACAAAAAACTATATAACAAAAGGTAGGTAGATAACTGAGGGTAGGTTGCATTTGGGTCCAAAAAAGTAAAAAGTACCTTATTATTATATATATATATTTAAAAAAATTAAACTCACTCAGTGGAAATCCAGTACTGATGTCCGTCAAAGCATTAAGGCTGACTCCATAGGGTGGAACGCTCTGATTAAGATAGATCAAGGCATTATGTGATATGACTAATGTGCCCGCGAGAGGTTTAGACACCGGCACTAACATTTTACAATCCATCGGTAAATTATTGACCGACCAGATCACGGGATGTACTTTTTGATCCATATTCAACGAAATGGCCACCATACAGCATGTATCTCTTCGTACAGCGATTCTCCTAAATTAAAAAAAAATTAACTTTAATTAAAAGAACGATTAAGAAAGATAAACCAAATTCAATCAAAAACATTAACTGCCACTGTTAACTTAAAATATTTTATTAATTGGTTGAGAATATATATAGTGTGTTATCTAAGAGTGTTATAATGTATCATACCATTTGTACACAATAGTATATTACAATAATTCTCAATATTTACAAATTGCCAATAAAAAATTAAAATTTTTAAAATTATATTTCAAAATACCTTTGAATAAGCAATATTAATACAAGAATATTTATTAGATAATATTTATGTATTGTGTCCTATAATTATTAATACAACTTAAGCAACATAACTTATTAGAGATAAAGTGGGATTATTTGGACATCAATTAACCAGGACATAAAGCAGAATTTGAAAAACTTGAGATTTTTTCCACCATATGGAAACATAATTTTACTTTGTAAACTTGTTTCTGCTTCTCAACTATTTAACATCAATTTTATTAGTTCTCTGAAATAATGAGAGAGTCTACTATTTCCCTTCTATTTCTGTATTTATTATATTTTCTGGATTTTGTAAATTTTCGCTACTCACTAAATTTTTTTTTCTCAGTCTGTCTTTGAACATTCAAAGTGAGGTACATGATTTAAACCCACAGTGACTAATGGAAGTAAAAAGTTATTTTGTGTTTCTTTATCTCACATTTGATAACAATTTACATATGTTGAAGTGACAATGGTTAAGTGAAATGGAATGGCCAAGGATTAAGATTTCTCATTATCAATCACTTCCTTTTTGTTTATAACTTTTTTTTAAAGGGACAGCAGCTGCCCACAAGAAACTAATACCGCAGCACTATATAGCTCCAAGGACTAGAATAAGTATAATTCATTCCAAACAAAAAGTCAACGACCAGTGAAACATGCTGCTCCATCTGCCAATATTTATTAAAACCCGGGACACTTAATGCTATTAAATATTCAAATATAATTAAAAAATAATTAAAAATGAAACTTCCATACCCTGGGAAAGTTTGCATAGGTTCAAAGAGAATTAACAATGTTGGCTCATTATATCCATGTAGAAATTGGACATCCAAAACATTTTCCATCTTTTCTTCTATTTCTTTTAATTCAATGAGATAAGAAGTTAGGATTGGTGGCCTGGATGGCTGCGATGTAGGCGTAGGTTCAGGCGCCAATTGTCCAGTCGGATCTTCAATAGTATTCTCTCGACGAAATGGTAATACAACCAGCTTCCTACCGTATATAAGCATTACGGCACATCTTCCTTCAGGATCAACCCTGATTACAGGAATGCTATGATGTTGAGTCCATCCACCCTAAAAAAAATTCATACAAATAAATGAACAAATTCTGAGTACAATAAGATATTTGTTAATCAATAAGAACACATAAATAATGAAACAGGAAAAAGGTGACCTCTGACAGCAGAAATGTAACATTAAAAGAATATATATTCTAAATAAAATGAAATATAATTTTGGTAGGACGAAATGAACTTGTTCCTTAAGAGAGTAGGGAACTCTTTCCACTCCACACTGTCAATAAAAAAAAAAAAAAATTTAATAAAAAGTATAACTGAATCAATGAGAATAAAAATAATACAAGTAGGATTTTAACCATTTTGAATAAAAGTTTTCCTTTGGGTTGAAACCTGTAGAAATTGGCATTGAACACAAGAGCATTTCGCTAACAATTCTGGAACACCATTAACTGAGCATGGTAGAAAAGGAATGAGAAAAAATCGGTTAGATGAATAACTAAACTTCTCACAGACTCAGCAGCTGCATGCAAACATTTAGAATTAATGCATCTAAATAACACAAAAACATATATTTCCTTCAAAACCATAGCACTGTTAAGTAAAGCGAATAACAATTACTCCATACAGTGGGTTCTGGGACATGTGGGACTGTCGGGTAATGAGATGGCGGATAGATCTGCTAATCAAAACCAGCTGCACCAGATAAATGCCAGAGTCCCATTATTGGACCTAATAAGGGTTATAAAGCAAAATGTAATCGAAGATTGGCAACGTTTTTATGATTGGGAATCTGCATCTAAAGGTAGGGACCATTACGCGGTACATAAGAAGGTGGACTTAATCGTGGGGTTTGAAACTCTCCCTTTCCAACTTGACCGCCCTAGTTTAGTAAAGCTGACGAGGATAAGGATAAACCATGGGTGCACTGCGAAATTCCTAAATATAATGGCTCTAGCCAGGGTCGCGAACTGCCCAACATGCCAATGTCCCGAAGATCCAAGGCACATCGCTTTTCACTGTAGGAGGAGCAACAGAGACATGAAATCTTAGTGAGACTCTTTATGGACAATACGACGGGGTATTTAACAGCTATTAATAAGGATAGGACCCACAATTTGAGCAAATTTCTGAAAGAAATAAATGTTTCAATATAGTCGTTGCGACAGTTGACCTGAATTAAATTCCCAGTATCAACATTTAATTATATTTAGTTACCTCCATTCTAAATTTTTCCTTTTATTTTTCACATATTACAAGATTTTTATTCACAATAGCTTCTAATCATTTTAATCATAATAACGACTAACTTTGGCAAACTAGGAATTGCATTGGCAATTCTTGAAGCCAAAAAAAAAAACTTTGGCTGCAGGTACATCAAAAACCTGATTTCGACATGTTTCATTGTCACCGATTCAATTCTAAATCATGTATTCTTGTCAATTTCATAGTAAACCTGAAATTTTAAGGACAATAATTCAATATATTGTAAAACTCAAGGTGCTGGGTTGATCATTTGGCTAAGAAAACCAATTTTGTTTTGAATATTTGACAAAGAAATATACAAGAAATAAAAGTATAGGTACTCTTATAATAGATAACCCCTTGATTTTAGCGACCTGGAAAGTAAGGAGCCTCTTTACGATTATGGCAAGTGGTCATCCTGAAGCAGAATTGAAGAGGTATGTACAATATTGGTAAAGCAGCAATTCAGGAAATCCAATGGAGGGACATGGAGAGGGTTGGCCTAAGACTTTTAATGAAACAACCTGGTTTAGGATAAGTTTCATGATTTGCAATACACAGCATTAATCACCTGCCCTCCCCGATGGCCCAGGAAAACTCCCATACAGCACAGAAGGCAAACATAGGGAGAAGAAAAAAAAAAAATTAAGCATTACTGTAAAAGAATGCTAATTTAGAAGACACTGCTAATTTAATTTATTCTATGTAATATATGATTTAAGTGATCTTGACCAACTAGTCAAGAACAAGTGATGCAAGCATAATATTTTTCCTTACGATTTGCTGCAAAGAAAATAAGTTCACTATTCCTAGTTTATACAATGTTGATTTCTAGAAGATGATAACCAAGCATATTAAAAAGATAAAAGAGTATCTTAATTTGTGATAACTTACTTGGATTTCTTCTTCTTCAAAGTAATGTAAAGAGACTGTATGAAGGGAATTGCTGTCTAAATCATATTCCACTATACTCAGTTTAGCATCTTTGAAACTAATAAGGAGGGAATCTCGTTGAGAACCAATGAAACTAACAGATGCGAGAGACATGATATTCCCAAATAAAGTATATGAAGCAACACACTCTAATCGCATCTTGGGAGGATTTTTATCTAAAAATTAACAAAAATAGATGTCATAGAGAAATTAGGGAAAAAAATAATATTAAATTGTTAGTGAAGTAAATATGTACCTGTATACATATGCCTTTTGTTCATATCGATTTCAGGCATAAAGCGATACACTCTAATAATGTTAGCCCCGGCAACGACCAGGGACTTCTCCAAACGGTTAAAGAAATAACAAGTGACTGCATGTTCTACTCCAGTAGCTGGATGAGTTAATTTACATAAAGAAAACATCTTTTCAGATCTGTTAAAAAAAATTAAAACATAAATAATAATCATAAAAAACAAAAAAAAAAACAGAAAAAATGATCTTAAAGCTTTATTTACATACCTAAATAAATTACTTGATGGTAAAATTGATATTAAGTTTCCCTTAAATTGTTAATTTTCTTACTATTATTATAAATCTAAGAAGCTATAGATATTTTAAACTCTCCCTCCAAAGAAATATCAACATATACTGGACTTCAGTTCATCATGACATATCTACATACATCGTTTAGTAAATTAAAAACTATACACTATTTACAAATAGACTTAATTTCATTCACATGTCACTGCCACTTTTTCTAAATAGCCGGTATTTACAATACACATATCCAAAGAGGTACGACACAAAATAACTTCGATTACAGCTATGATATACAAGATTAGGAACTCATATACTCACAGAATTAAACCTGAGTTATATGTGAGCTTTCACACAAAAAACTGTAATCAAAGTAATTCAAAATTGTAAAGTTTAGGAATAAATGGATATAAATACGCCATGATAAATTGAATCTGTCTCTGATTTTCATCGAAATCTAACTACATACCGCTGTCATGGTAAAATGGGGGAAGGATGATATACACTTGGTAAGCAATAAAATTTTTTTGTAACACTGTCGAAGTACGGCTTCTCTTTAAGGGATAAGATCCCTAGATGGATTTAGGAGAATGCCTGAGTATAAGGATTGCAACCTCCCTTCATTTTAATTGTTAAGCAAACTCCCATCGTGCTATTTATTATCAGTTATAATCGGGGCCTTGGTTGTTGCTTTTGACTTCCACTAGCTTCGCTCGCTCAAAAAAGGATTTCAGTTAAAATCGGGGCAGCAGTAAAAGGGTCGGTCATGTCCGTCTACTCTGAGAATTGTGTCTTGGGATTGATTATGGAATCTAGGTGAATTTAACAAGTAGAAGCATCACCATAATTTCAGTTGGGATTGTTTGAATGTGTATATTAATTCTCAAAAAATTGAAGTAAGATCTAGAAGCAGGTTATTGTATGAGAATTAAAATTTTCTGCTGTAGAAAAAGGAACGGATGATTTTGGTATAAAAATCCGAAAGAAAACCAAAAAAGCCTGTTAAAAAATCCTCAAAGGAATGTGAAAAGACCGGACACATTTTGGCAGAAAGATGTCATTGTGGAGAGAATACTTCATGAGACTGGTCAAAGGGAAAGACTTATCCCAGAACGTGTCCCAGATCATGGGGACAGTTCCCTGGGAAGATGTAGATAATTATACCGATGAAGAAGAACTAGAGGATGCAATCTCCAAGATGAAATCGGGCTAGTCAGCAGGGTTGAAATGATGAGATTAAGGGTAACAAGGGTCAAGAAATGCTTCTCCATCTTTTAAATCTTGTCTGGAAACAGAAAAAGAACCTTAAGGACTGAGAAGTTGTAGTTATAGTCCCAACATATAAGAAGTTTGATATGAAGGACCGCAACATCCATAGAGGTATATGATTCTCTATCATATACCTCTCGAATTCTTGTGAATGGATGGAAGCAGGGTTGCGAGGAAGACTTACAAGCTTTCAGTGCTTAGAAAAAGAGCTCACGGGAACCCGGCTTTTGAGATACGTTCCGGAAGTTAGGATTGGTTTGGAGCAGGAAACGAGAGTTGGTATAGGATAGACCAACCATGAAATCTATATACTATTATATCATTTTAAGTTTTGAATTAATTTTTCAATAAACAGTAAGTTAATGCAGCATTAGTAGGTCCAGCGCGGGATCTTCCCTTTTATATCCGATATTAATTTTTCGTCGACTATCAATAGCACTATCGATATTTATACTCGATAGTATCGAAACTATTGATAGTTTCCCAACCCTTAACTATCACATCAAACATCGCTGCCCACCATGGGCGTACCCAGCGGGGGGCAGGTGCCCCCCCTGGAAGGCTGGAAGCCATAATTTTTTAGGCTTTTAAGACTGGAAGCAATAATAGAATACATTTTTTTCAAGCAAATAATTGTAATAACTTAGTTGATAATGCACTGCTATAATTATACATAATTTTGATTTCATTCAACTTTTCCGCGGTAAGGTGTTACAACCTGAACTACCATAGCTTGCCCCCCCCTAGTTTTGATCCTGGGTACGCCCTTGCTGCTAACTGCTTAAAAACATATTTCCCGGAACGGGAAGGGTATCTATACTACATCTGCTCCAGAACTCTCTGTAAACCCTAAGTGAATCGTGGATATAGGGTAGAACATGATCGGAATACCTTGTTGTTTACTAACGCCGGCCACCATCTTGGAGTTGCTTATCGGAAGTAATACCACATATTTCCCTTCACAACAGAAAAATAAACAAGTTCATACCTTCAACCACCAATTTCTAAAAATTCTTCAAAGAGAGGGGATCTACTGTGCCGAATTAAGGGCTAAATGGTTAAAAGAATCGGTGTAATGGGAATGACACTCATTATAGTTAATATTCCATATTAGTTTCTTCAATTCTACCATGGGCAAGTATTGGAAAGGCAAGGAGTACTCATGCCATGGCCTGCTAAAGAATTTTGTATAGTTGATTTCTGTTAAATTTAATTAAGTTTTTAAGGTGAGCTATGGTAGAGGAGTAAGCTGAGGCTTCATCTCACTATTCTCAACCACTTTATTTTAAATATGACTTTCAATTGCAATCAATTTGGTGTATTATTGGAAATAAGAGTGAAAATTACCTGCAATCAATTTTACTTTATCCGCTTATATCTCTGGGACATTAGCTGAGGGATCACTCCATGATACAAAGATATCTAATAACATTGTTTTATTGCAATTTCCATTAGTGATTTAGTAATGTTTTTTTTTATTTCATCCTGATGATGATTTGGCAAACTGTTAATTGATTAGTTAGTTTAAAAACACATTAATTTTTTCTTTTTTTGGGGGGGTTTCAAATTATATCTTATATATTATAAGATATATAATATTTATAATATCTACATAATATATAAGATATATATTATATCCCATATATTTTTGCATCTTTCTGCATTTTTAATCTTTAATTATTGATCAATGGAGTTATATACATTTGATAATGTATATAAATTCTACTACTGCAATACTCTGGTTATTTGGCATAGCAATCCTATTTTGATAGATATTACTGAAATTTTCACTAACATACCACAGTAACATACAGAACACTAAAACACACACTTTCAGATAATAATTATTTTTGAGGGTAAATTATAAATAATATACTAATTAAAATATATTAAAACTTTTATTCACTTATGGACACTCTGCTCTATAAATTAGGTATATAAATCTCAGCTATTATACATATTTTCAAAATTAAAAAACAAAAACAAAAATCTGCTACAATTCAGAGTTCATTGGAAATATTATAACTAAATTTTTACAGTCTTTATATACAATTTATTCATTTACATATATATAAAAACTCTAACTGACTTCATTATTTATAAAATGTACATTACATTGTAGGTATTTACAAACTTATAAGAAAGAATTTGTACAAAAATATCCTCTCAATATCATCAACAATTAAAAAACTTAAAAACTAAATCACAGCACAAGTGAAAAATATGACTTTTAACTCCATTATTGTTCTATAATAGTCACATAAAGCCGCAGTCTTTATCTCACATTACTTTTTCCAGAACCGTGCCTGAAGTTACAGTTGCTCTGTCGGCAGTGGCCTTTTTTCAAGTAGTATTTACACATCTTGTTTTGGGTCCAACCTCCACCACCTTAAAAAAAAAAAAATTAATAAAAACGATTATTCAAAAATTCAACAATATAAATTGACATAATTTTGGGAAAGTTAGAGAGTCATGAAAGAATTACCAATTAGGTATTAATTTTATCAAAATTCACCCATGCCTTTTGTTTTTTAGTGAGTCCCTATATCCTTGCTATGCTTATATTTAAAAATATGGCTATTCGGATTTGAAATAAAGTTGGATGAAATAGATTAATAATATGCTTTTAGAATAATACTTATTTTAAAATCAAATGTGACAAATTCTATGGACTATATTCTGTGGAATATTCAATTCAATTTCAAATAAAAGTTTATTCTTTGTGAGTGTATCCAGATATTTACTTTTAATTTAGGAGTACCAATCACGTCCTAAGAAATTTTTTTTTTTAAAGTATCTCAAAACTAACAATTTAGACTGACTTTTTATTTCTTTTTTTTTACAATAGGTATTAGTGCGGAATTTTTTTTTCCCTATAAATTACAGTAGGGTTCCAATTAAACGAGTCTATGGGGACCAAGGTTACCTCGGTTAATCGAAATAATCAGTTATTCGGAACCATACCAATACCAACTGAAAATGTAGGTTATTTTAAAACAAAAACTACATACATGCTTAAAAACCTAATTAATATTTAATAATAATAATGCATAACAATAATAATAACAGAAATTATGAATAAATTTTTTCAAAAAGAAATCTTTTATTGTACTTTGTTTAAATGGACTCATATACATACACATATCCCCACCCCCTCTGACTTGGCACCTCGGTTAATCGGAACCCTACTGTACTTAAATTATACAAATTAGAAATATTTAGAGACAACTCAACTACTTAATAAATAAATTAGAGGCAGCCCCATACTTATGTCGTTAAATTTCCAAAAATGTGACTAAAGTTGAAGTCGACTTGTGTGGAGTACTTAGAAATTAGTGGAATCAAAAAGATTGGAGAAATTTTCATGCTAAACATTCATTGAAAATTATGCGGCAATCTAATAGGTAAAAATTCCTTTGTTTTGCCCATTGTATTAATTACGTATAGACAAAAATATTAAAAAAAAAACAACCGTCTATCTACTTATTGTTCATCTCCCAACATTTATATTCCATTTTCACTTATTTGCGTTATTAGGATGACGCAAGTTCGGGGCCTGCCTGTATTGTATATTTAAAAATGAATAAATAAAATACCTTTAGATGGGTGACGCCAAGTACCGCCTCCACTACCACCTCCACTGCCACTGTTGTTCTGCCCCCTGAACCATGGTCGATTGTGCCTCTGGCTCTGGTCGTGAGGGTGAGGGGGGTTAGGCGGGAAGTTTCCTGGGAACATGCCAGGAGGAGGAGGTCCCATGGGCCCGAAAGGCGGAGGCATAAATTCCGGGGGATGTGGATGTGGGCCCATATGGAACATGTCTGGCGTTGGTAGAAGTCCGGGGTGCATACCAGGAGGCATTCCAGGCATCATCATTGGCTCGTTTCCTTGACCACCAACCATCATATTGCCGCCTTCCACAGAACCCTGCAAAACAAAGAAGAATAAGAATTAATATATTTGAAAGACAATAATAATATAATTAAAATAAAAAAAATAACCCCTATTGGTGGCATTGGGACAACTAATCGTACAAATTAATAATAAGAGATGGTCAAAGCAACCTTCATGGGGATGGCAGAGAATAGTTTGCTAAGTTGCATCAGAGTTTGATCAGTCATTAAAGTGCTTTAAAATTATGTGGGAGTAGGAGATGGAGAGTTCGTGAGAAATCAACGTATCAGGCATGATTCTGCAGAGGCATCTAAATAGTACAGGTCACTACAGACCATCTAGCTCAATCACCTTAATGAGCGAAACAACTCATAAATTCAGAATTGTTGGGAAATGAAAGCTTGGAGAGGCGATGGATCTATTGCATGTAAATGTTTCAACTACTTAACAGTTGTTTTTAGGCAATAAGTGGAGTGACCAAGTCCAGAGAATGTAAAAAGTAAAATGCTTACTCTGCTCTGATCTGAACACATGTCAGGTAAGTAACTTATTTGTCAAAAAGGAAATCTATGAACAGGAAAATCAGATGTCCCAAAATATCACCATGGAGAGAGCATTTCCAGGTGAAAAAAGTCATTCAATGTACTTCAATTGTAATGAACCGTAAATAGAAACAACTCAAATTTTTAAATACATTCTGTTAACATTAGCTATGAAGAATGACAAATACCTAAATTGAAAAACTGAATGGAATGGTAGGGTGGTATATGATATTACCATCAGGTCACCCGGCAAACTATACTCAGCCTTTTGGAATAAAATGAAAAACTCAGGATATTTACTGTTTGTTACACCCATCCAGCACCTTTTGTTTGCAATCTTATGCAAGTTAATTATAAAATTAACAATTAAAATTAGATAGATTTAATAATTGGAATAAAAATAGAATAATGAAAATAAAGGGAATACTACTAAGTAATTATAAAATATATGTTAATTTTGACCAAATCATGAGTTTATTGCAAAACGTTTAAAAGTACACTTTTGATGGAGCTAAATTTTTTTAAGTACGGTTTTGTGAATTCTGATCATATACATATTTAAAAAAAAAAAAAAAAAAAAATAGTTTATCGAGATATCACAGTTTCTACAGTAAGAGCACAATTTTTGTATTTCACAGAACAAAATGAATTGAATTACTTAGTGATTTCATTTTATAAAATGTTACCCTATGACTTTGCGATTAACCATATTGATAGCATGATTGACATAAATGATTATTTTTTTGTATTGAGCATAGTTGAGATTTGATGCCACTGGGAATTATTAAATTATGAGTGATAATATAGAAATATCATCCTTTACACTGTGTATTGGTTAGGATTTGAATTTCATTTTATTTTATAAACTACTTTTAATAAACTAAAACTAATTGTATCTTTTATAACTTTTTATAATTTCCAAAAAATGCTCTAGGCTTGTCCATGGCCACTGATTGAAATTTTTATCAGCTTAGAAGGAATAGGGAGGACAGAGGTAAAAATCAAATAATATATAAGAGATAATCATAAAGACTATATATTATTGATACAAAACAAATATATGTACAAAAATTCCAAATGAGAAGTATCTACATTGGTATCTTATACACATTTATACAAACATAATACTTTTAATCACTAACATTTCAGTCTTTTTTTGAAATTTTAAATATATATGTACATATAAACAATATTATACATATCATGTATAAATGATTTTTTTTACGATGCTGATAGAAGGAAAATTCAATAGTTACTAACAGAGGAGAAAGCGAGAGGTAATGTATAAACTTTGACAGCAAATGGTAATAGTAGCAGTAGGGACCGAGATGTTTTTGTACCTTCTATTTTCCTTCCACTCATTCATGACAACAGAGAGATATCAAACAACTGTTAGCTCCAACATGAATGGATCAATCTTGAACTACAGTTTTTTTGTTGTTTTTTAAATAATACTTCTTTATCAACTATACTTTTAGTTATGTTTTCTTATCAGTTATAAACAAAAACTCAAGCTTAATGAAAGAAAGGTGCGGAATAAATAAAACTTGGTGAGGACCAAAATATGATTCATAAATGATAATAAATACATTTGAAATAAAAAAAAAAAAAAAAGTTTGTGATAAGGTTAAAAGAAGAATGTATGCTAACTTGTTGGCTTAATTTGCAGGCCTTCCTCAGAAGTAAACAATAAAATATACTAATAAAAAATTAAATGCTGAAATATTGTAATTTGTGATTCTGATAAATGAATGAAAAAAAGAAGAAAAAAAAAGGAGCTAATTAATTGTAGAAAACCAGTATTAAATCAAAATGTGATAATAATTGCAAAATCTGATTATGTAAAAGGTGGAAACTGAGGAAGAAAAAATTAAAAAAAAAAAAAGTACATGATTTCCTTCCTTGTATTTTATTTGTATTTAAATTTTGATAATTCATATAAACATGAAACATAAAATAAGAAATAAAACTCAAATAAGCATATAAAACTTTTTTCCAATTGCTTTTATAAAAGAAGATTTTAAAATAAAAGAATATTAAAAAAAAAAAATAATCAGCAAGAGGAAGAAATGTAAACATGCATGAGATCTTTTTTCTTTTATATCTGACAGGGAAGGTGGGCTTACTTTTATTTATTTATTTTTTTTTGTGGGCTTATTTTTATTTGATTAATTTTTTTTCATTTTTTTTGGGAAGAATACAATGAAAATGTTTTCCATAGTTTAATGGCAGCAATCTTGTTTATCTTAGCTCTTACAAATGCCAACAAGTTAAGCAGAAACATGAGCATATAATAAAATTAAGTTCAGTCTGATGTTTGTGTGTTTTCTTCTTAGACCTTAACCTCCTATGGTAAATAGTGTAACTATATACCAATCTTCCACCATTACGAAATCATAGCAAAGTAAAAAAAATTACCATCCAGTCATGCTGCATTAAGCTCGGAGGCATGTAAGGTTGCATCGCAGCCTGAGGTGGGAACTGCTGCGGGTACATATTACTAGGCGGGATACCGGGTTGCGACGGCTGTGCCATTTCATTTGGCGAGTCCATCATCAAGTGAGGGGGTGAGCCGACAGTACCAGGAGGGTATCCCTTCGGTTCCGGCCACGGCTTGTCCTTATATGATATTACGGAATCCACATTACCGGTCTGATCTTTGAGGGGGATGATCGCTGGTTCCGTATAGGCATGTATTTCTAAATCAGGCTCGGCTGGTGAGTCAGGAATTCTATAAAATTAAAATTATAATGATAATAACAAAACATCAAGAACTAGATTTATTACAAAGTAACAAAAAATTAAAAGAAAAAGTTTACTTTAAAAGTTAAGTTATGTATTATTACTTACAAAGATCTGTTGAAGTAAATCTCTTGCAAAGTGGTCCTCTCCCTAGCTCGCTGAGTTTCCTTTTCAATACTGTTTTTACCAGGTACCACTAGGTCCCCAACGACATCTATTGGAATCAATGGTCGCCATGGGATCTTTTCTTCCATTATGTCTTCTGAAACTATTAAAAAAAAAAAATTAATAACATAACATATAAAAAAATAAAATAATTATAACATTTTTAAATAAATAATGTTTAAAACTCAGAAATATAAAATTATACGGTAAACCGTACAGTTATTGACACCCCAACTTTAACTTAAAGAAATAAGTAAACAAATCCTAATTTTATTTTAAGATATACATGAATCTAATGTTTGAAGGGTCCTCTAAGTCATCTATGAAGTAAGACTTTAACAAACTAACCATAGGGAAGATTTCACTATCAAGTCCACCGGGTGTCAATAACTAGATTTTGCACTTTTAACAATAAATATTGCCATATGGTAAAACTGTTGAACTTTTGACCCAAAAAAACCTCTTGAGTCTTTAGAAGAATAGATAAAGAGGAAGTTTCAATTTGATCCCTTCATAAAATGTAATTTTTTTTAATTTCAACACAGAAATGTAGTCTTAAGGGTGTCAATAACTGTACGGTTTACCCTACATATTGACAAATCTAAGAGTTCTGACTGGATTACTGAAATATTTATTAGTAGTTAATATTTTAATCATTATGTAGTTCACTGTAAGTTATTTTAACTCAATTTTTTTTAAGGTTGTTCAATATGTAATATATGCCTATATCTAAAAAAGAATGACCAATATAAAAAAAACCATTGGGAACTTTATCAGGTGGTGGCTAATATGTTTTTAAAAAAAATATATATTTTTAATTGAATTTATTTATATAATTAAATTTTATTTATTTTATTAATTTATTTATTTAATTTATTTGAATTTATTATTATTATTTATAATAATTCAGTACCGTAATTAAAGTATTTTTCCACATAAATCTTATAAACCTTAGCTCAATTCCGGTATCTTAGAAGGAAAAGAAAAGAAGGTATAAAACTATATTTAAACCTAAAAGTGTCTTGGAAACAGACATATTCAAAGAAAACCATTCCATAATGAGTAAATGAACTAATATAACTATTTTTTTAGTTAAATATCAGTTTTAAAACAGTTAGAATTTAGATGAGGTTTAATTATATTGATTACAAAATGGAAAATGATGAAATATATGGAATTGAATAGATGATGATGATGAGGGACTTACCAAGTTTTCTGGACAGCATAATCCTTTCATTAATACGTTCATTTTGCTTCATGTCCATGAATGGTTTGGTGACATTGACTAGAAAAAAAATAATAGCATTAGTATACGAGATAATATAACTAATTAGCTATACTTAAATTTATAAACAATATATGAAATAATTCATACCTCTTTCTGTTTCATCTAATTCAAAGTATTGTATTGATTCCAGTTCTTTATCAGATTTCCATTTTACAGTCTTCTTTATAGTTTTATATTTTTTAACATATACCAATACTCCTTTGGGCAAACGATTTTTTTCCCTTTCAACGTTTTTCTTTTCCTCTAGTTTTAAAACTTGGTCTATCGCTTCTTCTGCTTTTGCAACTTCATCTTCCAATTCTTCTTTGGTCATGGTATCTGATTCTATAATGTAAAATAATTAATTAAATAAATGTATATAATTTTTTAAATAGATTATTATGATAATGATAAGGTAATTGTAAATATTTATTTACCTGGTTCATTCTTCTCATTTTCCACATCCATCTTCTCTTGGGAAGAGGCTTTTTCTTCATTACTATCCGTTTTCTCATTTTTGGTTTCTTCTGATGTAATTAAAGTATCCTGATAAAACTGTAATAAAAGCAAATGCATAATTAGAGATCATGAGAAGGAAATGTATTTCTAGATTAAAACCTGAACTATAACATTATAATTGGTTTAGAGGGTGTAGAATGCTTATTATTTAAGATAGAAAGGAAGATTTATAAAAATAAAAAAAAAACTAACAGATCAGCATCGCTAAAATATTTAGTTATGACTATTGTGATTGTTGAAAAAAAAGGATGAAAGAAAAAAAAATCTTTTTACCTTTAGAACGGGTTTAATGGCTTCCTTCCCATCCTTGTCTTCTGTTTTTGGAGTTGTACTGCATTCTTTCTTTGCATCAGTAGGTGAATTACTCGTACTCGATCTTCTCTTACGCTTCTTTATATCTTTCACAGGGTTAGCCGCTGTCAGAGCATCAGCGAATACGTCACTTTCCTGAAGGCCTGAAACTAAAAAAATAAATAAACATTATTATAGACATACAGGGCATAAAAAAAATAAATAAAAAATAATGACTAAGTAATATGTAATTTATAGTGTGCTCTGTTATTATTCAAGATATTGCGATAGAAAAATAAATAATAATCATTTGAAAACTATATCAAATGAATATTTTCGCTAAATGAACTTTTAAATAAATTCATAAGTATACAGCAGTTGCTAAAGCTCTTGATAATTTCACAAGTAATTAGTAGTTTTAATGAATGTAAACAGTATATTCCTTAATACTACACAATACTTAAAACAGAAATTAATAAAAAATCTGCCTCAATGAGAGAATATTCTTACATATGTATAATACTTAATTAAACATAAGTATTTATAAATAATAATGAGTAAGAAGGAAGTTCCATATTACTAAATTTACTTAAGTCAGATAATCCACATTGTATTTTTAACTTATACATGCAATTAAAACCAATAAGTTTAGTGTTAACACACATTACAACATATCCACATTTATGTGAAAAGTTCTATTGATTTCATAATCCCTCATAAAATAACTTCTATTTCTATTTCTATGATATATGTTAAATTAATACATTTATCAGATATGACTGTTTTTACTTAAAATAAAATTAAGTAAATATTATTTTTTTCCTTTTATTAGATCTCTATGACTGTGAATCTAAATAATTTGGAGTACTGAAATTTATTATCGTAGAAACACTTTTATAATAAATTTAAATTCAATATTATTATTCTAATATATTCTTCTTTATTTCCATATGTTAATCAGAAAAAAAAAAAATATTATCAAGCCCATTTTAAGCGAACATACAAATTGCATTTAATGTAGTTTTATAGCAACTTTTTAGTTCAAATTATTGGTTTTACTTAGAGGAGAATTTATATACATACATGGTAACATCTGAAAAAACATATTGATCCAACATAACATAAATATGACAAAACTTTATCTAAAAATACAAATTTAACCAAGTTAGATACCAAACACCAATACAACAGAAATTGTAAGCCCCACCTAATTCCATTCTATAAACAAACTTTTAAGGACTTCAGAACTAAAATTATTGATTTGAGTTTTAAAAAATTTGATTAGATTTTATAATATACCCATTCTAATTAAGTACTACATAATTTAAAATTCAGAATTTTATTCAATGTTGTCAAATTTAATTTTAAAGGTGTATATCAACTTCAATGTAGGAAACTTTTTTTTAAAAAATACAGCAATTTTCATGAATTTTTAATTTAATAATATCCATTAAAAAAAAAAAAAAAAAAAAAAAAAAATGGGAGATTGTATTTTTATATTCTAAATAAATAGTTATTTTATATGATTAGACAGATACGGATACCAGAAGAAATTTTTGAGAGCATTTTGTTTCTATTCCGCTTCATTAATCATTTGAACTTTTATATCTTTTCCAAACAACAAAAAGGTGGTTTTTGTGCACATTAAAACCTTTTTTTTTTTTTAATAAACAAAACAAGTATTGAACATTTGGACAGATGCAAACTAATGTTTTTTTCTTTTTTTTTACCTAATACAATTTTATATTCTCTTAAATTTGATTTATAGTGTTTTAAATGTAAATGAATGAAGATTTTAAATATATATATAAAGGGAAAATATCCAAATGATCCATATAAAATAAATGAGCTTGAAGCTCACAAAAATTGTATGTGTAGATTTTATTGTATGTTATTTTATTTCCCCATCATATTTTTATCAAATTATTGCTTTTGGTTTTATTAAATGATTTAAGTGTTTCAATGTGAGACCATTTCATTTATTTCACAAAGAGCGTTTACTGGGGGCTATATTTGTTTCTCAAATGGTGTTAAAGATAATTGGGTGCTTTTTAATCCATCTTTGGGATCCTTTCTTCATAAAATGTCAACTTATTATGTATGATTGCATTTGTCCTAGCAAAAATGTGTAGGTACTGACTGAAAGTAATATGTTAAGGTTCATAAAGCTTCTTATCTGGTCTAAGAATGATGAAATAAAAAGCTTCCCAACAGGAAATTGCAGCAAAAATTCTCCATTTCAGTATTACATGATCTCTTTTTATTTTTGAGAAGAATCCATTAATGTAGTTTAAAATATATGTTTTTAACTTTTATAATTAAACTTCCTAGGTAACTATTTATTACTTTAAAAGATTCAAATGCTTAAAATTTAGTTTGAAAAGAAAGACCAATAATTATATTCCAATATTAAGAATGATATTCAAAAACTAATAGCTAGTTTTATCATAATCAAGATTATATAAACCATGCTACCATTTGAGGGACCATGGTTATTTGATAAAAATTACAAGAAAAAACTGGCATTTTTTCATGGCTGTAGAATTAATGCAATAGATAAAATTCAGAAACATTACTATTCTCGGTATGAGATCCACTCATTTTTATAATTTAAAGAGGATGAATGGGATGTTAAAAATAATTCCAACTAAATTTATTATAATTTATTCAAAAAATAATATATTTATACATACCTCGAAAACACCCAGACCCAAATACAGCAAACAATTTAGTACATAATATATATACAATAATAATGGCAATACATACATTTTTGTTTCAAATGGCTCACACACTAAACACAAAATACTTTCTATAGTATTCATGGTTCACCTTACCATGTTACCTTAATCATAACATACAATGCAACAAATGAATTTCCAAAAAAGACCTTAAAAATATGTAACTTAATTTTTTTTTTAAATCAAACATTGATCATCAACAAAGGGTTGCTTTAAAGGCTAAAACCAGATCCAGCTTAGCAGAAGGATAATAGGCATAGAAATAAATACTTAATTATAAAACTGAACTAAAATATTCGTATTGATTACCTTTCATGAATAAAAGGCAAAAGAATGATATTCGCACAATAGTCACGTGTTTTTTGTTATTTTTTAAAACCCTTAACTGGTTTAACACAGGAAAAAATTGATTTTCAAGACCAAAAAAATTTTTTGGTGAGTTCATTAATGTATGTTTAAATTTGAATTTATAGAATAAATGAATATCTTAATACTATGCTTGATTGGCACTCTTAAATAGTTCAAAAAATCGACTATTTAATATCTATCAATATAACACAAGATTTGATTTTGCAGACAAATAAAATATTGTCGAGTTCATTAATGTATTTTTAAAATTGAATATATAGAAATAATGATTATATTAATTTTATCCAGTGAAAAGAGGTATTAATGTATGCATAAAATAATTTTAAAAACATTTTCTTCTGTCTCCATCACTCAAACAAATTTCATTTTTTTTTTTCATTAAGCTTTGGTGCAAGTTTTAATAAAAAAAAACTAAGTTTTTCTTGTATCATCATAAGGTGCCTTTACACCTTACGAACTTTACCTTCGAACATCACCCTCGAACAACCTTCCTGAAGCCTTCACGTCGACTGTTCGGGTGTTCTAGGTACTTCATCTGTTCGCCTGGGTTCGGGGGTAGCGCTAGTGTCACTTTTGATTTGGGTTTTTCCTAAGTGACAGGAGTTGTTTGTGATACTAGTGTAATTTGTGAAACGTTGTAAATCGTCTCCTATTTTTTTATTTTTCAGATAATATAAAATATATTGATAATGGAGATTTTTTCTTTATCATATGCTAGCATTGGGTTCGTCAGCCATATTGGTTCGCTTAACCTCACGTGAAGTATAAATGGCTGTTCGCTTCACGTCGGTACGGCAAGGTTCGAAGGAGAACTTGTTCGAAGGTGAGGTTCGTAAGGTGTAAAGGCACCTATAAATAGCATAGAAAAGGCCATGTATCAGGCCTCTTATCATTAACCATATGGAATTTAATATGCCTCCAGGCTTTAGGAAATTTCAAGTTCAAAAATCAAATGAGAAACATATTGAGTATCTGGCTGGGCTGACTGCTCACAGTTTTACCCAAGAATACAAGATATATTATTTTTATTAATTACTAATGCTACATATCACAGACAGAAGATCCTGGGAAATGTTTCAAAATGGTGGTGGATTGCAGATTATGACCCAAAAAGAAATCTCCATCTACCACAAAGGTAGAGATGAATTATTGATAAGAAACTGTCTTTGTTATTCTCCTTAATTGATATTTTGCATTTCTTATTTAATAATTATTTTTAAAATTAAATCAAGACTAAGTTAAATGAATTAAGATAAGAAAGGAAAAAAAAAAAAAATAGCGGATCAGGTCTAATGGAAACCAAACCAAAAAAATTAAGAGGTAATAAAATCAGAATGAAGAACAATTATTTCATTGAAGGGACTTTTAAAATAATCATACAGGAACTTAAAGATATAATTCAATAACTGTTATTTTAAAGCTGAGTTTGGATACAGATACAAGCCAGCACTCAGTTCAAAAAGAAAGGTTCCAGTCAACAATGGAAGGTTCTTTTGGGAATATAACAGCAGTCTTGGGTCATGAGGTCTGGAGGTGTTCCCATTGCCAAGGGCGAATCGCTGGGGTCATGCCACCCCACCCCCCAAATATTTTGGCTTTTCATTTTTTTTGTATTTTTAAGGGAATAATTTAATTAGGTAATTACTATGCCCTAACATAGTACAACTCGAGACCTCCATTCTAGGTTCTTTCAGAGAGTTTTAAGTATGCCATAGTTCATAGGCCAAGAAATACAATTTTTTTTTTTTTTTTTGGCAACATTATCTTACGTCTAATTTTTTTATTAATATTACTGAATAAGCATCACATTATTATTTTTTTTTTTTTAACACAAGCACTATATAGATTATCGGATGGTCTTATCTTTAGCTTTTTGAGTTAGAGCTATTCTCGCATTATTTATCGTACTAGTGCTTGTTATAATAATAAAAAAAAAAAAAAAATAGACATATAAAGCTATTTGAGCTCGTATTAAATCATAAAATCGGTTTTAGGTTTTATCGAAATCTGTTCCAAAAAATGTTAGGACTATCAGCCGCATGCGCAATTCGTACTTTCCGTTCTAAACCACGTACTTCGCATGCGCGGCTGAATTACGGAAAAAGAATATCGGACACACGGCTGAAACTTAGTCAATGGACATAATTCGTAAAAACGCGGAGACTATATGCTATTAATAGTTCCGTGTTTTTATTTCTCTCCAATCACCCAAATTAGGGAATTGTTGAGTTTAACGTCCTCTACAACTTGGCAGGTTTCCAAGCTTAAATGAGTATAATTAGATCAAGCTGATTATATTTCATAAAGACGCCTCCAACCTAAAGGAAAAGCGTTTGTAAATATTCGACGAACTTGGGACACCTCAGTAATGAATTGCCGAAATATACGACGCTGCAAACACGAAATAGAAGACTGACAATTTTCAGCTTGAAAAAAATGTTAACGGTCAACAAAGGTTTTTTATTTTTATTTTCGAGAAACATGAATTCATTCTGATAATAAATACTTTGTGTTACTCTAAATTTCAGCCAACGATGGAATGCACCTATCCCTCCACTGTATTAAAGAGAATTTATACTTATTCAATCAGTCTTAATTATTAAAGATATAATGATGATTATAGCGGAAGACAGAATTTTTATTATATCATTTCATCCCCATATTTATTTTTTCTATTGGGATGTCGAGGGAGGAAAGGATCTTCTCTTCTTAAAAATAGCTACTTGTAAATGTAGAAAAATATATCTGTTCCAACAATATTAAAGACAAAGGCCAAACGCATGCGCCCAAAACGGAAAAACAGTTTAGTCCGGAAGCTGAGGACACAAAATGTCTGATTTGAGAAAAGTTTTTGATCTTATAATCTGCCATCTCAAAATGGTGATTTTGTTTGCTAAAAACATTTTATAGGCAAACAAAATCGAAATTTCTGAACTTTTTTTCCAGTTTTATGCATGCTACTAAAAATTCGCATTATCTTTGAAATCAAAAAGCATAACATTTTAGCATACAATACCATAAAATCCAACACCCGCAACTCGAAACGAAAAATGTTACACTTAAAAGTATAACATCGTATTTTGCTTTAAACCATCTCCGTAACTATAAAATTAACGTACTTTCGTGAAATATCCCTCGTGCTTGCTTCTTGCTGAGACATTTGATTCTATTAAAATTAATTTTAAACAAGAAATCCTCCCCCTCCCATTTGTATAAATTAAAGATTAATTTTGCTAAGTAACTACCGACCTGAATGGTTAGTTCTATGCAATATTACATCTTACTCCCTTAAACTTCACGCAAATAGTGCAGTAAGCGGTAAGAATACTTTCATATTTTATCTGTATCTCTAAACAAGAGGAAGCTAATTTTATAATCAAGAATCTTGATTTGCGCCAAATTTGAATCTCTACAACTTTTATGTGCAACATTTTGCATTTTCGAGTAGCGGGCGTTGGATTCTTTCATTTAATTAAATTCAACATTAATTTTCCGCAAAAATAGACTTTTGTTAATCTGTAAACGACTCAATCAATTTTAACTTAAGGTAACTCGTTCGTCGTGAAATGTTTTAACTCTTCTATGTTAAAGAGAACAAAACTTTCAGCGAGATCTATCGTTTTTGATTAAGTTTCTTAAAAGAGTTTGATATTTTTGATTTTGTTTGCCTAAAAAATTTAATGGCAACCAATCTGAGTGGCTAAGCTCATATTTGTGGACAAAACAGGTACAGCCTATAAGATAATTGATTTTCTTCTAATCTTACACTTAATTTGCCCTCAGTTCTCGTATAAATCGCATGCGACTTTGGATAGATCCCTTGTCCCCTAAACAGTACCCCTCTAATTATAATCACCACAAAATAAGCCATGACATCCCTCAAAAATTCACCGCCTGAGGGCACCCTATTCTGCATTAATTGTGTCATATTCAGTGGGGGCGAATGTACGGGGCTCGTATAATTTTCATTTTCCAAAAAAATTTATTCCTTAAAACACGATTACTTTAAATGCTTAAATAAATAACTATAAAAGGTGAGTTAAAAACCATCCAAATTAGGAAATTTGTGATAATTACATCATAAATTTCCCTATCTGCAGGGTATTAGAACCCCCCCCCCCCGGATAAGGGGGCCCCACAAAGTCTAGAACTGCCAGTGGTAATACCTGAGAATGAACCAACAGTCAATTTTTTTTTCGATGAAAAATAACCACACAACTGGTGTTTTGTAGGCGAATCCAGGGTGACCGCAGTCCCCCTTTACAACAGCTTGGATCCGTCCTTGGCTTGTAGCATTGTAGCATTTATTTGTGTTATAAATAAGAACCTATAACATAAGCAACAAGCTGTAACTTCTGTGATTATGCTCCCAGATCCATGACTTAATGTTTAGGTTCTTAAGGAATCTTTTATGTTATATTAGGTACATTATCATATTTTACGATGATATCCAGGGGCAGATTCATCACGAAATTTAGGGGGGGAGGGTCATGACCCCCTATCTCATAATCAGGTGGCTGACAGCACCGGTTTTTAATGAGATTATTACCTTGTATTAAGAAGGACTGCAATCTAATCAACCTCATTTGTTATGTTTAGGGCATAGTAACTACCTAACTATATTATTCTTTTAAAAATAAAAACAAAATTTAAAAGCCAAAATATTTGGGGAGGGATCATGACCCCCGTTGATAATATCCTATATGATCGATTATTAACTTATTTGAGCTATTTTTCTAGCTCAGTATTGCGTTTCCCAACAAATTGCAAATTTTGTTGAATTTCAACTCTTTTTCATCAGAAATTTTCTTTCGTTCAACTTAGCTTGAAGGATTTAAGTACTCCATTAGCCCCCTTTATTGTAATTTGAATTTTCTTTCTTTTGGGTATGAACTTAATTTATTTCCAACCCTCCGCCTTTTTTTAAATAATTAAAATCCGAAACAAAGTACAGGATGTTAAAAATGTACGGTAAACAAAAATCAGCTGTTGGATTAATTTTAAAAAATCCATCTCAACATGTTTCGATTTCCGGTGATTTTCAGCGGAAAAATCAAAATCTTTCCAACGGTTTCTATAAAACGAAAAAAAGGGGGGCTCTGATTTTCACGTTTCTATTTAATAAATGACTTGTCTCAGTAAAAGTAGCAATGGCATCAAATTTTTTTTAATGTCACCGTTGACTGTTATGACAATAAGGGTCTGGCCACACATGTCCGCACCGGAGCAATAATACAGGTTATGTTCAGAATATTTTTAATTTAACTTACATATTACCTTTAGTTATGCCTAAAATGGCCTGTGTCTGACATGTGTGGCTTGAACTTTAGGCATAACTAAAGGTAATATGAATGTTAAATTAAAAATATTCTGAACATAACCTGTATTATTGCTACGGTGCGGACATGTGTGGCCAGACCTTAATGATGATAGAGAAACAAGCGTCCTAATATATTGAGGCCAATGATTAGATTTGATTTATTAAGGCCAACAACATTTCGCTGCGAATAGTGAAATTTTATATTACAATCAAAAGAAAAATAAATAATTTTTTTCTGAATGGAATGGACCTTAGGTTCAGAGGCGAATGTCGAGCCAATTCACAGCCATCAGGTAAAAGCATTTTTTTTTGGAGTCCACAAACACATTAAAATTATTTTTACAAAATTGTAAAGTAAAATTTAATTTTTGTAAATGTCCGCACGATTTTCATAATTAACCAACAGCATCTTCTGAATAATGAAGAAAGTTTATGCAAGGAAATAAGATCACGCTCAACCATCAGGCATTTCTCCATAAATGATTTTATTATAAATACAACCACATTATTTTCCTTTTCTTAAAACATTTCTGATAAAAGTAGAAAAAATAACATTTGAGTTTATTTGTGATTAATTCGTCGTGGTTTCATTCTTGTTTTCCCCATTCCCGTGGTTAGGACGATATAATTTCTAAGTAATAATTGCTTCTCTCTAAAATGTAGATGGCACTGATTGTACCATAAAATCTTCTTTCAGGCCCACCCCTGAGTAGCCTTAACTTCAAAATGCGAGATTTTACATTTTTCAGAAAAAAAAAAAAAAAAAAAAAGAAAAAAAAACCATTGACAATACCTCATCCCAATAATTAAAAATTGAAGGAGATATATAAAAAGGAGAGTAATTTTAAGTTAGAACAACCACATCCTTCAATATTCAATATAGTAAACCCTCATTATTACGAACTCGGATATAACGAACACCTCGATATACCAAAATTACCATTATATTTCTGCTGAACCCCTCGTTATAGCGAAATCCCTCGGTTAGTGCGAAATACGAACTAAATTTAATGCCTGAGAATTATTATAATCTGTTTTAACGAACTTCTAGAATTATTATTTATTTATTTTTTTACTGTATTACGTAGGATGAGCGCGGGAAGGTGAAATAGCTCCAGTTTCTAGAATTGAGGTGTTTTTTTACTCTTAACTAATCCGATTTTCTTTTGCTCTCTCTCTCTCTCTCTCTCTCTCTCTCTGATTACATTGACTTTTTCCTCAAAACTAGCTCAGTTCTGTTTCGACCTCTGTATTTTTCGAATCAGTGTTCTGTAGTCGTTTATACTGTTGTTTTTTAAAATACACAATGTGTTCTTTGGTAAACGTGTGTCACAAACGTAAATCCTTATCAATCGAGAAAAAATTGAAATTCTCCAGGATATTGAATCGGGAATTCCAAAATCAACATTGTCAACCATTATAAAAAACAAAGATAAAATAGATTCAACCGCAGCCCAAGGATTAACTTCAGCATCAAATAAACGACTGTGCTCTGCGGCTCGTGAATATTTGGAAAAAAAATAATAAATTGCTTTAAACAAATGAGATCTTAAATACCAATCTCAGACGATGTTATTAAAGCTAAGGCTAATGAACTCTCAATTGAACTTGGTAGGTAAATTAATGAATCTCATTGTTTAATTAATATGTAGTTTATCTAAAAATAAATTGCATACATGCGTCATAATTTAACTAGTTTCAATGAATGAATTTCCTTCTATATATGATCAAATTAGTGCGGCCATTGGCAAAAAAAAAAAAAATAAAAAAAAAAGAATCGTCGGTTATAAAGAATCTCGTTATAGCGAACTATGAATATCAAACCCCCTACCAGTTCGCTATATCGAGGGTTTACTGTAACGAGGAAGAGTTCCACCATGATCAAACACAAAAAACGACTATGGAAAAGTTAAGCTATATGACAAACGCTCTTAAATTATCATCCACCCGCCATTATTGCGGACGTAATTCTATTTCGCCTCCGAAATCAATTTCAAATAATTCTTGGTCGCTACACAGAAATGAGTCTCGGTGAATCGGTATACCATCATTTGTTGATTTTGTTATCTAAACGTCTTGTAATACGTCCCAACACCACTGCTTGTATTAATGACGAATGTAAATAGCACGTCTCAATACGTCAGAGCTAAAAGAGACTAAATAACAGCAGGGGTCTAAAACCTTTTGAGAGCGTGATCCATGAAGCAAGAATAAACTGACATTTTCAAATCAATGGATAACTCATTTATCGATAACGGATGAACTCATGATTGTATAAGTCGCGAGTGATAAAGCATTATCAATACTTGAGAGATGATAAGCCCCAGACGATCTGATACTCTGCCTAAGCCAGATTCGAACCCGGGAGGAACTTTGAGCACAGCAATTTAAAGCCTTAGAGCTCTTCCTGAAATTATAGTGGAAACTATTAGTTTGGCTCATGCACTGCGAACATAAAGAACGTGTCGTTGTAAATGAATAAGTTATTTTATCCGTAATCATTAAGTGTGCTGGATAATATTTACCACAATGTTAACATTTGCCTTTGTGCAATTATGGTTTAGTGTCAGCCGGATAATTTCTTCATGTGAAATACGGAATGTCATTTCGAAAACGATTTCAAAGTTTATTTGTACTGGCAGAACTTCTTTTATTAGTGCTATGAAAATCGACGATATTCTTTTAACTAAAATCCTTCTAAAGTCTCGCACTCAAGCCAGAAGAACCTGAAACGTCTAGTTTTGATTAAGATCAGGCCATTAATGGAGAGAAAAACAAATACAGGAAAGTGTTATTTCGTTCGTGCGGCAATGGCAATATATGTACTTGTTCTATCAATAATATATTTCGGAATCAAAATAAAAAGTATGAATTCAAAGGTGAGTAAGCCCCATAGAAATAATGCAACATACCACTTCACGATCACGAGCCCTTCCCTTCTACACGGTAAAACTAAAACCCTTGAAATTATAACTCATTCTTTTAACAGATAAATTCGCACATTTCTTCTGAGGTTATTTATCTGTGAAAGACTATTTCTTTTTTTTTTTTTTTTTTTTTTAAAGAAAAGAACTCGGCAATTCTCACCTTAATTTTTTTTATCCTTTCATGTTGATCTTTTGTCGATACTTATCTCTATTTTCACAACCTTTACGTGGTAAACTTACATTATACACCAAAATCTAATGCTCATACAAAGATTGGAAGCGAGCTCAGTGGATAGCATACCGCGCATGTCACGCGGGAGACCCGGATTCTACTTCCGGCGGAGCCTAATCTTTTCTCTTCAAAATAAAACAAATAAAATATTTAAAAATACGTGGTTACCCACGAAAAAAGATTAAATCAATATTAATAATTTCGTATTTAATTTTTCCACCATTGACGTTTTAGCCTAAAGAGACCATTCTCAATCTATAGGAATCCGTTTTGAATACCTAACTTGTAATTCAGTAAAAATGATAAAAATGTTATTGACTAGTCCACGAAACATTCTCTACTTTGATAGATTGCCTAAACCGTGCGCTCTTGAGAGCTGGAAAAAATATCTACACTACCGGAAGTGTAGTAAACTTTATCTTTGAATTCCACTTCCTTGCCTCCTTTGCGAGCTCCCTCTCCATATACGTTTTAATTGTAATCCACTCTTCCTAGCATTTATATTTATGAAATATTAGCAACGTATCATACTTTTTATTTTTCTTACATCTCTACTTCTTTGATATTCCAGGGTTATGTCCCCATTCTCAAAAACCTGTACAAATATTTTAAAAGTACTATACACGTTTTGTAATATTCAAGTTGAAAAAAATCATTTTCATTCATTTTTATAAGTTTAACAATCTAATTATTAGTTCATAAAAACAATATTACAACCACGTCACATTTCCAAAATACAATTGAATACTGTAAAAGATATATAGTACATATAAAATAAGTGCAAAAATATTGTACAGGTTTTGAGAATGGAGACACAAGGAAGTTAAGTTGCTAATATTTCGTTAATCGTATAATATTCCAACTAATTTGGAAGAAATAACTGTATTTGTGTGTATTTTTTATAACAATTCCATAACCTTTACTGGTAATTCTTATTTAAGATAGATGTTCGAAGCTTATTCCTATAGTTGGGACAATGGGTTACTTATACAGATATATGTATTTTTTTTAAAGATAACCTAGCTTTGCCCCCCCCCCCCCCCACTAACAGCGGAACGTCTTACCTTACGTCATTTCCGCTTAGGTTTTCAGTCTTCTTAGGGAGGGAATGTGCTAAACAGCTGATGCCCCCTCCATTTTCCCCGCCTTATTTATTTGCATGAAAAATTCCGCCTAACTAGAATTTCCCCTCCAATAGCGAACTGATGACCAGGCCACGCCCACCTGCCAAGAGTGACAGCCGGGAGCTGAGGGCCAAAAAGGTGCCTGATTTGAAGAACATTTTTGATCATATAGGCTGAAAGTACTCATTTCATAGTCAAAAAATGTGAACGTCTGCCACCTCAGACCGGTTGCCATCAAATTTTATATACGAACAAAATCGACATTTTCGAACTTTTTTCAATTTTTCCACCAAAATCGTAAAAATTACAGATTTTTGATGAACCGAATCCGGCTAAACCACTAAACCGATTTAAACTTCAAATATATCATATGCAATAGTTTAGCCTCTTATGCTAAGAAGAAAGCAATACTTTGTGATATGTATTTGCCGAATTATATGCAAAAACTGAAAAATGTATGTTGTATGTATGGTATGTTAATCGAACAGATCAGGAGAATTCAACTATCAGGACTAGGACTTTATCATTTTCAAACAGATAAGAACCATATTGTAGTACACGATCGCCAATAGAACAGAAAGTAAAATGTTGAAAAAAAGAACTTTCTTTTTTTATAAATACAGCATGGTCGTCACCAGAACCAAATTATTTGAGGGGGGACGATTAAATAATCTCATCGATAGGTAAAAGTTCAAGAGGTTTAAATTTGAAATGAGTTGTAGATAAATGAGTCAACACCTTTCTCCCATAATATATTCACTCCGCAACACGTTTCCATGTTCAACAGGTTGTTTTCTATGTTGGGTTTTCCCTTTATCAAGAGTGGATTGATAGACGGTATATAACGAGTATTTATTTAGCGTATATATATCCGTAAAAAGCATCCCATACATTAATATTGGTTGATTTTTACAGCTGAAACAGGGCAACAAATAGAATTTATTAAGGATAAAAAAAATTGAAAACTTCCGCTTTGCCTAGATGCCTCCCCCAATATAGCATTTAGTGTGCAATATATAACGTATTAAAAGAATATTTATGAAATAGAAATTTCATATATTCTTGATTTGTTTTATTTTTTATATTTATCCCTGATGAAGACCTGAAACTTGGGTCGAAAGGAGGGACACAATAATATAATTAACTTCAGATAAAAGAAATTATTCATGAACGCACCCCCAACCATTTCGACCATCACATAAGTAAATTTCTGATCTAATAATTTAATCTAGCACAGTTGTCATTTGGATGATTTTATGACAAAAAAAATAAAATTTACTTCTATTCAGATTACCGAATGATGTTATTTTCGAGTTGTATACATGTGTTGTCTGTAGGTTTCTTGCAGCATGCTGCAAAAAAGCAAAGTAAAAAGAAATTATTAATAATTGCCGAGGCCAGGGGCGGATCTAGAACGAAATTGGGGGCGGGGGAGGGAGTCAACGAGCCCTCTGTCTCATAATCACGTGGCAGACAGCAATGTCTTTTAATGAGATTATCTTGTATTCAGGACTGTACGATCTAAGCAACAAAAAGTGTTATACATAGGGCATAGTGACTAACTAATTGCATTATTCGTTTAAAAATGCAAGCAAATTAAGAATCCAAAATTTTGGGGTGGGGGGGGGGGTGCCCTGTGACCTCTCACGGCCTAGGCCTACCTGAAAAATGGAAAATGTCCAAAACATTTCCTCGTAAGGAAAATAAATAATTAATGAAATTGTCAGACATTTAATCATGAAACTCCGAAAGACAAAATCATTACACAATTCTCTATTGTTACAGGACAAAAGACGGTAATAGATAAAAGAACTAAGTAGTTAGGTCGTGTGATAATTCACATACCCCAATAATCAGTGGTGATCTAATAGTAATGTAATGTAAGTAAACAAAGCATATTTAGAACTTTGTTGCTTACTAAATGATCCGCTTTCCATCATTTTTTTTTTTTTTTTTTTTACTTTAGGGAACAGAGGTATCTTTCATTTTTCCATTTACGTAGTTTGCTAAAATTGGAGAATCTTTCAGTAATAATGGAGGAGGGCGTAATCTTCAAAACGATACTTCAATTATCAAGTTTGATTGAGTATTAAGAAAGGTATAGATTACTGATAAGAAAAAAAATAGCAATAAAATACCTAATATATAAATATTTCTTTTAGAACGTGCATTTCACCAAGTACAACGGCAGTCTTTTTCCAAACGAGCGATGTGACATTCACAATGGCGGAATTCCTGAAATTGTCCTTTTAATTTCACAAATATTCCTACAAGCCACTAAGCAGTGTTTTCCCTACATTTAATTAATTAAAGAGGAAAGGACTGCCGGTTGAGATTGATCTCGGTAAAATCATCACCCACGGCCGCTGGCCCTGAAAAGACCCTTCTCCCTCCCAAGGCATTGAGCTGCTGTGATCAAGGTCTCGAGTTCGAATCTGGCTTGGTAGGATATATTTAATACTCTCCCACAGATCGACTCGGTGGCCGAGAGACCTTTCCTAGGGTGAACCCAGCCTCTTTAATGTGGGTACTCTTGATGGAAGAATTAAGGGGTAAAGCTGACTTTTGAGCGTGATCGCGGTCAAATCAATTCCTGGCACGACCGCTAATCAAGAAACAGTACTGCACCCAAGTCCCTTCATGGGTTGTTGAGGTACGGTTTTTTTTTTTTTAAAGATGGCGGCCGATGATGAACCATCGATACCCAGAATATTTGGTAACACATTCTACTTTATGAAACAATATTGTTATTAATTATTCAATGGCACCCAACATGATCGATCTTTAGGGATCCATAATCAACCATGTTCCTAGTCTGAAATTACACCATAATGGTTCATGAAATGCCTTGGATCGATTAGCCAACACATGTGATTTGAACGAGGTCACGCTCAACCGCTACTATTTCCGCCCGTAGTATTTAATTAACAATACCAACTTTATAGAAAATGATTGTGCCAGACAGTTATAGACTAATGAGCGACGAATCTTAGCCTTTCAGGACAAGCATCCGCACGAAACAGACCCAAGTTAAATACAAGTTCAGCCCAAGGCATGAACACTTTCGGACATTATGTGTTTCGCCCATAATTTTTTTTCTCCAAGCAAATAACAATGGAACTCTTATTTTTTAATTATATAAATTGTTACATATAGACAATGGGAAAAACATAAGTGCAACTTTGGAAATGAGGCTCCAAGGCGTGACCTATTTTGATGAAGTTTAGTGGTGCACTAATTTCCAGGAAAAAGGTCCTTTAGGCATTGGCGGATCCAGGGGGGGGGGGGGGGGGGTCTGCAGCCCCTCTCTTTGAAAATTATTTCGTCATTGAAAGATAGAATCTGACTTTCCTTAAAGCAAGGAAGTAAGTTAAAGAACAAAAAATGTGCATAACAAGTAGAATTTTAGTTGTTGGAAAGGAACATAAAGGTAAAAAAGCTGATTGGCAGATCCAAAAGGTCTGTGAGGCTGCAGCCCCCCCCCCCCTTTACAATCGACTGGATCCGCCCATGCCTGTAGGGAGTTTATTTATCCTCTAAGAGCGAGTGAGAGTCGAAAGCTGGGATTACACAAAGCTAACCAAGTCCCTTTTTAAGTGAAAAAGACCTGAACGATGTGAGTTATTCCGGTCTCATAACTCCCCAAAATAGGCCACGCCCATGATCCTGGTCCTAAGTAGTACATAAATCAATGTATCCGTACATACAACCGAACAATCATATTTATCATACATATAATAATGTCGATGTGCTCTTTTTTAATGTTCTCAGCAATTTACAGAACGAGAAAAATCGGGAGTAGAATTTGAGCTAAGTAAATCTCATCTCAAATTTTTTTATGACAATTATCATTAATACTAAAAAATCTGGTGCGTGCGCGCAACACACAACTTTCACTTACCAACTTACTTAGATAAGAAATTGACGTGTTTTGTTAAATATCATTTCCCAAAGTCACACATTTTTCTACATTCATATCTTATTTTTATCAATCGTTAAAGCCGTTTTTGAGTAAATAAAAAACCCCGTGAAAATGATACAAACTTTATTAAGTAAAGTCCCCCCTTCGGTTGATCAATTTTGATGAAATGTTGGCTATCACATATTTGGGATATACATACATCAAATACCCAGTTTGGTCACAATCGTGAAAGCCGATTTAGAGTAAACAAAAAAAACTCGTGAAAATGTTACAAAATTTATTAAGTGAAGTCCCCCCTCCGGTTAATCAATTTTGATGAAATTTTTACAGACATATCTCGGGCATATAAATACATCAAATACCCAGTTTAATTAAAATCGTTAGAGCCGTTTTTGAGAAAATTGAAAAAAACCTAAAAAGTTATTAAGTAAAGTACCCCCTCCCTTTAAGTAATTTTGATGAAATTTATGCTGTCACATCGCGGGCATATACCTACACTAAATACCCGATTTCAGGATCGCACGGTTTATAGTTTTTGAGCTAGTCTGTTCACATACACACACACACACACACACACAGACCATTTCGCGGGACTTGTCATTTCGACTCAGGGGACCCCAAAACGTGTATTTCCGTTGAAAACCGGAAGTCGAATTTTTTCACGATCGCAATACTTCCACTTACTATATATTTCATATATAGGTAAGTGAAAGTAAAAAATGAAATAACTTCTTATTAAGAATATTAACCAACAATATAAGTTACGTTTAAAGCACAGGTACACTTATATTCTGTCCGGGGGCACCTGTGGTTTAGTGGTTAGCATGGCAACGTACAATACTTAAGGTCGCAGGTTCGCGTCCCGCCGTGGCCCTAGGATTTTTAAAGGGAGTAAAAATTCCTTGGCTATGGCGTCCCTCAGATAGGAAGTAAAATGGAGGTCCCGAGCCTGTACGATATTAGGTACTCGTTAAAGCTCCCTATCCTAATAATACCTGGATAGGCACAATTTAGGACTCCTACTGTATGATCGTCCGATTAGCCTTAGTGGCATAAAGTGACGTTAATTAAACAAACAAAATCGTATTCTCTGCCTCATATTAATTCAATCATCAGTTTAATTCTTTTTTCGGAAAAGTTTTTTTTAACTACATTAAATAGCTTCATTCTTATTTTTTAAAAGTTTATTGAGTGAACTTAAATATATCGCCGTCACCATGCGAGTATGCATAGGTTTTTAGTTGCACATTCGTAACTTAAGCATGGTGACGGCGATATTAACACGTTCACGACGGGACTGTAAGGCTCCTCCCCCATTGGCGGCTGAACTAATAATATTCGCTCTATCGGACGGGAGCTATTCCAGCGCATTATCCAATATTGACAATCCAACAATAATAAAATAAACAATACACTCCTACCTAATACCCAAGAGTCGTGGAAAGTATTGTGATTGACTAAAGTGTAAATGCGGCTGTCTAGTGCGGGGTACACGCCGGCGTGAACATGTTACAAGACCCATGGATAGCGTCCAACTTACACCCCGAGCGGAAGTGTTTGAGATAACAGAGAACAGGCATTATTTATTCGAACTCTACTCTTTCACTTACCGATATATGAAATATAGAGTAAGGGGAAAGTATTCCGATCGTGAAAAATTTCGACTTCCGGATTTTACTAGTAGCAGCGAGGTAGTGTTAAGCACCCTAATATTAACGTTTATAATTTCTTTCAATAGAAAAAAAAAACTGCCGATTGTCCTCTTATTGACATTGTCCGCTGCCATCTGTATCAACCTTCATGAGTTGACTTTTTTTTTTTTTAAATTGAATTATGATATAAACTAAAATTATATGGTCCTATTGTAAGACAATTAACCCAATGTCCGGTGGCATTGTGAGTTATAACGTTGCCAGTTATAGCTATTGTCGAGTCGAGTCATTACATAGCAGCTCTCTAGGAATTTATTCTGTTTAACTAAATCCTTTTTAATATATATTTTTTAAATTAAATACTTTATTTGAAACGGAACAATCCTAAGGAGTTGAAATGCACTAATATCCTTTTCTGCGTATATACAAGCCATTTTCAAGATTTAAAAATAATTATTATTAGAAAGAAAAAAAAAAGAAAAAATGTAATATTTCTTTGGATTGCAATTGTAAAAGTAAATGGCAACTAATAAAACTAGAATTATTTTTTATGATTTTTTTTCAAAATTAATGCATAAAGAAATATGCCAGGTTCAAAAGTAAAAAAAAAAAAAAACTACCGCCAATAATTTTAATTTCATCCATGTTAAATATAACTTTTGCAAATCCATCATAACATCAGTGTCATTTATGTAATTCTGAAGATTTGAAGCGGACCTACTTTTTAAAATTGCATATTTTTTAAGACCTTGATAAGATCTCAAAATATACAACACCTTTTATAAATTTTCATTCACTTTTTACATTGCAATCCCAAGAAATAGTCGGATTTTAATATTATTCTCTTTCAAATAATAATTATTTTCAAGTCTTGAAAAACGTAGCAAATTCCTCAAAGAGTCTTGTATATACTATGCGAAAAGCATAGGAACCAACAAGGATTTTAGTACACTTCATTTCAAATAAACTATTTTATTTAAGTTGACATATAAACATTGTTAATCCTTTAGATAATTTTTGAAATAATTAATTAGAAGATAAAAAATTCGACCACGGCCCGGAATCGAACCCAGGTCCTCTGCATGGTTCGATTCCCGGCCATGGTCGAATCATTTATCATCTAATTAAATAGTTTAAAAATATTTTATTTAAAATCAAGCGAAGAGAGGATACAGATAAAATTAATTTTAAGTGCCTGAAGAGCTCCTTAGCATATATATGTTATATTTTCACTGATGAAGAGCATTCTCATAAATGAGAATTATCGTAATTTAATCAAGAGTTGTTAATTTTTTGCTACTTTTTCTTTAATTTTACTGATAGTCCCGGGAGCTAGGGCCAAAAAGGTGCCTGATTTGAAGAAAATTTTTGATCATATAGGCTGAAAGTACTCATTTCATAGACAACAAATGTGAACTTCTGCCACCTCAGATCGGTTGCCATCAAATTTTATAGGCAAACAAAATCGACATTTCCGAACTTTTTTCAATTTTTCGCTAATAACTGGAAAAAGATTTACCACAGAAGAAATTGCGTTCTTACCAAAATAAAAGGGCATTAGATTTCGCGTCGAATGAGGTCCTCACAATTAAAATCGGGCAAGTCTTTTTGCCAAAACCGATTGTCAATTTAGCCACTTCAGCGGAAAAATGAATTACGCTCACGTTCCAAAACCTGCAATTTAAAGGTTACTCCAAATGAAAAGTGTTACCTATAATAGTTGTAGAATGTGGAATTCTGTGTAAAACGATATCATTACTTTTAAAATTAGGCCACTCCTGTGGAGACAAAGTAATTAAAGGCACCTTTTTGGCCCTAGCTCCCGGACTATCAGTCAAATTAAAGAAAAAGTAGCAAAAAATTTCACGGATTTTAGAACACAAGGCGCTACGTTCACGTTTTAATTACTTGGTCTCCACAGGAGTGGCCTAATATTAAAATTAATGATATCGTTTTACACAGAATCCGAAATTCTACAACTATTATAGGTAACACGTTTCATTAGGAGTAACCTTCTTTAAATTGCAGGCTTTGGAACATGAGCGTAAATTATTTTTCCGCTGAAGTGGCTAAATTGACAATCGGTTTTGGCGAAAAGACTTACCCGATTTTAACTGTGAGGGCCTCATTCGACGCCTAATTTAATGCCCTTTTATTTTGGAAAGAACACAATTTCTTCTGCGGTAAATAGTTTTCGAGTTATTAGCCAAAATGTGAAAAAAGTTTGAAAATGTGGATTTTGTTCGCCTATAAAATTTGATGGCAATCGATCTGAGGTGGCAGACGTTCACATTTTTTGTCTATGAAACGAGTAAATTCATCCTATATGATCAAAAAATTTTCTTCAAATCAGGCACATTTTTGGCCCTCAGCTCCCGGACTATAATTTTTTTCGCAGTGTGCGGCGGTTGACCAAGAAACGACACTTCCTAAGGATGCACAGTTTTTTATGGATCCAGAACCCTTCTTCATGGGCTATGGTGGTATTTCAGTAAAGTTTTGGTAGCATTGTAATAAAGTTTCCACTAATAATTTTCCGCCATTATCAATGTTGAATGCCGATATTTCGATTTATCTGTCTTTCTTTCCTGATTGGACCCTTAAGGCGAAATTCCTCTGTAGCAAAAGTAGCATGCGGCATTGACGCATTTTACAAGTTGATCATTTTTGCCTGCCTATTACGTCACCTTGCGACTATGATGCAAGGTGTTTAACAGTTATCCTCTATCCAACAGCCTACGGATCGCTGAGGCTTGTAGAATGCGGTCTAAGTGGACGAATGAAAGAACTACAGCATTTATTTCTACAATTCCTGCAAATTATGAAGTAATAAAATCGTCGAATTGGTAAAATATTAAATTATTCTTTTTTAAGTTATTGTGTTTTATGTTAGTGCAGGCTTGTAATATTTACACTTAATGATTTTAATACATTTTTTTCCTTTCATTTTAATAGATAGTTGATTTTTATTATTCCTGGTCCTTTTACTCTCTGATGACCGAGAGAATATTTCTGAGGAATAATATGTTCGACCCGTGCCTTCTAAGAATGCTATGAAAAAAGAAAGACAGATCGATGGGCTATAGGATTTAATTATGTCCTAATTTTCAACTTCCTTTTTTTATTTGAAGCCATTTTATCAAAGAAAACTGATATATATATATATATAGTCTTTTTTACTTTCGCTTACCTATACATGAAATATATAGTAAGGGAAAGTATTGAGATCGTGAAAAATTTCGACTTGCCGATTCAACTGAAATACGCGTTTTGCCGTTCCCTGAGTCATCATCGAACTTATACGGAATTTTTCTTTCCTTTTAAAGATTTTAGAAGAATCTGCCGCGACTAAATTTGATGAACTGAAGTTACCTTTGCATTGGATCGCATACGACGTGGAGCAACAAAATCCGCATGCGACAAAAATTAAATGTCGTGCCACATGTTTCAGTGGAATTCCGCCTTTAGACATAATAATTAATAGAAATTTATTAAAGATGGATATGTATTTTTCTATAATGTGAGATTCCATTAATTTACAAATAGATATAAGTTCCACCTGACCATCTATTGTTATTATATCATCTAAAATTTATTATTACAGATAAAGATGTCTGCATCAAATGTGTTTTTAGTAACATGATGGTAGCTCTTAAATAAAAATGCATTAGTCAATATGTTAGAATTATCGGCCTATCAGCATATCGTTATAGGATACTGCCGATTACGTAACATCGGTGTCAGTCGATACCTATACCTATTTCATATGAAATAATCAATAACAAAGATTTCTTATAATCGCGGCAATTTTCAGAATTCCGGGCCAAAAAGCCAATTCCATTTAATCATATTATTTTATTAAAAACTCTAATTATAGTTATCATAAAAAAATTAGTGATGACTGGAGAAAAAAATTCAACCGGTTTCGAAAAAATTAGATTGCAAGAGCTCCATTATTTAGTGTCTGCTACCTACGGAAGAAAAAAAAAAACGGCCTGACGCGTCATACATGTACCCAAGCAAAGCGTTAATTTTGTCCGCCCTGTGAAGAGAGGCTAGCCTTCTCTTCAGATGGTGTGGAAAAAAAAGTTTCAAAAACAACAAAAATATTCTTTCACTTCTTGTTTTTGAATAAATTTTCTGTTCATTTAAGCAGGCATTGATTGTTTGTTCTCTTTCCAGAACTTATCTATCCATATAAGCACTGATATACTATGAGTTTAATGTAGCTACAGAAATATGACACAAGTAAACACAGTAGGAGATAACTCATAGTCATAGCTAAGAACACAATCTACAGTTATCTTCTAGTTCTCAGTCAAGGAGATATGGCAGAACATCATAGAAAGAGTTCAGGCCAGGAGGCAAAAAAATAGGGAGGGGGGCTTTCTTAACTAAACATCAATTGAAGGGGTCGGGGCGAAATAGTGCCAAGCAACATTTTCAAGAAATATAAACTGTAGCTGCAGTCTGCTGTATATTACGTAGGACTATATGTCTAGAAGGAAATGCCACCTAAATATGACTATAGTGGCTCTATATAGTCATATTTAGGTGGCATTTCCATCATAGACATATAGTCGAACGTAATATACAGAAGACTGCAGCTACAGTTTATTTTCGTTAAAAATGTTGCTTGGCACTATTTTGCCCCGACCCTTTCAATTGTCTTCTATCAAACTTAATTTGACAAATACATATAATTTTTTTTTTACTTTTTAATTTGGTTCACTATCTTTGAATTTTGAGCACTGATTGCTTTTCAATCTTCCTTAAATTGTTAGCCTGAACATTCATCTCATCAATCCAGCTCCAGTTCTTTTAAATTGTTAGAATATAACAGGACTCAATTTAAGCAAGTACACAGACAGGAGCAGCATTTTCCAGAAGTCTGCCTACTTAATTTTTATCAATATTAAACAACTAAAATAATATTTTGAGAGCCTATATTTTTAAAAAAATTTTAAGAAGTTTCCAGTAACATGTCAATAATTTAATTATTCCAGAAAGAAGAAAACCAGCCAAGGAAACAATAGTCTCTAATGTTCCTGATGTAAAATCTATGTCATAAACATAATGCAGGAAGAGAAAACATTTTTAGGATTGCGAACCAGGCAAGATAGAGAAAAACTAATGTAGAATTAACTTTTCAATTCTATGATCACAAACTATTTGATTTACGAAAATAAAAGCGAAAAGGAAAATGTTTTAATTTTTTTATGCCGATCAATGATAAAAAATAATGGTAATTGGTCAGTAATTTGTGAAGGTCAATGTATTTGCTTAGTTTATCAATTTTCAATGTTTCCCTCTAAAAACTAAAAAAAAAAAGAAAAAAAAAAAGACAACTAAATGATGTAACCTAATCTACATAAAACATGAATGAATTTGTTAATACATGTTTTATGAATGAGAACACGTTTGACGATACAAATGTTGGAGTGTTTTCCATAGAAGTAAAAGTTGTCTAATGCTTTCAAAACTGCATATTCAGACAATTTCATGTAGTTGTTAGCTTGTTCCTACAGATGCCTATGATATACGAATCAATAGAAAGGGTTTCTTCAAATACCAAACTCATGTTTTTTTTTTTCATGAGGGAAAAAATTTAAATTAAGAGTTTATTTCATTACATAGAAGAGCTTTTTAAATGATGAATGTGCTTACAACTAATATTTAAAAGAAATCTATGTAATCATGTTGAGGACCTTAAAAAAATAAAACAGTTAGTATGAGCAATTAAGTTAAAAAACATATTGTACGGTAATAATTAAGGCCAAGATTTGTGGACAAAAAATCATTTTTTATAAAAGGCATGAGCCTATAGTTTAATGAAACCGTTCTATTATAGAAAAAGGTGTTCTAAAATGTTGGGTCATTTTTATAATGTATATTTTTGCATATAAGCTCAAAATTTATAATTGCACATAGACCTGCAATGCATATTCTGGATAAATCAGTTTATTACATGCATTTTTTTTTTCTTTTTTTCTGTTGGCACTTTAGGCCTAATGAGACCTTTGACCGCACAGTGTTACAGACATTTGTGTTGCTTGCGGGAGTACAGACTGCCTGGAGGGGGTAGGCTAACCTCACGTTGCTGCAAGCCATGGTCACCATGGTGCAGAGGCAGAATGCCCATAGCTCCATATCAATCCCATTGGGGCCAATTTGGCAGTGTGCTTCCCACCGATGGCGTCAGCTCTCTCGGGTTAAAGGACAGTGACAAACTTGTGTAGATCCAAGGAATATGGTAGCCCAGAGTCAGCCACCCCCCGAGGACCTATATTTCTTTCCCTGAAGCATACCGTCCTTGTACCAAACCTCCAGGCACTGATATCCTGGAAAACCACACCACGATTCTTGATGGGATACACAGGGAAGGTACATCACTCCTACGCCCGGTCGGTGTAAGTCGCCTCCAACAGGCTGACGGGCCTCTCTTACCCAGGGGTGTGGGTAGGCTTGGACTGTGTGGCGTTCATCGGGTGGTCACCCGAACGGAGCAGTCACCCAACCAAGTACTAACCACGCTCGACGCTGCTTAACTTTGATTACCTATTGCAAGCGCCTTTGTCCACTTGGCCATCCTGGCCCTCTATTTCATGCATTATATACATTCAAATTAGGAGATGTGTTACAAAATTACAACACCACCAATTAAAAATGCACACACCACCTTATGAACTTTTCATTTTAAATGATATAGAATGCAGTAAACAGAAAAGATTGAAATAGCAAATGCAGGCTTGGTGCACTAAAACAGTTTTTCTTTTAATGACAATGCACTGTAGAAATATTTCCGAGAAAGCGCAACCACAAACATTTTTTATAGTTATAATTTTAAAATAGAATCTGAATTCTACCATTATCAGGCCTTGTTTTCTTTAAAATTTACTAAATGAGTGGCATATTCAATGAGTTGGCACAGGCAAGGGTCACAAAAAGATTTTTACTATGGAGAGAAAGGTTGTAATCAGTTGTGCACTACAAAATAATAAAATGATTTCTGACTGGTTCAAGCAACAATGAATTTTGTTTTCTGTCAGGAATCACATCAAATTATTTTTATGAAATGCCCATTCGAAGACATCCAATATCCAACCAGGATACAGCAAGTCCTTATTTCATGAATAAATATGCCATTAAATGGCACAAACAATTATGTAACAGAAAGTTTTTTTGTTTTTTTTAAATTTGCTTCAAGACATGTCAGTGCAAATCCTAATTAGCCAGAAAATGTTATTTTGAAAAAAATTAAAATATAATTTTATTTTATTTTATATTAATAAACAATTTAAAGCAAACTAAATGGTTTTTGTTTCATACAAATCTGGACCTTAATTATAATAATTGTTGAATGACTATAGTAAGTACACTGAGTTGCTGCAATGACGGATATTAAATTTTTAAATTGCAGTGGCATATACGTAAAAATTATTTTTTTTTTAGCATCCAAAAATAAGATGTAAAAGTTTTTGAATTCTGTAAAGAAAAAATAATAAATTAGCTCTTAGTTTAACAGTATTATACAGATAGCATAGAAAGGAGAAACTCATAATAAGAATTATGTAGTTAATACATTATCCTAATACATTTGAATAATGTAACCTGCTACAAAAATGATTACATTTAAATAAGGTCCTAAAATATTTATTCTCCTGTCAAACATTAGTATTCAGGTATGTTAATGGATTCAACCATTCTTTATCTTTAATCAACATGAATTAATTTGTGCTAAAAAGAAATGAATAATACATAGATGTGATGTGAGGTCTTTTATTTATGGTTGAGGTTTCTCTTCGATAAAATAAGGCTTCAACTGCAAAGGTGACCATTACTTACCCAGGATGCAGAAGTTGAATAAAAAAACCTCTTCATCATGTGCTTCAGATCAAATATATAACCATCATCTATTTTTAATTTTTTTTTTTTAACTATGATAGAAAGTTTATACTTAACAATAAATAAGATGTAAAAATATTATCAGTATTCTTCTTATCCTTCCTTAGTAGATTACTAAAGTTACATAACTGATTTTATCTTACCTGGCTTTGAATGAAATTCAGTAAATAAAATATTTAAAAAAAAATTAAATTAAATTAAAAAAAAAATCATAAATATAATCTATCATCTACTTGATCTTATCAAGAGCTTTATAATGTTAAGTTCATTTTATGCGAAATTTGATCATATCTCACCAAACTGACAGTGCTTCTTGCAGATCGCAGAAAGGCGGCCATGGTCCTGGAATAATCTTCGACAGTGGAAAGCAAACTCGGGCTAAAAGGCTATCCAATCGGGAAAATTGAAGGGTATATGTGGGATAGTGGGGGGAGTAGCCACAAATATAATTTGAAACATACCATGGGGACATTGAAAAACAACAGAGCACAATATAAAATACAATTAAAATATTTCCGAGAGGGGGATAACTTAAGGCAGATTATCGGCCTCAAGCCACCGCCAGCCACTCTGAAAACTAACATATAATTTCATTAGTACAATTTATAACACATGAATCAATATTTTTTGGGCATTCAATGAAATTCTGTCTTTTGATTTGTTCAATTAAAAAAAAAAAAAAAAATTATTGCTAATAGTTAAAGGAATCGTTCTATTGAATGCCACAATTTTTAAAAATTAAATAAATTTAACTCGATTTATTTCTTAAAGAATTTGGCATTCATAAAAAATAACTGAAATACTTGTTCGAAAATTCCAATAAATAAATTTTAAAAAATTTTGATTACACATCAATGGACACTTCGAATAATACAATTCATTTCTTTCCCTTTATCTTTGATGGGATCCTCTTAAGTACCCTTGCTCCAAGCCTAGCTAAACCGCAGGCATAGACATTAGAAAGCTTTGTCGAAGTGCACCACTCAAGCATTCTTGCTTGAGTAGAGATACAAATATGGAAAATAAATAGAAAAATATGTTGATATTTGATACATCGGATCTCGATATTTGGAATGTTATCAAAGAGCTGGTAAAAAAGGAAGAGGAAGAAAGCACATTAGATTCCCATCAAAATGATTGGGGAAATCTCGTAGATTAACAGGTCCAATATGTAAATTAACTTTTATCAATAAAAAATAACTATATATTAAACAATGTATCGAAAGATGCTGAAAATGAAAACTGAACTTTGTTAATTAAACAAAATTATGTGATTAATTAAATGAAAGTAATTTAAGATATGAAATAATTAAAACCTTTTTCTCGGGTGATGGTAATTTCATGAAATTCAAGAAGAAATTAACAAAAGTCGTTTTCCATTAATTTTAACTAGATTTTGACCTAAAAGATAGGAGCTGTGAGTTGTCCCTTGGAGGGTTATTGCTCGTCTCATAACTGTAAACGGCAATATTCCATTCAGTTTATTTGCATGTTTGTTTATGCTTGCGCTAGCCAGTTTGTGCAAATGGCTTTAGTGAGTAAAATCCACTTGAGATTGTGTTGAAACAAAATTAAAACTTTATTGAAATTGAAAAATTAGACAAAAGTATCGATATTGTACAATACAAATATTAATATTTTATCATAACCACTAATTCCTGTGTCAACGGAATTAGGAATCAAAGAACAAATACAGCATTAAACGGAACACTGAACGAAATTCTAGGAGATGATGAAAAAACTGTAAAAAAAACTTTGGAATACTTAAGAGCAATCAATTACTACTCGAAAATCTAAACTTCTATATGTTGCCAATGACCCTGCAGGGTAGAGGCAACAAAAAAAATAAAATAAATAAATTCCTGTGTCAAGGTACAAGACTTTCAAGGCATAAATCATGACCTTCCCACCTTGGTTAGAAAAAGTTGGGTTATATACCTGATAGCATAGGATAAATCTCTTCAACTATAAATTGTTTCCTCGGTAGGCGGTCACCTATCCAATGGCTTAAGCACACTTGTTTAGTTGCTAAAATTAAGGTTTTCAGTTTGACTTAAAGTAACACATTAAGATTTTAATGGGAGAAAACTCACCTCACCCTAGGTGACTTTGGCAGCCAGTTATATAATTGTATGCAAAAAGATAGAGCAAATAAAGAAAATTAGAAATTTTTGAACAAGTATTTCTTAAATAAAATCAAAGCTATGAAACATAGAAGAAATTAATGATAGTATTAGTGTTTAAATTAAAAACAGAAACCAAAACATGAAACTGAAATCTAGGAGTTAATGCTTATGTAGCTGCTAAAAAAATTTAATTATGATCCATGCAAGTGATTTCTTAATGAAAGATAGCTTACTCTTGGGTTTTGGAGGAGGAGTCGGTTGCTTTTCAGTCTTATCCTCTTCTTTCATTTTCTTTTCCGAAAGATGCACTTCTTTCACAGGGGAAGGCCTCTTGACAGGCTTTTTCTCAGGAACTTCTTCTTTCTTCTTAGAACTTTTTGGCGGAGGAGGTAATTCTTCAAGCCCAGTAGACCGAAATTTAGAATTAAAAGTTTTCACGGTTTTAGGTCTCTCCTCCCCTCCCTTACGAGTTTCGATAGAAATATTATACTTTTTAGGGTCTTTGGGAAAAGGTTTCTTAGGTTCTACAGGTGCTGCTTTCTTATCGTCCTTCGATTTTTTTGGAATCTTACCCAAGTTTCCGATAGAAGGCGTAATAAGTTTCATTATGTTGATTTTATCCTTTTCCTCTTGTGCCTTTTCTTCTGGTGTTTTTTCTTTTGTATGTTTGTCAGTATGAACTTTGTCAGAACTTGATTTTTCTGAAGTTTTTTTATCTTTACCTTTTACTTTTGTATCTAATTTCGCCTTTTTCTCAGGAGAAACTTTTTTCTTTTCTTTGGAAACAGTTTTTTTCTCAGGTTCAGGAGAACTTTTCTTCTCATTTTTCCTTTTCAGAGCAGTCTTCTTACCTTCTGCTAACTTCTTAGGCGGCAAAGATTCTTTAGCAACTGGGTCCTCATTGACCAACTTCAATACAGGCCTAGTTTCAGGCGGCGATTTGTTGCTATCATCGTTACTCTCTTCAGGACCATCGATTCCTTCTTCTATTCTGGTCCCAGATCTCTCAGAGGTTATGACCTCCGCTAAGACATTTTTACCATCTCTGATTGTGATTTTGTAAAGACCACGTGGAGAAATTTCTTCTGGGGCAGCGTCACCATTTTCCGTTACCGGAGACTTGTTACCTTCAACGGATCCTCCAGAAACAGACGGGGTCCCCGTTGCTTCACAAGCACCTTTTACAATAGCTAACCATTTGTCGACTACATTGCATGCTAGATTGCGCACTCCTATAAAAACAATATTTTAATTAGAGACACTATAAATTAAACTGATTATTTAAAAAAAAAAATCAATTTCAATTTCTAGATAAAATCAATGAATACTTTATTTTAATTTTTATTTTAATTATTATTTTAAATAAAATAGATAATAAAAAGTTTAATAAGATTATAACTGAACAGGATGCATGAATAACACTATAATAAGCTTTAGTCTAGCAAATACTTAAGTACACAGTACTTTGCATAGTTTACACTTCAAAATATTAAAAAATCGTTCTAGAGAAATAATTAAGAAGTGAGTAAAAATGGATTCACTTAACCTTAACCAATCAGCTCTCAAAGGCCACACCTTTAAATACATTATTTATATTTCATTGGTACCTTTAACCATCCATGGAGCAAGTTTTATTATAACGACCAATGTCAATAATCTTTAAAACTTTGAAATTGGTTAAGTGCATAGTACTGTACAGAACTATAGTTTAATGAGAATATTTTTTTTTTTTTTAGTTATCAGAGCTAATACTTACTATCAGTAGCACTTGGGTCTTTTGACAAAACTTTAATTAGCTTGGGGCAGTTGTTCCCTTTAAGACGTTCGATATCGACTGGGCACAATAATAACAGCTCAACTAATTCGGCTACTAAAGGCCAGTTTCTGCACTGAATGCCATCAGATAACCAATTGAATGTCAAATCCCAACCCCCTGCAGACATAAACCTAGAAAAACAAATTTTTTTGGTCAACTAATAAACAACGGAATTATTCTCATTAATAATTGTCAATTAAGTTACACGTTTAACTCACATGTCCAATAGATCAGATTCTGTAGATTTCAGGATAAGAACATATATACATTTGCTGACCAGCTTCTTTGAAAATTTGGTCATCAAGCTGAAAAAAAAGAAGAAAAGAAATAATTAAATGTAAATAAAAAACAATTCTATGACACTTTATAAGAACTTAAACTATTAAAAAAAAAGTGTTCAGTAGAACTAATTTTTTATTTTCTCCAACCCCCACCTAGGCATGGCATATGGATGGCTACTCAAGAGGTGAAACCAACGTATAATAACTAGGGAAGGAGGGTTGATATTTATTTCGTATAGCTTCCACAAAATAAATGTTTACGTGCCTGGATTCAAACCCCCGCCACTAGAATCAAGAAATAATGACCAAAATAAATGTGTTCATATTCTTTTAAATATTTGGTTTACAACTCTAACCCAGTAGTTTAATATTATGATTTCTTTGTGAGCTTATGACTTTTTCTTATCTACTTTCTGTTATTTGGGATTAATTACAGTTATGATAAACTAAAATAAAAATATTTAAGATACAGTCCGTAGGAAACACATGGCTGCATTAGGGAAGCCAATGTCATCTCATATTTTATAATTAAGGGGAATCATATTCGCTTCAAACTTGACAGAATTACTTTTTTGGAAACTTCAAATTAACATAGAGTGAACTAAGTTCAACAGGAAAATGCTTAAGACAAAATATAGGTTAACATAAAATAATAGAAGTCCTTATAAACCACACTATGTATATTAAACTATAGTTAAAAAAATAAATAAGAACCCAGAGTAAGAGCTAACAATTGTAGCAAAGATAAAGTTCAGAATCACAAAAAGTAACTAAAATTTTAATCACTATAAGCCATCATAACACCTACACCAATTTTCAAGCCTCTTGTTATTATCTTTTTATTGTACTTATTCAAAATTCTGTAATGAAAGTTAACCCTCAAAAGGACAGTGGGTGATATTTGTCCCACTTGTAAAGCAAAAAATAATTTTTCTCATGCTCAATATCGTCGCCACCATACTAAAGTAACGAATGTGCAACTAAAACATATGCATATTCGATACTTTAGCATGGTGACGACGATACAAGCACAAAATAGTATAAAATACATTTATTTAAAATTAGGTGTTTATTAAATGAAAAAAATTTTGTTTAAAAAATCAGCAAAACTGGCATTGGTCATATCTAACCCTACCTTTGTGTTTTCATTGAAGAAGTTCACCTTGTGAGTGAAAGTAGGTAATAAGGAAAACCCTTAAAGGAATAGCCTTAAATTTTTTAATGTTGTAATTTAGGAAATTATAATGAAGAAGGAGAATGCTGCATGGAAGTCAACGAGGACATTTAAATCTATAAGTTTGAAAGAGAAAAAGATAGGGTAGAAGAGCTTACAATCGGAATAACAAAAAAAAAAAAAAAAGTGTTTTCACTTTTAGCTGTAGTAGTTTGATGAAATTTTTTTTTTTTTTTAATTTTTACTTTCACTTACCTATTTATGAAATATATAGTAGAAGAAAGTATTGCAATAAATAGTGAATTTGATTTTATCGGAAATAAAAATTTTGGGAGCCAAAGTAACCAAGTCTCATGAATGGTCTGTTTATGAGATCATTTAATATGTGTAAAACCATTTGATGGGACTTGGTCATTAGGACTCAGGGGACCAAACCAGAAGTCGAAGTTTTTCACTATCGCAATACTTTCTTTACTATACATTTCATATATAGCTAAACGAAAGAAAAGAAAGTCAAAATATGGTACAAGATAATCTTTCATTAATTATATTTTAGTTTACAAAATTTTAGTAGATTTCTGAATGAATTATGGGGGTTTTTGCGGAAAAGTAATCGTTCTTAGTTTCCTAAAAAGGGATTAGAGACAAACATTTTAAATATAAGTTTTAATTCACTATGAGCTATAAATACCCCTTTAATCGATTCACCTTCACGATATATTTACAAGAAGCAATTAACCATATAAAACAAGCAGGCAGTAAAAAAAAGGAAAAAAAAAAAAAAAAAAAAAAAAAAAAAACTCGACCATTGATGAAATGAGGTCCCTTAAAAAATAAATAAGCAATAATGAATCGAAAAATACTGAGAAGTTTCAACTATTGCATTAAAAGTTATAAAACTCTATAACTTATAGGCACAAACAAAAATAAGTAAACAAATGTGTGATGTTGAGGAATTTCCTTTACATATTTATTTAAGTTATGCCAACACATGGTCATAAAATAAAATACGTCGATTTCTAATCTAAGTAAGTTGGTAAGTGAAAGTTGTGTTGTGCGCATCGCACAAGATTTTTTAAATTTTAATAAATCAGTCGAAGTGATGGACATATCAAAATTATAAGACTAATACCATAATAAAATTGCATAATATTTAATGGGATATATCACTAGTCGGATGAAAGATTAGTCTAACTAATAAAAAAGGTATTTTTCAGGAGAGACAACTAAAGTTTCTTCTCTTCTCTTCCTTTGATATAAGTTGCCAGAGCTTTATCTGATTAAAAAATGTTACAGGAATCAACACTATTGGGGTCTATATGCAGTGGTTTACAGAGATCATTGAGGAAAATTGTAAGATAATTCATGGAAAACAGTAATTAATTAAATTAAAGCAATTTTGAGTTAAGACCAGTCTAGCATTAGGCAAGTGATACATATGATCAGCAGTTGCCATAAGAGTTTAATAACCACTTCTCAAGCAGTTTAATGATTGATCATAAAGAAAAAGTTAACCATAAAATTAAATATGTTTTAATGAAACTCATAAAAGATTAATTGTCAACCAATGAAAAATAAATTAGACCCATGAATTCAAAACAGTATCTCTGAAATGAGAATAGGATTTTATTTTAATTAAAACTAAATCCATAAACTTTGAAAAGTATTCTTTTTGAACTATTGGCTAATAAAATTCTGTACTTATTGTAGCTTTTTTCCAGCAACTTTTTGGGGTATTATGTCATATAAATAAATTTAAAGGGCTTGGAGGAGAAAGATAAGAAGAGAAGCTTTATCGATCGTAAAGTTTGTCACTATTATTGAAACTAAGGTGGATTAAGAGCTAATAGAGTTTATACAAAACTTTAAACATTTTCAAAACTATGAGGACTATTAAAAAAAAAAAAAAAAAAAAAAAAAAAGGAAATTAACACAGAATGTACCCAAATGTTAATAGTATTGTGCCATGAATACTAAGCTTACATTCCAAATTTCAGCTCATGTAATCCACAAGGGGCCACTCGAGTTGCTGATATAAGCAGAATTTTTTTTTTTTTTTTAACATCAGAAATCTCTGAATTTCAATGAAAATTTTAGCATAAAAAAATAAAATAATAATAATAAATAAAATGATTGTTAAAATAACTGCAATAACAATCTTTTTTAAATTTCAAATAGGTAGATTTCCTCTAAATCCAGTGTGAAATAAATTTTATCTTCCTGGATAAAAATTTGGTGCAATTTGAGTAGTACGATTATTAAAGAGATGTACACCCTAACAAACTCCGCCATTAAAACCTCAAAACCACTAATTAAAAGGTACAAGGCAAACGAAAAGAATGACCACGCGACATAACTTCATTAAGAAAGCTTCCTTGGCAAGTAGTCGCCAACTTAATTCATTATAAAACTAGTCATACATTTGGTCATTTATTTGAAATATTGGAGAGGGTGTGCAGTATTTATTTCTCCAATCAGCCCCTGAGCGTTAAAATGTCAATCCAAAAAGTTTTGGGCTTGAATAGAGGTCCTGGGAAACAATGTTGATGCACACACCCAACTATTTAGGAAGCCATCAGACAGCAGATTAGTATCCCTCCCCCACAAAAGATTAGGAAAAGATCTAGAAATCTGATAATAGTTTACATCTTTAATTGAAAAATGCATTGATTCAAACTATTAATTGTGATATAAAAATTTCTTTTTGCATATTTTAAATTAAGAACTTCTTTGGCTCTTCCCATGACACCTAGATTAACAGTCATAAATGTGGTCCTTACAGAAATTTTATTTGTAGAATTAGATGCCCTATCTTTCAAAATGTCGTGTCAGGATGTTTGTCGGATGTAAAATCAGAAACTACTCAACCGATCTTTATAAAATTTGGCTCATTGTGTTTTGTCCAACTTAAAAGATAGGATAGTTTCCATCTCAATTATTGGCCTCAATATTTCTTTATTGCAAATTAAATGCTTATTAAACTAGAGTTGAGTGTGATTATTTGTAAGTTCTATAAATTTCCAACTGATGGCAGTGTTGATTTGAACTAGATAAAAGTTGATTTATTGACACAACACTTCATCTTCTTTCGATATTTAGGGCGGGTAAGCATACAGTAGCCGAATCTATTTAGTCCGTTAAGTTGGACTAGGAAAATCTGTGTTTTTCTTATGGGTAATTATGTGTAGCCTTTTCACGTCTGGGGAAAATATCAAATCTATTTCTTTTAGCAAAAGAAAGGTTAACCAAAATCATTGTGCACCTATTAGCACTATCATAAATAGAAATTGTTACACATTAAATTAAAAAAATTCTATTAATAAAAAAAAAATGTAAATTATTATTATAAAAAGTTACAAATTAACGTTATCTATCCCATTCATAAAATCAAATTTTTGAGTTATGATAAGTAGTACTTTAATGGTTTGAGGTTTCTCCCGCTCCGTGCTGCTTTTGATAACCTGTTTTAGGTAGAACCTACCGATACGATATCTTATATCCTCATGTGTTATAATCTGAAATAATTTAATATGTACACAATGTATACAATGGCAAAAGATTAATCTGGTTCATTTTTGCTAACTGTCTATTGTAATTGTACTAAACCCTATTCCAATTATATTCTTTTTTAGTTCCTTTTATGCACGTGTTATTTATATTTAATCTCGCCGCTGTTGAAATAATCCAGTAAGTGCTAAATGAATGGATCATTCATACATACTAGAGTCAAATATGAGATGTCAAAAATAAAAACTTTAACGTTTCAAAATTCTTTACTAAACAATTTAAAATTTTGGAGTTAAGTTCTTGGCGTAAAGTTAGATTTTATATTAGATAAAACGTTTTATCTCTATCAGTGAATTTTGATTTGACTGTATTAAAAAGAATAGGATATCATTAATTCAACACATTATAGCTACTGAGCAACAGCAACGCGTGGCCGGGTCTGTTCGTAATTTAAATAGTTCTTTAGAATATGCGCTTGTCTCAAAATTAATCATTTCAAAGGTGTTTCAAGTTTTTAAAGAATGGATTTCTGGTGGTTAAGAAAATAAAAAGAGGTGGTCCCTATCAGAAAATTTCTGAATTCGCCAATGCCAATATTAATAAGTATGTATAAACTGAATACATGAAGTAATAAAAAGTGTATTAAATAATTTTATCTGAAGAAAGAAGATTGGTCATGGCTGGGATTTGGACCCGGGTCGGTCTCTGAATCAATGATGCAGCATTCTTAACTACTAAGCTATCATCAAATAAGAAGGTCTAGAAATAAGGATGGATTACGGGCGAAAAACTAAAGCAGGTACAATGCAAGTTTTAGGCCTTTACGGGGGAAAAAAAAAAAAAAAAAAAAAAAAAAATACAATACAATAAACCCACCCCAATAGGTGATTTGTTGTGTAACCTCCCATTAAAAGCCTCCAGACTATAAAAATCATAGTGTTTTCCTGAGCGTTGTAGATGTTGTCCTTAGGCAGCTTAATCAGCGTTTCCCATTGTGTTATATTTTCTGTCAAATTGTTTCTAATGCCTTGTTTTTGGAGGATAGTAATAACAATTATACTGTCATATGGCAGTTTTATCTACCTTTTGGGAGGTTCTAGATGGATCCTATGTATACAATCTTTTGACCATATTTGTGTCTTTCCTCCTATAGGAAAACCATAAACCAGTTTCTGATAGTAATATATATTTTTTTTTCACCCTTATCCTCTATTTGCAGACTATTGGGCCACATATTGGGCATAGAGGCTCGACATCCACATCGAATCTGTGGGGCTTAGCTCGAAATCCTCCATGCACAGAGGAGGAATTAGGTTATTCAATAGTCCAGGAGAACCCACTTAGCAAATAGCCGAGACGGGACAGATAGGAAATATTTTTTCAGTGTCCTCCCCAGATAGCATCCCAGATGATCTTTTTCCATTAGAGCTATTGTCTTGTATTTATAATTCTCTTCCCACAGGAATGTGAATTGATGCCAACACCTTCTTTTGTCGCAGTGTGAGTTAGTGATTCCAGAAGGGTGATCAGATCCTCAGAATACTTTTCACTATTCCTCTATAATCATAGTGGTTGGGTATCTAAGGCGCCCGAACAGATATCCTACACGACTCAGTCCATTGATGATATGGGCCACCATTGTTCCGAGATAGTCTAAGTGAGGTGATATGTTTAGACCATTAGCTTAACTTTAATTTAGGCTAACCTTATGCCATGTAGGTAACCACTTTATTTGGTTTTATTCTCTGTCCTTTTATATTCATATAGGGTGGGCCCTGTCAGTCTTGCTTTTGAGTAAAATAGCTTTCCTCTTGGCAGCAGAACTCTCTTTTTCTTTTTTTTTTTTTTTTATCTTCACAGCTCCAAGCTACCAGGCTAGTACATCGCTCTGCTTTTCAATATACACATGGCTGCTAATTTATCAACATAGGCAGTGGCAGGGAAACGCCCACCCTCTACTCCTAGTAACTCATCGAAAACTAGCTTCAATAGAGAGCCGGGCCAGGGAGTGATCCTTTAGGACATCCCTTCTTCTCAAGCTCCTAACTCAAAGTACCTTACATTTATCTTTACTCTTACGAGCTCGTTATGAGGTGATAAGTTATTAACAGTTTATTTTACAACCTTAAGATGATATATCGCGCCGTCCTCTCCTCTACATGACTGTACTCTCAGCGGTCCTTTTGCCTTTTGATTATCTGTAGATGGCTTACTCTGTTAAACAACGTTGGTTGCCATGAGGGACTCCAGGAACTTGATCATCACAGGGGGGGGGGGGGGGGAGAGATATATAGGTCTATACGACTTATGGGGCTGCGTTTCCCGTCCCCTCCCTTCTACAGAAGTTTCAAATCAACGACCTTCCACTGCTTTGGAAAGTATCCCATATCTAAACAATCGTTACAAATTTCTGGATATAGCAGAAACTGTTGTATATTACCAGATCAATTGCATCAAGACCAGGGGGTCACCTGTGGTGTTGTGGTTAGCATGGCAACCTACAATACTAAAGATCGCGGGTTCGATTCCAGAGGTGGCCCTAGGATTTTTTAATGGGAGTAAAAAATCCTTAGCTATGCCGTCCCTCGGATAGGATGTAAATTGGAGGTCCCGAGCCTGTACGACGTCAGGTACTCGTTAAAGATCCCTATCCTAATTATACCTGGATAGGCAAAATTTAGGACTCCCACTGTAGCATCGTTCGATTAGCCTTAGTAGTATAAAAATGGACGTTAAACAAACAAGCATCAAGACCTGGAGCACAATTTTTTGCCAACTCGCATTTTCACGTTGTCCATGGTGGGCACAAGCTGTACCAGGTGGATATTCCGTTGTGCACCTCTGCACTATCATGGGACGGTTCATCTTTGGAAAACGTTGATTCAATGAATAAAAGGGCCATTTCTTCCAAGGTGTTGGTCTGGGTATCTTCTAGCTTCAATGCGGCAATTATCTGTGATAGTTTTAAGTTTATTCAGGGCTACCAAGTACAGAATACCTCATTGGTTCTACGATGATTCCTCAACAATAAACTCGTACCAAGACTTCTATGGCACAACTTTGGTATATCCTGGCCATAGAATTGTACTCATTACGAAGTGCAGTGGTTCTACTTTTGCACTTTGAACGCCAAGAAAGCTCGTTTCTCTATGCCGGTGTCCACCATTAAACAGATCAAGCCCTCATCTTCTGATGCTTGAAGGAATTCTCAGCAGCATCATATATGACATCAGTAATCCTATAAACTTTGTAGTCGAGGCCATACCATAAATCTAGTTCCGCTTTTTCCCAATGCTTATCTGCATTTCTTCCCACTAGTTTGCACCGAAGAAGTTAATATTAATCTTGAAGAACTAAATCCTCCTATTCTTACTTCTTACCCAAAACATTCCGATTTTCAAGATAGAGTAACAGAGACTTACAAATTTAACCATTGAACAGATGAGCTTAGGTATTCCTTGTCTAAGAAAAAAAGAAAGCTATGGAGATGGTAAATTTATACTCAGTCAAAATACACCTATTTAAATAAACAATCTTTTTTTTTTAATTTATTTAATTTACATAACACTGATTAAGGATGAAAAAATTACTAAATCTACCATGTGTAATATTTTTCAACTAAAGTCGTTTCCCACTTTCAGCAGATTCATTCTGTGGGTCTGGCATGAATAAATTTTCGAACTACCCTAGCTGAATCAGCGACTACTGGCATATGCTAATGTGCCACTTCTTAATATTCGCAGCCTCATGTGTAAACAAACCCTTCCAAGGGTTTATTTATTATTATTCTTTCTTAGAGGTTAGTTTCTCTAATTAGATTTACATACATGTGTTCAAAAACTGATAAGAATTTTGAATATATCAGTGAACATATCTATGGCTATGAATTACTAATGTGTACATATCTCCTTTATATTAAGTGGAGGGAAGGCTTGGCAGGTCTGCTAAAAAAATACAAAATACGGGATGAGGAGTTAGAAGTTGAGCCACTTAAAAAAATAATCGAGAAAAGATGGCTTAAATGATAAGGTCATGTTTTCAGAATAGATTAAACATAACCCAGAAGTTCATGAAGACTAATCATCATAATGAAGATTTAAGGTTAAACCTCTACCGTCTTAGGAAGACCTTATAGGCAAGATTGGAAGATCAGGAGGGGAGCCAATAGAAGAAATGAGGACATTCACGAGAGAACGGGACGTCAGATTGGGATGGCTAGATACACCTCTCCATGATTGGAGACATCTGGAGTAAGGAAAATAACTACCTGCTTAAGCATGCTTGAGGTTATTATCTGTGAGTTAAACTTTATTTTGTGGTGATAGCACAGGGAAAAACTCGACCATACGAAGTCATTGTCTACCAGGCTTTAATAGGAAGAGTTAAGGCCTTCCCTCTAAAGTAAATCATTGCTGCATAAGTAATTGCGGATTTTTATGAAAAATAAAAAAACAACAATTTAGGGGGTCACCTGTGGTGTAGTGGTTGGCAGAGAAACCTACAATACTAAATGTAGCGGGTTCAATGGGAGTAAAAAATCCTTGTCTATGCCCTCCCCCAGATAGGACGTAAAATGGAGGTCTCGAGCCTGTACAAGGTCAGGTACTCGTTTAAGATCCCTGTCCTAATTATACCTGGATAGGCAAAATTTAGGACTCCCACTATAGCATCGTCTGATTAGCCTTAGCAGCATAAAGTGACGTTAGACAAAAAACAAAACAACAATTTATTTAATATTGAAATTTGTCAATTAATATCAATGACTTTTTTCCATCTTCAAGACAGCAATCATGATTTCATTCCAGTTTCATGAAAAGTTTAATATTTAGCTTCAAAAAATTAATCGAAGTGTGTTGAAACCTCATAATCATGGTTAAATTGTTTACAAATTTTTGCAATGAACGAAACAAATCTAAGGTGCGAGGTCTGGGCTGGTGGATGTGATAACACATCCCAACCAACCTCCAATAATTGTCGTAGTGGAACACTACACCCCTCTGGTTGGCCAACTCTGGACATTTTTCTTTACTACACCTCTCTGGTTAGCCAACTGTGGACATTATCTTTAATTTAATAGTTCAGTGGGGTTGACTGTCAAATATATAGTTCTGAATTGATCATTTGGGTGTAATGTAAAATTTCAAAATAAACAATGCCCTTACAATTAAAATTGATAGCTTTGTAAATTGTTAGCGTTTGCTTCATTTCTAAGCGCATTTATCTTTTGAGATAAACATTATTGTAAACCACTCATTTTTCATCGCCATTGATCAGCTGTGTTAAAAATGATCAACCTTCATTTCGTCTCACCAATATATCACAGACACTAACACGTTGGGTCAAGTGAATTTCTATCAGCTGATGAGAAACCCATAAATGAAGCTTTTTCTAGTACCTAAGTTGTTGCTTTTCAAATACCGAGTTTCTCTGCAATTTCACGAATGGAGCTGCAACAATCTTCATTGATAATTTCTTCGATTTGTTCGTTTTCGAGATCAATTGGTAGGCCAGAGCGTTGTTGATCTTTCAGTGAGAAATATCCCGCACGAAATTTCAAGAACCAAACTGACACGGCCTTTCAATAATATAGCAAATAACATTATGTGTGCTTGAGAAGCATTATTTCATTTAGGGTAATAAAAGAATAAGAACTGGAAATAAACGGTCCAGTTAAAGTAGGCGGAAATTGGAGATTACGAAGCAACTTGGAGCTTTAAACGCTTTATGGACAGCCGGACATTATGAGAGTCATCCGCGTTGGAAGGCTTAGGTGGGCTGGCCACATTGCCAGAATGCCGGAACAGAGCATTCCAAAAAGAATGATGTCCAACAAATTCTATGTGTCGGAAGACCGTATCTTCGGTGGACAGATGGAGATGCAAAGGATTTAAGACAACTTCTAGGTGCTCGGAATTGGATTGAGGTTGTGCAGGATAGGGAGCGATGGGGGAATCTTCTGAAGGAGGCCTTGACTCACTAAGTGGGTTGTTGCGCCGTAGATAATAATAATAATAATAGGCAAAAAGGTAGGTAAAGCATTATTATTAAAGGGAAATAATAAAATAAAATAATTGGAAAAAATAAAAGGAGAATATGACGAAAATGTTTACTCTGTGCTTCCATTTCAAACCGAAATGTAAAAATTAAACTACACATTTGATCATCGCAATATCAGATAGAATTATAAAGGAGGTATAACAGGTAAAACAACAATCAGGGAATAAGTTTTCAATAAGTAAAAAAGGTAAAATTGCTATTAGAATCACCCACTAGTAAAATCGGCAATTACTTAGTTACGAACCCTCAATAAACAAACCACACCTCTTGTATGCCACACATGGCCGGGTAGAGGACTAAATAAAATAACTAAAAAATTAAAAGAGAATTGCTAATCATAGACCAAAATTCCTACAAGTTATGAGAAATACCCTTTCCTATAATTTCATCTGTAAGTAATTATTATGGGAAATACAATAACTTTGACGTGGTCAGGAAGCATTTAGACATTAGTGGCCTTCGTTTAAGATTCAGCTATTTTATGGTTGTTCGAATTTGATGAACTCATAATTTTGTTAGTAATGCGAATTTGATTCCACATTGCTCCACTGAGACATATTTCTGTAAAACTTGCACATAATATTTTGCTTTTATATTTAAAAAAAAATGCAAGAAAGGCCCGAAGCTTATACCTTACATAACAAAAGATGCGTAAGCTATATGGGGACGATACCCTAACAGAAACGGTTCACAGCTCAAAAATGGTTTGCCTAGTTTTAGTCCAGCGATCCAAGTCTAGAAAATGGACACAGCAGCGAGAGGGTAGCCCACCAAGAATGAATCGAGTGATACCAAGGCTGTAATTGAACATGATCAGTAGCAACAAATATGAGAAATAGCATACACAGGGAATAGGTTTTAGAACTGTTCAAAGGTGTAAAATAGCTTGTAGTGATGTAAAACTATCGATATTATTATATGTTGGTCAGGGGGGGGGGGGGTTTAGAATTGTTGAATTTTTCATTTGTTTTTGCACGTTTTTATTTATACTCTTTTCTTTTCTTTTTCATTACGGGACTAGAGATAAACATTTCTGTAAATAGAGGATGGGTTCCATAACAGATTGTGATAATTTTTGTTAATTTCAAGGAATCGGGATTTAGGGGATCCTTGAATTTGTCAAAGGAAGTTGTTTTAAATGTGGCAGAATAATCTCCCTGATGAAAAAAGGGATGTTTTTGCGACATTTGCCTGAAAAAAGATTGCCTTGAAAAATGCTAACTTCAAAAAGAATGTTCTCAGGTAGTTGAGTTAGAAGGATTGAAAATATTTTGTAATAAAAACTGTGTTTTGTTTCCCTGTTATTAACTGAATAATTTTGAAGTCAATGGCAGGCAATCAGTTGTTTTGTTTGAATATTACTCAGTGAAGTTGGAAGACATATAAGAGCAAACCATTCGATTTTACCATATAAAAATCAATACGTCTTTACCTCACCAATGAGTTTTCTTCCATAATTTTTAATCAAGTAATTTAAGAGTCCGCAGCGTGGCCTACCTTCGAAATGAAATTAGCACGGTGTAAGGATGACTCTGGTCACTTAATTTGATTTAATATTTTTTTAAGTGAAGTTAATATATTTTTTTATAGAGAACAGAAGCATTTGATGTAAAAAAATAAAAATAAAATTACACTGTAATATTTTATTTATTCCCCCTTTAAATGAATTAGAGGTCATCACTTTTCCTCTCTAAAAACAATTTTCGATAGTACTATTGATTGTAAAAAACTATCGATATCTTATATCACTAATAGCTTGGCTTCCTGCCTTGGTGGGCATGCCACCGATAGCTTGGCATCCTGGTAGCCAATGCCGACACCACAACTTCCTCCCTACACACTTCTATCCTTCGACAGCCATCCAGACCCAACTTCGATAGATCCGCCCTAACGCAATCCTTCCACCTCGGTCTTGGCCTACCCCTCGGACATTTCCCATTCGGCACCGTTCTTATTAATCTTTTCGGCATTCCTTCAGTACTCCTCCTGCGCGCACACCCAGGCACTGAGTGATTAGACTATATTTGAGGCACACCCTAGAGATTAGAAACTTTTAATGAATTCAGGGAAAAAAACCTGAAAGTTGGGCACAATCTGCAAATTACCTCACACCACAATTATTGAGCATGAAACTGTACACATTGTATATAATTAATACAAAAATCAATTTATTAATCTCCCTCGTGATTTTATTTTTCAATTAAGAATTCCCACTTTATAGGGCTTGGTGAGCTCAGAATCGATCTGTGGCAGAATAGAAAAAGTAGCCTGCCATAAACAGATTCTACTCAGGAGTTTGGTCATGCATTTCAGAGCTTTGGCAAGATATTTTTTGTAATTACTTTAGAAAAGTGCAATAAACTAATAAAAAAATGAACCTGAAATCTATTTTTTATTTATATCTCCCTTTGACATAATTAGACCCTTTAACATATCCATTAGAGTAAAATATATAGATTGAGTTTGACATTTGTTTGATTCTTTGTCAACTTATTGCCTTCTTGTAGACTTATCTTATTTGTTATTTACTACTTTAAATATTTACTAGTTACTAGTACATGTAAGGCTGTTAGATATAGATTATTGGCTGACTGGAGCACACAAAACAGCACTCAAATCGCGGAGAGCGCTCAAAGAGGTTTAGTTAGATCAGACATCTATGCACAAATGAAATCAAAAAATTGAATTTAACTTCACGTAGGTTTATCTCATTGGATCAATCCAGGAGGACTGCACCCTTGGTAACCAAACCTGATAACAAGGCTTAAGAAATGAAGGCTTGAATTGAAATTTTTATATAATGTTGCATTTTAGAAGAGTATAACTATCTTCTTATCTAAATATTTAAAACTATTCAAGGATCGTTCTTTTTTTTTTATGATTTCCTATCCCAATACATTTAAAAAGCACTCCTTTATGTTTTCTCGGTAAATGTTATGCTCACTAGAATGCTTCTATTCTTCAATTTTATTAATTCCAAATAATTTAATATTAAACAAAGCCACAGAAATGCGCGGTTGGGTTTAGCTATTATTCTTATATAGATAAAATATGATTCAAATACTAACACAAATTGCATTAATAAAAAAAAGCTTACCTTTCTAATCTTTGAACTTCATCTTTACTTTTGATGCCTCCACTTGGGGATAACAATACGCTCAAGCATTTGAGCAACTGATTTGGATCAATGCGCGGCTGTAAAAGAAAACAACAATATATAATATTTATAATTAACAATCAAATCGATTATAAGAATATTAAATTCAATTATTAAAATATTCGAGTAATGATTGAACAACATTAAGATTAACCAGATTCTATCTGTAACTTTAGCCCCTCCCCCGTGTAATCATATAAATCTTAACATGACCATTCTTCCAACAATCGCCACACAATTAAGATAGAACTAATAATTGTGAGTAACTAAATAGCAATTCTTCATATCAATGTAATCGTAATATCAGATAATAAACAGTAATAAAGTTTCATCAACCTAAAACCCTTGATAAGCAATCAGCACAGATTATTGTACAGTATTGAACAAAATTAAACCAACCCTCTGAGTACTTAGTGCGAGTAAACTCTAGTCGAACTTACAGCCTGTCATGTAATGACTTTGAAATGATCAGTTTTCGTCATAAAATCAATTTTATTCATGGCAAAATATTTCTGGGATTAGTGATTATTATATTAAACAGGTGAGAACCAGCTCTTTGTTAAAGGAAAAAAACTAATCAGCATTGAAATGTGACTTTTCTATTTAATGAAAAAAAAAAAAAAACTTATAGTTAATCATTTAATCCTAAACTACATAGATCAAATTATAGTTTTGTTTCCAAAATTTTAAAAGTAAAATTTTAATTTGTATATGTTTTTCCTAAAACAAAAAGCTTCTTTTTCAGTTGTTAGAATTAATTCAATAATTCAACTTCAGTATATAGGAGACAGTTCATTATTGCTAAATGTTTTCTTTAAATATAAAAACAAAACTTATCAAATATTATTAAGCTATTTAAAAACTAAACTATCTTATCATCAATACATTCAAAAGTTATAATAATCAACTATGTATAAGCCTTATCTGTATCTGGATATGAAATACAAAAATTACCTGTCACATTTAACAAGATACAATGATCTTTACTTAAAATTTCTTTGTTGAGGAAAAATATAGGACAAGGTTTTTTGTTTTTTTCTAATGGCAAGGACCAATTATAGAAGGATACTGCTGTTGACCTACTTAATAATATCTATGTTGATTACAGAGAAGAAACAATTTAATGCAACATTCACATTAAACAATCTTGAAGCTCAAAATAATGAAAAACATAACTTACATCTCTTAACTTTAAATATCATTCACAACGTTCATGCATTGAACCATTTTTAAACATATAATTCTTTAACCATTTTTGTCATTCTTATCTAAATAATCCTGCTGTTCTCATAAGTACAAATTGCTAGGATCTCAAATGACACTATACTCATACATATAAAAAAAAAAAAAAAAATCAATGTAATAGTCAACTAAATAAATATAAAAAAATAAATAAAAAAAAACCTGTACCACTACAACCCATAAAGGGTCTTGGGTGCAGTACTATGTAAGGAAGAGTACTGTTTCTTGGTCAGCGGTCGTGCAAGGAGATTTGACCGTGATCACGCTCAACCGCCAGGTTCTTTCCCCTTAATTTTTCAATTAAGGGTACCCACTTTATAGAGGCTGGGTTTGCCCCAGGAGGGTCTATCGGCCCACGAGACGAACTGTGGCGAATAATAAAGATATCATAAGCCATGTCAGATTCGAACTCGGGACCTTAAGCACAGCAGTCCACTGCCTTACCAGGATGAGCAATTCTTGATTAGACTTTCCTTGTCAATAATAAACTGTTTTAGTCTAACATTATAAATGGTTTGTCAATGGCCATGGATGGTTTTTGTCAGCTTAATGAAATTACTTTTATTAAAAAAAGGAACTTGGGAAGTATATTAATGTTAAGTACAAAATATCTGCATTAAAATGTGCATAATCTCATTAAGAAATATTTGCATATATTTTTCCTCAGAATACATATCTGAAAGATTAATATGACATTACTGAATTATTTATAAGCTTGAAATTAATGTGTAATTTTTTGTACTTATTAGTGTTGTTTTAAAATTCAGATAATCATCAGAGGTTGAGTTTAGCTTTTGTTATTTGCGAGAAGTCAGCAAGACACTGACGCAAACCATTTTTGGGAAATGGAAAATGGTTTGCGTCAGTGTCTTGCTGACTTCTCGCAAATAACAAAAGCTAAACTCAACCTCTGATGATTACCTGAATTTTAAAACAACACTAATAAGTACAAAAAATTACACATTAATTTCAAGCTTATAAATAATTCAGTATGTCATATTAATCTTTCAGATATGTATTCTGAGGAAAAATATATGCAAATATTTCTTAATGAGATTATGCACGTTTTAATGCAGATATTTTGTACTTAACATTAATATACTTTCCAAGTTCCTTTTTTTTAATAAAAGTAATTTCATTAAGCTGACAAAAACCATCCATGGCCATTGACAAATCATTTATAATGTTAGACTAAAACAGTTTATTTTTGACAAGTAAAGTCTAATCAAGAATTGCTCATCCATTATCAATAATTAAAGGCCAAGGGAAGAAAATTTTTAAAAAAAAAAACTGAATTATTGGTTATCAATCTATTCAGAACGAAAACCTGCATTCTCCTAGTGAGATATAATGTGGGAAAGTAATATTAAGTATTACTGCATGAGGAAAGAAACATTCCAACTCAATTTACAAAAAAAAAAAAAATCGGGTAACCCCCCCCCCATTTTCAGTTGTGTCCTCCCACTTAGCACTTAATTCCTCCTTTAATATTTCCAGAAAGAAAACATTTTGAGGCAATGGTTCCTTTAACAAGTGAAAGTGATGTTCTGAGATTGTGCTAACCCCCAAAAGTATACAAAATCAATACTTAACTTTTTTTGTTAGAACTATCTGTAGTTAACTCCGTTGATGTTAAAACAGCTATTTGGGCAAGCATTTTTTTATTCTAAAATATATTTAATCTTTGCTTTTAAAACCAAGTTATCTTTCATTACATAAAGTGGATTTTCATCTTTTTGCCAACCCAACCAATAGGAAATTGAACTCCATAAATTGGGTGACAATAGTTTAACAATAAACAGACAGAAAGGGCCAGAATAAGGAGCAATGGGTTCATGATTAATTATACTTATGGCTAGTCAGCAAGCTACCACTGCTTTTAAAATTACTTCACATTAGCTCTAAACACACTAGAATTTATTTTAAAAAAAAATTAATAATATACTAATGAATTAATAGTTCTGTTCTTTAATTGGAGAGTGATATTCATCTTTTTAGATCATGTAAAATGTCAGAATGGTTGCCAAGCATACTTACCATGTATCTTGACAAATTCCAACTGAGAAATAGAAGCACTGAAAGCTGCACATTACAAAATTAATGTTCCATGTCAAATTGCCTTATTTTTTAAAATATATTTTTATCTTCTTTTACAATAGGCAATGGTATATGGTTCACAACAGTCATTAAATTAAACTGTTGTTAAAATATAACATTTATACAGAATTCATATAGCATTAAATATAAAAACATGAGTAGTCTAATGTCATTACATATTGACAATACAACATATTTAATAATAAAAAATTATTTTAACAATTTTCAATTTATTGATTATTAGTTAGCTTGGTTATAACTATATCAAACCAATCATATTCTCTTAGTTACAAGACAGATTTAAGCTATTTTACAAAGATGAAAGAAATTACATAGATGGTCCATGGTGAGCCTTGATGCAAAAACTAGGAATCACTCATATTTCTTATGTTTGTTTAATGCTTTTTATTTCTTTACTGATAAATAAAACTGGAAGATGGGTCCGAAGGAACATTCAATTGAAACTAATAATAATTATTTTACGAGGTTCTATGATGTGTGCATCAGTTCTATGGTATTATTAAATCTATTATACAGTTGTAGGTTGTTTCTAGGATTGAAAAACCCTCCAACAAGCAGACGGTTAAGTAGATAAAATCAAGCAGCGGAGCTTGGATTTATGTGGATATCGACCAAAAAACTACACATTTGTTTATAAATTTGGGTCAGTGATGCAAAATTTGAAAGCCAGGCCTATAGAGGGGCCACTACCGGGAATCAAACCCGTCCTTTGTATCTAGGTCGCAGTGCTTTTACCACTGAAACAACCGTGTCAACTTGTCCAAATTGCGGAAAAGTAACAGAGAGCTGGACAAATGTCCCAATGATAGATTATAATGGACACACTTTCATAGTTAAACATTATTTTGTGGAAAATTAGCTAATTATTATTTTATTAGAAAAGAAACAAGATGAGCTATGGCTGGGATCAAACCCAGGTCTTTTGCATATCTATCACAGCGCTCTTACCACTGAGATAACTGTTAAATCAATCCTAGCCGTGTCAAACCTTTCTCTTTAATGATCACATCCGCCAAAAAAATAAGTTACAACCAGGCTTACCTTCTTTTTGCAACCAATGTTAGTAAAAGAATCTTTAACTATGTTTGTTGCTTAAGCAAGGTTAAAATTACCCCTTATTTTTAATATAAACAAAAATTAATAATTAAGGGATCGACCTAGTTTGAGCACCAAAACACCCATATTTAACCATAATTCTTTCAGGTGAATTAGGCTTTTATTACTGATAAAACTTATTAAATTACAAACATAAATTTGTAATTTAGGCATGTTTTCAAAAACTGATTGAAGGGTCTACTGCAATGGTAGCTTCATTTTTGGATTTTATTAAGTTCATGTGAATAAAATGCTCTGGCCTTTGATCCCTAAGACTTTCAGTTGTGAAGCACCTCCAATTGGTTTAACTTCAATTACTTCACAGGAAGTGTCTTCCAGAATCAGATCCAATGATTAACAGAAATTAACTAGGAGTACGTAAGGGAATATACAGAACAGTATATTGACGCCACCATGAACAGGTAACACTATAAAATAGCTAATTTTTGTAGTAAATACTTTAAAAAAAAAAAAAAAGAACATAAAATTTTTATGAGAACTAGTTAAGAATAATTTGTACATGGTAAATTAATAATTGAAGCATGGAAATGCATAAGAGTATTAGTGCCTTAGGAACTTTTTACAGAAATGATGTAACTTATACCCTCTAGGGTGAACTACGTTCAGTGCTTACACTCATGCCATCTTTCATATGTTCAATGAACTCTTTTCTAACGACAAAACATTATTTATACCAATTTCTGAAGAACGGCTTTGGCACATATAACTATTTGGCAAAAAAAACTTCTTTTTTTTGGCACTTAGACCCTTATGCATTTCCACGCTTCAATTGTTAGTAAATAGACTATTAAAAATCATATGTCATTACTAACGGTATGAATACAATTTTGGTTAAAACGTAGGCTGTAAACATTAAAAACTTAATTCCTAAAAAAAGCCGTTGTTCACATTTGCTACTTGAAAGTAGTGGCGACAATATTTACATTATAATTATTAACAGCTATGTTTCAACAGTGAAAGGGTTTGTAAGAATTTAGTTTTGTCAGTATTATGTCTACTCGGATGCAAAAGTCACTAAGTGAGATTTTTTCCTAATTCATGAAGTCTTATAATAAATCACCAGAGAAATTCTGAATCTCTAATATTGATCAATTATAATGATCTGATCACTACTATACTTATGGGATATGATAATGTCAATCCAATATGAGTTCATGAATTTGGGAAAAATTGCACTTAGAGACCGTATTATTAATTTTTTGGAGGTGTTTTGATGAAAAGTTCCATAATTAATTCAAAGGGCTGGAAAAAAATTAACTTTCTATGGTTTTCAATTTACTATTAAACCAATGTTTTCAACGTTTCGGGGAGCTATTTAATATAAAAACATAAATTTTGTTGGATTGAATTGCTACAATTTGTTATTTTGGGCTGAAGTCAGATTTACATCATTTTTGACAATGTTGTCATATTAATTAATACTGAAAAGATAGATAAAATTAAACAGTGAAAACCATGGAAAGTTAATTTTACCATATCAAACAAAACAATTGAAATGCTATTTTGAGCGTCGATTAAGTATATATGCAGCTTCTGTCTTGGAAACCTCCAAGATTCTCCACTGTCACAGCACTTTCTTGATTACATAGCTTGATTTTTTTTCTTGTAAAAAATTGTATCTTAACATCTAAATGTATCTTCCTAATAATTGCAACAACCCTTTGATTCATCCCATAAAAGATAACAAAATTGACTTAAGGTTGTGAAAAACAACAAAACCCTGGAGACGAATTCAGTCTAAGTGCCCTCTTCTAATTATATAAAAAGAAGGGAACCAAATCAAACAAGGCACATTTTGAGGGATGTTTTTGAGAATGCCAAACATAAAAGCTTTTTGACTTCTTTTTCAATATGTTTTTTGCCACAAATCTAATTTTATCTGAGTTCATTTACATAATCTTTATTCAATGCAGATTTTCGATTCATAAAACCTGTACCCTAGAGATCAGGGGTGGCCCCAGGGGCAGTTATAAGGGGTTCAACTTTCACGAAAAAAATCATTATTGAAATTAATTAAAGCAGTTCTTACAAAACTTTTGGTATGGAAGTATTTATGAATATGAACTCCATTAAGTTACTATTATTATTACATATATGCTGTATATTCATTTCATCCAAGTTTTTTCTATATCACATTTCCCCTCTAAAAAAAAATCTGGGACCATTCCTGCTAGAGATGGTTCTTTTCTATACAGATTATTTTCTATAAGGAGATGGTTCTGTAGAAAATGGAAAGCACTCATTACCATTCAAGACACAATCCAACTACTGATTTTCACACTTTACTTTGCTGATTGGTTCCCTTCTGCTAAATGACTTCCAACCAAAGAACTAAAATCAATAATTAACAAGATATTTCATAAAAAAAAAAAAAAAAAAAAAATACTTCCTACCTATATTATTCTATCATATGATCCCGTAAAGCTAAATATAAATAAAAAATATGCACAACAATTCAATAATTCCTAAACAGAATATATTCAATATACCAACATTGCCAATTTAATTTAGGTATTAAGTAGCAGAGCCTAATTGAGGTTAATATAAATAAGTTTTTACAACACAAAAAAGTGTATGGAAAAGCAATATTATAGATTTCATGTTTTTTATATTAAAAATTTATCAAATAAATATTCCAGGCCACAACTTTCACGGAAACCACATAAAAACCAAAACATATCCAAATAACACCAAGAACACTTATGGATTTACTAACAATTATTTCACAAGCTCCAAGTTCAGCAATACACTCATTCAAAACATGCTCCTAGCAACTCTTATGAGAAACAGGACCAACTAAAAGAAACCAGGTAATTATATAACTATGTTGTTTTTCAGTATGTAATTCAATTAACTCAATTAACACATTATGAGCGGGGCAGGTATTTGTACCCGTTGCGAGGATTGCCACTTTACAAAAGCAGGACAGGTATTAGTACCCGTTTAAAATGAGTAATTTTAAGTGACACAAGGGAAGAATAATGTTTTATCAAATATATGGATCAGTGTATTTTTACCAGGAACACATCACACATAACATACAAAGTCGATTTCAATAAATATTATTGGCCCTTTAGTCATTAGCTTGATGTGTATTTGTTGTCCTGGTCATTTCTTGCACATTTGCAATAATATCAGAAATAGCCAAGGTAAAAAAGGACTAAAATTAAAAATATACATATATTCATAAAAATGTCATCTGCTAATTCAATTGTTGTGTAGCTCGGGGAGTCCAAGGAGAGTTCCACAGCTGATGAAAGAACAATCCCTTGGAGTAAGGTAAGGTGAGTAGATGAAAATACATACAATTTTCATTCCATGCAGATTGGAACTAAAAATAACCAGAGAATACTTTTCTTGACAAAGTTAGTGTCAATAAAAGTAAACTTTGGCTCTATAAACTTTCAGAGCTAACCCATTCAATTTGCTTCTATGCTGCAATTTGATTGGTAATTCAAGAAAAAAAAAAATGAGCATTTCCATGTCCTGAGCTAGATTCCCCCCCCCCCCATAACAATATTTCAAGTCCATATTCTATATGACAGTGCAATAATCAATTATGTTAAGTAATAATTACAGCTTATAATTTAAGAATGATGCTTACATATTTTTATCCTTATTTAAAAAATAAATTAATTTGAGCATTCTTTCTTGTATATAAATCCTTCATTATTCACTTCCTTTTAGGAATATTACCCAAAGTAGCGTGGGAAAACAGGTGGGTAGGGTTTATAATAATATAATATGATTAATTATATTTTATCTGAGTTTCAACAGGCTTTCATAAAAACCACCTTTGTCCCTAAACTTACACTTCATAACCAAGAAATATCCAAAATTCTTATTTCACTACTAGAGATATAAAATAATCTAGTTACACCATCAATTATGTAATATATAAAACAGTTAATATTGATTCCCTGGTGTTTGGTCAAAAGGACATGTAATTATTTTTAGAAAAAATAAATAAAATTAAAAAAATACACATGTTATATACATCTTGGATCAATAACATTCTCCAGACGTTGATATGAGCTTAGCTATCTTTTTCACTTCTTCTCCATCACTGTACACTTAACTTCCGGAATTCCTTCAAGAATATAAAATAAGTAGAGGTATAAAATAATATCATAGGGTTATAATAAAAAAATACATATATTTTTATAATGTTTTAAATGAAGCATTATCTAAGAAAGTTAAATTTAATAATTGGATTATTGATATCAGAGTGTATATGTAATTTAATTAGTCTTTTATGTGATTTTTGATAAAGTGGAAAATTTAGAGTAAGGATTACAACATGGCCTGCATAGATTTGAGGCTTTAGCTGTCCCATCAAAGGGAGGGTAATAATCCCCATAAATACAAGGTAATAATCTCATTAAAAACCGGAGCTGTCAGCCACTTGATTATAAGATAGGGGGGTTATAACCACCCCCCCAAATTTCGTACTGGATCTGTCCCATAACTATGAAATACAAACAAGAGTATTTCATATAAATTAATCAGTTAATTAACTAAAGTTAAGGATATATGAAAATAATGACATCAGTGCTTCTGGCCAAACAACAGTGAATCAAAATCAACTACCAGGATATCGCTTAAAATTTGTAGCTTAAATGCTAAGTACAATGAATTTAAAATATATATATATATATATATATATATATATATATATATATATATATTGTGTCCTATTTTATTAATTTAATGGATAACATAAAGTAACAGGTAAACATAAATGAAACAGAGGATGGGATTGCCTTAATGTATATCTTCGTTTGTATGGTTGATGATTTTTGTTGTTTCATGTATTAGTTTTAAATTAATTATGCTAATAAGGTAATAAATGAACTTGATAGTAGTAAGGGTCGTGAATACATACTAGCTTTTAAAGGATATACAATGGAATTCTAATATGGTGAATTTCCACATTAAACATAGTTAGCTTCACACCTTTTTTCTTTAAAATTAAAATTTAATTTCATTAGCTCAGCTTTTTAGAAAAATCCTGTAGTTTTTGAATGGTTAGTACAAATAAAAACTGCAGATAAAAAATCCTGCATGGGTAATATTGCTTAATCATCAATTTAGTAAATAGAGAATCAAAAGTTAGTCCTCGTCGACTCTAAGACGTGATTTGAGTTAAGTAATAGGATTTAAATTTAAATCTAATTGTGTGGCTAGCGAAGTATGAAGCATTTCGAATATTTTAGGTATTTTTGGCAACAGAACTAATTGCAAATTATGGTAAAGTAGGATAAAATAAATTATGGTAAGAGGAACCAGCGAAATGCTGAAACTAGCCTTTTTTGGATAGAACAAATAATAGTTTCGGAAATTAAATTTTTGGTGCTTATTAACAATCCAGGGAATATGGAATAGGCTGTGCCACAACTCAAGTGACGATATTTATAAAAAAATAAAGATACGGCTTCAAAATTGCAGATACCATTACTATTTTTCAAATCAATAGACAAAAAATATTTCCAGAAAAGAAAAAACAAAAAACTATTGACCCAACTATAAAAGATTGGGTTTGAAAATTAAATTTAAAGAACAACTTTCGTGATTATTTTCAACCATTTTAGGCAATAAAATTTATAAATATAAATAAAAGTATCATTTATAATTATTATTTTTATCATTCAAAAATAAAAGATAGTAGCTAAAATTTACTCTGATAAAGTTATCTCATATTAATTTATATAATATAATTACTTAAGGTCCGAATTTAAAAAAAAAAATTTCTTCATTAACTGACAGATAAGGTGATTCAGGCCTCTGCAGGCCATCTTGAAATAATTCAAAACTCGTAATACGGATGGATTAAGTCATAAAACCAGTTGTGTTTATTTTAAATTTTGAACTTAGTATATCCGAAAATAACCAAAACATCGGTGTTAATTAATTCTAGTGACAAATCACTAAAAACACCTTTTAAGGATGTGATAAATAGGGGAGAATTCCACAAATGATATGCTAAAGGAACTTCTTGATAACAAAACTAGATAACCTTGATCGATCTCATCCCTTATTTCTGATTTTTTTTTTAAATATCTCTAAGTCTAAATGTATCTAAGCCCCAATTACATCAAAATGTGGTCAACTTTGTATTTAATTTTCCAATCTTTAAAAAAAATTACATAAAGGATCACCTATATCAGAATTTTTTAAAATTTAATTTGAAGAAATGTTAACAAAAGAGTTAAATAAAATTCCCAAATCGCGGCACACTAGGCTTCAAAGAAATTAACAGGTAATAAAATAGAACAAAGTGAATAAAATATGGTTACTAGTAACAAAACTCTGTAAGTAGTTACTGGTTTTTGTTAGATTAAGTTTAACAAGTATGAAAAGCATAAACTTATAGAATAGAGAACAAATTAATTTTCAAGCTCTGATAACTAGAGAGAGTTTTTTAAGATGGGAAAATATTAGCTTCTTATAGTTTAGTTATATCCACAAGGCAATTCATGGACATTATAAGCAAAATAATCTCCAAATAAATAGATATCAAGAATGATTCAAAAGTTACTTAATTCTAAAGTAATATTAAATATGTATCTGTACTAGGGCGGTACAAAGACAGTTATCCAAATACAGTATATTATGCAAATACCAGCAATATTAAAATCCGCCAAGGTTCTTACGTACTTGTACAATTTTCTAAAGCATATTGCACCGTTCCGTTAATGGGGCAGAAGTTGTGTGAGGGGTGATTTCACCAGGACCAAGCTCTATCACCAGATTTATCCCTTAATTGATAATATATCAAGCAGACCCTACCATATGTTGCTGTGGCTCAGTATCTGCAGTGCGTTGAATTAGTTATATCCTTCTTTTTTTTTTTTTTTATAGTAAAATCAAAATTCACTGATAAAGATAAAAACGTTTCAGCTAATCTAAAAACCAACGGGATTTAAAATAGAACTTTACCCCAAATTTAAAATTGTTTGGTAAAGAATTTAGATGGGTTAAAGTTTTTATTTTTTACATCTTACATTTGATGATAGTGTGGTAATGAATTATAACATGATTATGAATAAAAAAAGGAACTAATAAAGAATATAATTGAACAGGGTTTAGTACAATCACAATAGACAGTTAGCAAAAATGTACCAAATTAATCTTTTGCCATAATGCATATTAATTAAATTCACAATAATACAAATGATGATATAAGATATCGTACAGGAGGTTATACTAATAGGTGCACAATGATTTAGGTTAACCTGTCTTTTTCTAAAACAAATAGATTGGATGTTTTCCCCATACGTAAAAAGGCGACACATAATTGCCCAATGGAAAAACACGGATTTTCCTAGTCCAAGCCGGGAAAAATAGATTTATGCTTACCCTCCCTAAATATCGAAAGAAAATGAAGTGTTGTGTCAATAAATCAACTTACACCGCTATCTGTTGGAAATTTGTGGAACTTACAAATAATCACTCCCAATATTATATTATATTGTAGTATAAAAAACATTTGATTTGCAATAAAAGAAATATTGAGGCCAATAATCGAGATAAAAGCTATCCTATCTTTTAAGTTGGACGAAACAACACACAATGAACGAAATTTTACAAGAATCGGTTGGGTAGTCTCTGATTTTATCCCTGACAAACATCGAAACACAAGATTTTTATATATATGAAGACTGAAGTGCCCATTTTGTAGAGGCTGGGTATTCAGTGGCTTTCAGCCTGACTACAACTGGTCAAAAAATAATAACCTTTCTTTGGAGATTAAATGTGCACTCTTTGAATTAAAACTTTTTTCTGACTGAATTAAAAACTAAGCCTCACTTCTGAGATACAGAAACATCTCAGGAGTTGTGTCAGTTAACTATAACACTTCAGCATCCTTTACAGAGTTGAAATATTGGCCAGCCTTGCCAGCTCTTTATATACTATTCCTTGTTTAGTGATTTTAGTGAGCATTCAAAGCTGCCACATGCAACAATTATTAGAATTTTTCAATTTCTACTGAATCAGTAGTAGAAATGTTAATTTCAAACTCGTAATAAAAGTGAGTGGGTTAATACCTTGTCTACAAGTTTAACAGAGCTTTGCCAATTCAATTGCAATTCAGAATAAAAGACTATCTTTTGGATTTTTTGATATGATACAAATTGTTCACTTAGAAAAGAGCTGGTTTCACATGAGAAAGATATGAACTGATATTGTATAATATATTTCTTATATATAATATTATTTATAAGATATTACATGGGCCATAGCCCATAGTTATTTTATCATAGAAAAAAGCTCGGAGATAGGAGATGTTAAAAGTTGCCCCGTGACTATGGTAATTTGAGGTCGGAAGTGCATTTTTCAACCATTGATTAGAACTCAGAGTTTATTAAATGATAAAAAAAAAACTATTTAAAAATCAGGCAGAAATAATGTTTACATTAATTGTCAATAATGGGCTACAATATTTGAGAAATAATTTTAATATTTAGATTTTACAATGAAATTTTGAAGAACTAGTTTTGTGCAGAAACTTATGTAAAAAACCTAATTATAACAATTAGCAGCTAGACGTTTTCATCCACTTTACACATTCAAAAATCATCAGTGAAATTAAGACCATGAACTACGAAGAATGAAGTAAATAGCAGACATTTAAAAAAAGGTACGAGGATATAATCATTAAAATGGCAAAAATAAACTATATCTAAAGTAAATGTGATATAAAGTTAAATGAGAATGTTCAAAGCAAGAACTTTAAGTTTATTTAAAGCTAGCATCAAGGAAAAAAGCAACTTGAAAGCCAAGATATCGATGTTCGACAAAACTGAGTTGCTGTTTAAGATGCAATACAGGTGCTATAAGAGGATTAAATAATTACAATAATAAGAGATCAGGTTAGAAAAGATTATTTAAAAAGTAATAATGAATCAGCAGTTAAAGAAAACAACTACCATAGGGACACAGTAAGAAACGACCACTATTCCACTGAAGGTCACACCCCTTTATCCTACCACCCCTGACCTCTGACAACCACCCATCTATCATTCCAGTGTCAACTGCTGTTCATTTCACATTATTATTGTTACATTAGTTGTTTTAGTTTAGTTTTTTACTGTTATATGTTTTATTGAATTTGTTGTTGTTTCCTATGATGGAAAGACCGATTAGCGGTAAAGATTTTTACCATCTTAGCGATAGTGATTAAATACACTATAATATTCGAGTTTGTTAATTATATGTATTGTATTTATGTCAGGATTATTATCATTGCTTAAGAAAAATCAAACATTTTTTTAACCCTGTGTTTTTAATTTATTTTTTAACCTTAAGTTCTATGTGTAAACTAATATTTTTTTTGCCAAAAATACTTTATTTATATCCTAAGGTTTTATGTATATCCTTATATAATATAGTTACTATAAACAGCAATACAAAAAATTAAATAAACGTATTTTAAGGATTTTTAGTAAATGAAATCCATTACATTGAATGTTTAAAGGAAACACTTGTGGCTAAGCCTATAATTAATGTATAGTGAAAAACCTCATATTTTTCAATTCAACGTAAATTATGGGTTTTTTTAGTTTTTAAAAGTACCTGAGTTACAAAAACCAAAGCATTAGCAAAATTATTAATATTAGTTGTGTATTATAAGTTTAGTGATTTAACTGTTATCGCAAAAAAAGAGGGATTCCTTAATTATTAAATGAATGTTTACTTCTTTAACTAACTTTTTATAGTTTACCGTTCAGATTAATATTTTCTTTTAAGGTCAAAAAATTAAAATATTAATTTCAAAAAATGAAGTTGTAAATGACTAATGGCACAGTATTTAAAAAAATAAGATGTAGAAAAAAAAAAAAAAAAACAACAATCATTACATGTAGTCGGATCTTCAACTTAAAATAGATATTCTATCAGCAATCGGTACTGGCGGGGTGGGGTTGGAGTAGGTGGGGCTAGCTCCCCACTACTCATGTTGTTACTTACGGCGTCCCTAGTATAATGAGCCACATGTTTGTTATCAGTTGGCTTAAAGAAACAAGAGATATGGATAGAATAGACTATTTATTTCACAGATAAAAACAGGAATGATTATTTGTTGAGAATTAGTTATTTAGTATTTTGAAATAATTCAATTATCAGTGAAAAGATTGGCCACAGCAGAGAAATTCTTTTCTAATAAAATTATTTAGAAATGGATGAACAGCTAACAGAATATAGAGAATAATTTATATAATAGTTACTGTATATATTAGTAATGGGTAACATCTTTTGAGAAGTTTATTGTAAAAAAGTTATACCAAATAACTCTTATAATAATCTCCTTCTCCTCCTTAATTCAAATAATGCATTTTTGTATTATATATATATTTATAATATTGTCTTTTGACAATATTGAAAGATTATCAAATAATACAGAGCTTCAACTCTGTATTTTTTAAATATGTTGAAGGGTTATAAAAAAATTTATGAAGTTTATAAATCTTATAATTAAGTGGCGGTTCTCATGTAAGCTTATGTACTGTTTATTTCCAACCTCTACAATATAAAATGCCTTCATGTAAAATATTCCTAAGAGGACTTATCATAATAATGATGAACTCTTAAAATTAATCACTCATACAAGCTTGTCGAATGTGTATGATTTAGATAATACAGAGAAAACATAAACAACAAAGCAATCAAATAAGAGGGAAAGAAGCCAATTTCTAATATGACACCATTTTCAACTAATATTGGAAGGAAGACACTTTTATTTTTAGCCACAAACACCAAATGCTGCCTGCCAATAAGCCTCCATCCAGCTGCAAATCCTTGGGAATTGTATGCCTCTTCCACAGCCCAATTGTTGGTCTTAATTCGCATTACAACACGACTGAACCTTGACTTAAACAACATAACCATGAGATGACAAGTACCATAACGACGAAAACCTAGTAACATGATAGTTGACAGTGTTCTAACAACCGTGCTTGTTTTATCATCATTTAATTCCCTTGGTGCCCCTCAAACAGTGTGAGGAGGCAGTATATAGAACCCCTGTTGGTCTTCCACGAAAGCTCCACTAGCAATTAAGGTTGCATCCATTCATAGTAGTCCCAACCTTTTCAATCGATTTATACATCGTTATAAAAACTTTGTGTAACATTGTAAACAGGCTTAATAGTGAGGTTTGATCTGACAGTGTTTTGGACTTCATCTCTCAGTATTATCCTCTTAATAATTTGGAGACATTTTATTTCTGACCCTTGAATTCTCAATTCACTCTTCTATGTCATTTAGGAGATTAAAAACTTTGTATCTCACGCCTAGACCTGATTTTGAAAAATAAAGAGGGGTTTGAGTGAAAAGTAGAACCTATTCAGTCATATCACATTCAGGTTTTCAGATAGGTATTCAGACAATTTACAACTCATCCGTCCTTAACAGAGCTGATTCTTTTTACAAGGACTGAAACACTACAAGTGTTGCGATTATTGTTTTCTAGAAATCATGTTTCATGGAATGAAATTATTCTTCCAAAAAATAATATGAAAACTACTTAACATAGAGGCTCTGTGATGTTCAAGAATATTTGAGGGAAGAGGATTCAATTACTATATTACTAAGTTAATATATGTCTGCAGTCTCTTCAGGGTTAGCATTGTTTGGATAGCCATCTATGGTTTGCAATAGGAACCATTTGATGGATTCAAGAGTAATGGATGAAAGCAAAGGGTAACTGATTGAAATAAGAGCTGCTTTACCGTATAAAAATAATAATAAAGGTAAAGCCATGTCTATTTCAATAAATGGTGCACGAGAAAACAATTAGACTTGTCTACTGAAGAATCCATGGCACAATGGAAACATGGAAGTGAAGAATGCAGATAAAACTGGGCCAACACAAGAAAAATGCGGGACTGCAGGCGAATCTTAAGAGTCGTACTTCCATGGCCTTGGTCTTTGTTTTGTAAAGATGTGGTCAGGTTATGCGAAGAACCGAGCAAATATGTGGATAAAAAGTAAGTAGTTTAATAATAAGTAGCAAAGAAACACCCTAATGAATTCAGTTCCTACGTATGGAAAGATGATAGTTATAAAATTAATAAATCTTATTTAAAACCATATCATCATTAGTTTGATTTTCGAACTCTTGAATTTATTGAACAGTCTTCTGAAGAATCCATGGCACAATGGAAACATGGAAGTGAAGAATGCAGATAAAACTGGGCCAACACAAGAAAAATGCAGGACTGCAGGCGAATCTTAAGAGTCGTACTTCCATGGCCTTGGTCTTTGTTTTGTAAAGATGTGGTCAGGTTATGTGAAGAACCGAGCAAATATGTGGATAAAAAGAAAGTAGTTTAATAATAAGTAGCAAAGAAACACCCTAATGAATTCAGTTCCTACATATGGAAAGATGATAGTTATAAAATTAATAAATCTTATTTAAAACCATATCATCATTAGTTTGATTTTTGAACACTTGAATTTATTACAGTTGATCAAATAACTTTTGGTTTTTTTAAGAGTACTAAATTAAGTAAAGAGATTTGCCCTGTATCTGATAGAGATTTAATACACTGATTTAATTTTAAATTCAACACAAGGATGTATCATCATATAGTAAGTCAGATAAAGGTAATAATGAATAAAGATAGCATAAATAAAACAAAAAAAAATCATTGCTTACGAAAAATATTAAAGCTTAGGCAAATTCAGACCTGGGAATTACTTTTGATATTATAAAACTATTAGACATTCCAGCATTGAAATAAGAATTAAGTACATAAACTTTATAAATCACTATATCGAAAAAGTCAGATGATCAAAAATAGAATGCAGCATACCATGACCATGCGAAATTCTAAGCATAACTTTAAAAATACTTAATAGTTTTAGGCCTTTCTTAACCTAACCTACATTAAGTTTTATTACACCTTCTAAATTAAAAGTTAAAACCATTTATATAAGCAGTATCACCTGATGTTCCTCTATACTACCTACCATTGGATACAACTCACTATTTTAATTTAACTACAAGCAGAATTATTCCTCCTGGGTCACTAAGAATACATTAAAATATTGATATTAATTCAGCTGTTAATAATATACAGTTGTTAAGATTGTCTAACAAATAATATTAAAAACCATATTCCCAGTAAATTGGTCCATTGATTTTAAGACCAACATAATAATTTTGACCACACATGAAAACAAGAATAAATCTTAGATCTCAATTAAACACAATACAATAATCAACTTTGGTTGATCAAATGACAAAATTGGAGCAAAAATTGATATATCAACGAATTTGGCTAAAGAATTAGTCTTCGTCTAAGGTGGCCATGTTGGAAAAATGGTAGGGGGACATTCTACCCAATTAATGGTATATATTGCAGAATGCCAAAATTAAATTGAATCTAAGGTAATGAAAATCCTGACAAATTGTGATTTTTCTGAAATACTTACCATTATTTCCTTTATAGTCCTTCAATATACTAACAATAACACACGCCACCTATCGGTATTCCAAGCTCGATTAGATGTCTGTAACATAACACTATTAATAATAATTTGATGAATCCGGACGATTCAATATCGTGTTTCTTTGAGGCTTTATGCACAATCTAATGTACATAAAGCTTACAAAATAATAAATCCAAGTATTCCAGTCAAAGAAAAAATGTTGACAACGCCTAGACTGAATTGCCTAGCAAGAAGCCCTTCCAACAAGCCAACGGAGAGCCAATCAAATCGATGCCAAGGCCTGACTGAGGTAGAAAGCCTGCGCAGACGCCTGCGCAATAAACTAATTTCTTTTCATGGATTACTATTTTGATTTTAATTGAAAAAACTATTTAATAATTACATTAAAAACGAATAAAAAAATAATCTTGTTCACTCCTAACTTTATTACCCCTGATAACTTATTTATAAATTCATATCAGCTTCAAATACATTCTAAATGCAAATATTCAATAATGGAGGTCCCCCTCTCTGATTATGAAATAGTGAATGAAGTTGCAATTGGAATTATCATCCAATTATTTGAGACATATTAATGTTATTTTTGAAATTTCATTTGTAGCATGGATGAAAAATATTTTAGTTATTTATTTATTATTTATTAAGTATTTTGAAAACAAAGGTTAATAGGTGGTGTGTTTTTATTTTAATAGATCGACCATATATACCACATTACTTATTATTTTATTTCTTTTATTTAAGCTTTAGTAAATAGGTTTAAAAGAAATCCTAGAAAATGAAAATGAGTATATTCCAATTTGCAGAATATTTCCAAATATATAAAGGTTCTTTATCTATATGTTATATTTTATTTGATTTTTTTTTTTAACAACATTTAAAACTTAAACTTATTCTATCTATCTATCAATCCATTGACGCATCAGCCCAAGAAGGACTTTGGCCTCCAAAAGAATCCTCATCCAATTCCCTCTCTGCCGCCCCCGCTCTGAAGCTCCTCACTCAGATAAAATTTAAACTTAACATTTAAAATGTATTCTAGTTTAATTAAAAGACGACCTCACCCCATTTGGGAGTGCTGTCAAGGACAATTTTAATGACAGTATCATATCATAATGGTGGAAGATGAAATAGCTAAACGTCAAATGAGCTGAAGAAAAATAGAAAGAAATCAGGAACTAACTAAGAATAACAACGGTAAATCAGCAACTTTCATATTTGCGAATTTTTCTACTTAATGCAACAATAGTAGGAACAGCATTTTCACAAATTGCCGTTAGAATAGTTCTGTAATTCGTTTGCGTTCACAGCTATGAGAATAGCTCGTTTAACACGGAAAAAAGCACAGCAGAACTATAACTGTTTAGTGAGTACCTGAACAAGTTCATGTTAGAAACGGCGCTAATTATTTATTTACATATTTCTGGACCGAACTACAAATCAATTCTGGATCCTCTAATTCAGCATAGATCAGAAGTTGGTAACGTGTAAAATGTTTGGAAAATATGTAAATAAATAATTAACTCCTGCTTCTGGCATTAAAATGCTGAGGTACTGGCTAAACAGGATCGTTTAAGTTTGTTATATTTTTTTCGTATGGAAGGAGCTATTCTACCAATTTATTACTTATAGCCGTGAACGTAACTTGGTTAATACTTATCTTGCTACTCTTCTTATTTTATTAGTATTATATGAATAAGGTGATCCGACCTATCAAGGAACAGGGAGTTTCGTTATAATATAAGAAATAAGAGTAAATTCGTAAAATGTTCCCCGATGACGTCAGCCGTCACAATGTTCCTATTGGTTTCAAATCATCAGCAAATCTTGTTATTTTATACACTTTGGCTGGTGCCAATGTTTGAAATTGTATTATCATAATGATTTCATATTTATACAATATTTGGATTTTAGTAGCTATATTATTACCTTTTGTTGAATTAAAAAATGATAAAGGATACATTGCTTATTGCCCATGCATGGGTAAAATCCTGTTGCTTAACATTTAGTCCAATTTTCATGAACATAGGAATAAGTTAGTAAAGTATTCTTTTTCATAATTTAGGTAGATTTGGAAATCAAGCTGACCATTTTCTAGGAGCTCTTGGCTTTGCTAAAGGTATAAACAGAACATTAATTTTGCCACCTTGGGTTGAATACAAGTATGGTGAGCCAAGATCGGTGAGTTAGTTTTTATGTTGCTTGATTGCTTTTGGTGTCAACATTTTTATTATTATTTTGCCATTGAGTTTGTATAAACACTGGTCAAACTTTAGTCTGTTAAATTGTATTATTATTAGAATGAAACCGTTAAATCAGTAGAATTTCACTATCAAACAAAGAATATTAGATGCTAACTCTAATTTTCATCATTTAGAGATATCGGCATTAGTTGCAGTTTATTTTGAATTTTACTGTATGCTGCTTTATGATTGATCACTATGGTGCACTTTCTGCTGTATTAATTATTATCAAATTAAAAGTCCCTCATGGATCTTGATTTGGTTTTCGCAAGATTTCAAAACATCTGTGTAAAGCTCTTCAGACTGCTAAATTAGTGATAATGTTTTACAAAAGAAATGATTGTTGTTTGTTTCTTTAATTTTTATCACAAATTTATTACTTTCTTTTAATTTTTATTTAATGTATATTAATTCTTTTGCAGATACAAGTTCCTTTTAATAAGTATTTCAAGATAGATCCACTAAAAGAGTTTCACGATGTAATATTAATGGAAGATTTTATGAGAGATATTGCTCCAGAAATTTGGCCTCCTGACAAAAGGATTGGTAAATTACATTCTATTGAAAACAAAATTTTATCTAATATTTATATCTCTTTATTAATGGTAATTCTTTCAGCATTTTGCTATTCATCTCGTGGTTCAAGCGGTGGATGTAGTGCAAAGGAAGGCAACCCCTTTGGACCATTTTGGGATACTTTTGATATTGAATTTGTGGATTCTGAATTTTATGGTCCTTTGCATTATGATGTTTACTACAGTGATATGCCAGAGAAATGGAATCAGAAGTATCCTATTGAGAAATTTCCAGGTAATAGATTTTTATTGTAATTCCTTTTTTTACTTATGCGTTTAATTGATTGATATTTCGACCATATTTCATAGTTAATGAAGGAGTGTACCAGATGAAGTTTTCGTTTGTTTTTCACAAGATCACCTTTTCATAGAGGCTTAATCTCTAGATTTAAAAAAATATATATATATAGATCAATTTTTTGATTGTCTGCTGTTCTGTAGATCCAACAGTAGCTGTTTCGTAAATGCCAACTGCCACTAAATGCTGCATTTTAGTCAAAGAGTCGGGATCGAAATTGTGTTGATTCTCTCCATTTTCTGGAGTATCTGTGTTGATAAGTTTATCTTCTATATTCTCTTTAAAAAATGTCGGTTTTTCCTGATTATTAGATGATTGAGAGGGGTTCCTGGGAAGAAAAGGTTGGAGGAAGGGAAGTTGTTATAAAGAGGTTTCTCTGTAGGTAGTATACAAAGGGTACTACAAAAGTTTTGCAATACAGCTTTATTTATTTAATTTTCTCAAAGTAATTTCCAAAACATTCCATACACTTCTCCATGCGTCGAAACAAGTCATTAAACCAGCTCTGCCAAGTTTCATCTGGGATTGAGGCACATTCGTCGCTTGAAAAACGTTTTCCTTTCAGCTTCATTTTCACATGTGGGAACAGCGCAAAGTCACCGGGAGCAAGGTCTGGACTGTAAGGAGGGTGCTCAAGAAGTTTCAGCCCAGTAGTGGCCAAATACTTGGTGCAGACTCTGGCACGGTGAGCTGGTGCGTTGTCATGGTGGAGTTACTAGGTGTCCATTCTTGACTTTGATTTCAGGTTTTTCATAGACTCTATGACTTTAGGCAGGCACTGTCTTCTGTGTCTCCAAAACAACACGCTCCGCTTGATCTGAAAAATACAGCGATCATTTTTTTTTTTTTAGAGATTGAGATTTTCTGACAGTTACAGGTCTATCCTCATCGTCAAATACCCAAACTTTGTTTTGAGCCTTGGTCGGCACATCATAATAGTATAGTCAAGTTTTGTCTCCAGTTACGATGCTGTTCACATTGCACCGTCACAAGATGAGTCATTTGCTCTTCCGTTAGACTAAGGGGGCACCCAAAGACAAAAGTTTTTTACCTTTAAATGGTCTCTCAGAATTGAATGAATTACTGGTACATGAAGGCATAATGTCTCCTCTATCTGTTGATATGTCACTCGACGGTCCTCATCAAGCATTTTTCTCACAGCAGATATGTTTTCCTCTGTTACAGACGTTCGCGGCCTTCCTTCACTCTCAGCGTCCTCCAGAGTGAAACTGCCCCTTTCGAATTCTCTGTACTATCTAAATAGAGTCGTACGATATGGACAATCACTATTCAATGTAATCTTCATTTCTTGTAAGCATTGACCTATGCTTAAACCACGCACAAAATTTCATCACAAAACTGCCCTTACTTCACTAAGTGACCAAGATGCCATAATACGCACTTCAATCTGTCCCTGCTAATGAACAACTGAGCCCAGATATGTGATACTGGCGGCTAGTATGCAGGCATGGATAGGTCTGAACATGCAGTAACTCGCAGCCTCCTGGGTCTTTCTGTTAAGTTACATTGTAAAATTTTTTAGTACCCTTTGTACTTAAGGTCGCAGTCTGATAGAAGTATACCACAAGCTATTATTGTAATACCCTTTATAACTGGGCAACCTTACTTTTATCAAAATGTTCCTTCAGTACTGTGTGGGGGGGGGGGGAGTAAGCTATTATATATATTTGCTTCAATTTCAGAAGGAAATGAATATTCTACTGCTTGTTGTAAGGTGAATTATTGGCCTACCCACAAATGAGAGAAAAAAATAAGACATATATGAAAATTACTACCTCTTTGCTAAGTGTCTTATTTATAGGACTGATATCGTAAAATAGCCTATAAATTCAATATTAGTTATTCTTTCTACTAAATTAATTTATTTATATCCTCTACAGCAATTTGTATTTACCTCAAAGGATGTTTTATGTAGGAAATAAAATGCACGAATTTATAAATATGTCTAAAACAGAGAACTTCAGGGGTCAATTATAAAACCCAAACTGACATCTGGGAGAGTGGAACATAATTAGAGCTATTACCATAATTATGTTTATATGTTCTGAGGGCTAGGAAAGATGATCATTGTTAAAGTGATCCTTTTATGGTTTGCAGTTAATTATATTGTGATCTGTAAGTTACCTCACCTATCAATATGATGTTCTGCCATAATGGGTTAATTAAAAAGAAGGCATGAACTTTAATGTGTTTATGATAAACCCAAAAAGTAATGAAGATCTATTACTGATTACAGTCTACTCCGTTTAATTCGGTCATAAGATAATTGGGACCACCGCTTAATTGAGACATTTTTAACAAAACGGAATCAAATATAGGTAAAATATCAACGCTTTAATGGGGAAAAAACCTCAGCTAATTGGGCCAAAACTTTCGGAAACTTAATGTAAAAAACTACGAGACCCGGTGTCAATCGAATAACCTAAGTAACTGAGACCACACCTGTTCCTCTACAAAAAGCAAGAAATCGCATAGAAAAATTAAGTCGCCTTTTTTAAAGTGAAATGAAGGAAGTCCTTTAAACGCCTGGAAAAGTTACACTAATTATGTGGCTCGTATGGTAACAAGTAATGTATGACAATGAACAGTTGATTCTTTTCAGTTAAAAAAATTGACATAATAACATGTTCTGATTCATTTCTTATTTCAAAATTTTGTCTTTATAAGTATAATTTATATTATACACCAATAGTTATTTTAATTCGTGTCTTTTTTTTCATATTATAAAACACCTAATTAATAAAAATACATTTTAGGGTTAAATTAATCATGTTATTTTGACCCCATCATTAAACTAACAGACGAGAATAGATACGCCTAAATGCACCTATGAACTTGGTTTTCCCACAAATATCACCAACTTATGGCAACCATTACCATACTTTTACTGTAGCCCAGTGATTAGGTGCATGTAGGCATTTTTTTTTTTGCATTTACACGTGGTTTCATTATCTCCGCTTTATTGGGTCCTCCGCCTAATTTGGACAAAATAAATTTTCCCTTTATGGCCCAATAAAACGGAGTCGACTGTACTCCGATACTGCTCTAATTTTTTTTCTGTCCTGCCTTTGTAAAATTTATAAATCTAAATTAGGATTCATGGCATCTTCATAAAATTCCCTTTCATTCATGGAATCCATCTCTTTTGATAGAAAAGTGATCCATACAACTACATTTTATACAGTTTAGCAGTTTTTTACCAATTGGTCTATTTATATTTTTTCTCACTTATTTTATTTTATTTTTACGTACCACATCACTTTCTAAAATAGAGGTTGAAACTTATTCAGTAAATGAATAGATTAAATTTATTTCTTTATTTTTATAGTTTCTTACCTACTCCAACTCATCTATTCATATTTATATTATCTTTATTATGTATACATATATTACGTATATATTAATTTATGTACACATATATTAATATTTTTCATTTTCAGTTTTAGCATTCACAGGAGCTCCTGCTTCATTCCCAGTTCAAAAAGAAAATACAAAATTACATCAATATTTAAAATGGAGTGATGAAATTTCACTTGAAGCAAAGGAATTCATTAAAAATTCCTTACCAAGAGGAGCCTTTATTGGAATTCATCTTCGAAATGGAATTGATTGGGTATCATTGATTAAAATATATTATTTTTTTTATACTGATATTACTGGTTAAATATTTTTTTGAGTTAGTGCTGCTCATCTTATATGTCTGGTTGGGTGATTGGTATAAGGGGCAGAAAACCTGTAGAATGTAACCTTTAGAAAGAACTCAAAAAAAGTTCTTTTTTAAAATAACTTTTGTATTTTATCCTCTCTGAGGATCAGAAGCTCATGATGGAATCTCTTATGTTCGATATTACCTTTTGTTAGCAATGGGCTAGGAATCCAATGTGAAACCCACCTACTCTTTGATTGCTAAAAATTTTTAATGAATGTGTGTAATTTTGCTCCACAAGAACATTTAAAAATGACCAAATATGAAGATATATCCCAGCTCATACAATTCCCTTTCAAATGTTTTAAAATCTTTTATCAAGTATTTTCAACACTGTGATAAAATCATTTTTGATATACCGCTGCTAGACCTAGACTCTAACCTGAAAGAAGAATCTGAATTTGAATTTCAAAATCTCTGCATAACTAGCTAACCTCGTCAGAATGTTATCTAAGCAGTGCGGAAGCTTGAGATTCATTATATTGTTCTGTCAAAAAATAAAGTTTAACTACCAGGAAGAATTTAAGTTTAGAATGCTGAAGAAGGCAGTACTTAAACACGCTTGGCTGTCTCAGGCTCAACTAAAAGACAACTGCCTATCAAGTACAAAGATAATCTAATGCCAAATATACTTAACATTATATTAAATTTGGCTAAAGTATTGCTATTTGGATCCATTAAATAGGAAAAACATCGATAGATAAGTGGATGCATTTAAATAAGTAAATCCAATTAAACTTCCAGAAGTGCCCAGTGCTTTACGGAGTGCTCCAGCCACGGTATTCAGGCTTTAAAACCTCTTAAAGTGCTCGCAATTTAAGGATATCACAGGTATTTGTGTATCCACCCCTATTCACCTTATATACCCCCTACATTCCTATTTGCTCCTGACCCTTGAGGCTTCAGTTCACTCTGTTATAGTTTCACTGTCATAGTTTTTTTGGTGTTTGTTGCTGAATTATTAGATTTCATCAGATAATGTTTTTTTATATAATTTTCTTTTTTTCTTTTTTTTTTATTGAGCCAGTGCCTGAAATTATATTTTTGTTCTTTCGTACCTTGGTCTAATGAACTCATTAAACTTAAAAATATTCTTGCTTTCCAACAGGAACTTGATGATAATTTGTTTTTAGCTAACTTGTGACATTTACTAAAAATTATGTTTTATGTTACCAAGCTTCCCCAAGTTTTTTGTTTTTCTTTTGTTTGTTTTTTTTTGGTCAGATATAACCTATTTGTATGTTCTTTTACTTAATATGTTTGTTTAAGGTTGTTTAACATCCCTTTATTCTACTACAATTAATCGTACGATGCTACAGTGGGAGCTCTAAATTTTGCCTATCCAGGTATAATTAGGATAGGGATCTTTAATTAGTACCGGACATAGTACAGGCTCGGGACCTCCATTTACTTCCTATCCAAGGGTCATTAAGGAGGGTATTGCCGAGGATTTTTTACTCCCTTTAAAAAATTCTAGGGCCACCGCAGGAAGCGAACTCGCGACCTTTAGTATGATAGGTAGGTGTCTTGCGAAAAATTACCAAATTTATAATTTAAACAACAGATAAAAACCCATTAATCACTACCAAAATGGAATGACATGCACTCTGTGCCCCACGTGACTACTGATGTTACGAATAGATGCTAAGGAAATTAGTGTATGTTTAAGGATATTTGTTTTCATATTTAGATTTATCCACATAAATCTAAAATCAGATCTTGGTTAAAAAAAATTATTTAATATTCCTTAATGTTAAGAATCTCTCAATATTATGATTTGTAAATAAATATATGAATTAATTTTTTTTAATGTTTATAGGTCCGAGCTTGTGAGCATATAGATAAATCTCCTCTCCTCTTCGCTGCTCCCCAGTGCGTCGGCTATTCTGGAAAACAAAAGGCTACAAAGGAAATGTGTTTTCCGAGCGAAGATATAATTATAAAACAGATCAAAAGGCATGCTCGAGCTCTCGGTACGATTAAGTCATTAGTTGTTGCTTCAGATTCCAACCATATGCTGCCAGTCCTCTCTAAGGCTCTCTCTCGTATGGAGGTATGAAACATAAGGACACTTAATTTTTATTGATTTACTCCTTTGAGGTTAACTTTATATAAATCAAAACTATATAACTATTGAAATACACTCATGTACAAAAAAATAAAAAGGGATGGTGTACGTTGATTTTTGCAGATATTTCTTTATTAAACTAAACTAAATGTACGAACTTTTTCCTAACATAGTGTATATGCTTCTATGTAACACTTCTTAGATTTTTTAACCCTTTCATGGCTCCAGACGATATATTTCGTGAAAAAAAGTCGGTCCCCACAAGCTTACGATGAGATAACTCATCGTGGGCCGCCGGTCCCCAGTAGCTAATGACGATATATCTCGCAATCGTTTTTTCACTGACTTAATGTTCTCAGCTTCACACGAGATAAGTTGTCATGACCAGAGTTGGGCAAATTATAATCAGAATAATGATTTGTGAATATGAATAATTGGTAATCTCTATATATATAAGAGGCTTTGTCCTGACTGACAGAATCAACGCAGAGCAAAAACTACTAATGATAGAAACATAAATTTCTGAATTTAGATTTTAAACGCGATGTAGGTAACCACTAAGAAAGGAATTTCAAAAATGTAACCCCTAAGGGGCTTAAATGGCGAAATTGTCGTTTAACTGTAACGGAAATCTATTGTTGAGATTTTAAACCATATGTTTTTTATTTGAATATTGATTTAACGTTACAATATTATTAAAATAAACATTCACATAAAATATGGTTACTGATTATTTAAATATTAGTGGTGATCAAATTATGCACACTGTGAATCCCATTATTGGGGATGGTGCGTGTTTATTTCGATCTCTTCTCCATATATATAAGAGGCTTTGTCCTGACTAACAGAATCAGTGCAAAGCTACTAAACGCGATTTAGGTAACCACTAAGAAAGGAATTTCAAAAATGTAATCCCTAAGGGGTTTAAATGGCAAAATTGACTTTTAGCTCTAATGGACATCTATTTTCGAACTTCGACAAAATATATCTAATTAGTACTCATTTCAAAGAATTTGATACGACGAGTTTAACTCGAAAGGCCCTATTGGGCGTCGAAAACCATGTTTTACATCCGAAAAATGAAGCGTTCTCGACGAGTAAGTCATTTTTTGTTTCGGCGGTTTTAGTGAACTCTCTCCATTGCGCGTCTCCCTCTCTTCTACCGATCCGGCAGCTTCCCCCTCCAACATTCCACCTACCGGAAGCTCAGATTCTACTGTCTCCTTAACATCAGTCAACATATTACATTAGATCAATACCAAGATAATGGTCACAGAATTGATTTTAAAGGCTCGCGGGCGAAGCCGCGACGGGGAATGCTAGTCATAAAATAAATGAAAAATGAATAACCATTATTCATAATCAGAACGGAGTATTTTTAATGATTATTGAGTGTTTATGGTATTTATTTGAAATGAATAATGAATAACTAAATACCAGTTATTCATTATTCATTTGAAATAAATACCATAAACACTCAATAATCATTAAAAATACTCCGTTCTGATTATGAATAATGGTTATTCATTTTTCATTTATTTTATGATTACCAATTATTCATATTCATACATCATTATTCAGATTACAATTTGCCCAACTCTGGTCATGACTGAGGCGGATCCACGGAGACTTAATTAATTAATTAATTAATAAGTACATCTAGCGGCTGCTTGGCAGTCTCTATTGTGGAAATATTTGTTTCGGCCCGGTACTTCCTATCATCTGGGTCGTCCATTCTGGGAAGCCCTTCTCACCCCTTTTTTATTTCTGTCCCATATCCCTCCCCTGGCTACCTTCATGTACTTGGTACTAGGGTCTTGATTATTATTTATTTATTCTATTATTCATTTCGAGTTCTAGGCACTCTGAGTGATAGTCCTCTGTGTTTTTTGGTGATATTCACTATTTTATTTCGCTATTATTTCTCCAGTTTTGGTGTTAGTATGTGGCGAAAAATTTTCACTTATTAGGAGATTTGGGAGATTTTGAACGAAAGTTTGGAAGAGCCAAGCCCGCATCTAAAAAGAGGATGGGGAAGTTTTTTATCCATCTATACATTGGTTAATTATTAAGATATTACTTAAAAAAATTACTTATTAAAAATTAATTAAATTAATTTGTTATTATCACTAGTAAAAATGTGACAAGTGAATTAAAAAGACTAGAAAATGTATAATATGCCATAAGATATAATAAGAAATAAGGATAGACATAAGTATTTATATACTGTTTCAAAAAATATATAAGATGACAAATGGCTAATGTGGAAAAAGAAGTTACATAGGATAAGATAACCACAGAGGATGAGCCAATAGCTCGAAACGTTGGGAAACAAATAAACTTTAAATACGGATGAGACTCCTTCATTAAAAAATCCTATATATTAAAGCACTCTTCCTCACTAAGTGAAGAAAAAAACCTAGCACAAAAAAATAAGTATATAAAGTAATAATCAATATATATTATAAAGCAAAGTGTACAATGTGCGTGCCGAAAAGGCTCAAAAACTACTCCACGTAGGATGAAGGAAGTTATGTCTGCGTTTAGCCATATGACCCCTTACGGAGAAGAAGGTTTCCGTTTTTCTCTTAAGAGTGTAGAATTGAAGAGAAAAGGACTGGAATTTTATGCCTCTCGCACCATTTAATTAGCCTCTCTGAGATTGAGACACGAGTTTATGAATGAAAAATTTAGTTCGAGCTCCAGGCTACCAGGAAGCGCTAGGGTGCGTTTCACTCAATGTTTATTGTCCATTCATTCAGTATGTAGGTAATCGCTCTATATTTTTTCAGCTGTTCTTTTTAAATTACTAAAAAATTAAGAGAAAATAATTAGTTTGCGTTTAAAAATAAAATAAGTACTTTATATCTCAGCAATCAATTAGAAAACCAACTGGATTCCTTAAAAAATGTGTTTTCTCATGAGAAGGTAATATATGATCAGCACGTTACATTTAATCTATATATAATATATACTTAAGTAAATTTAATGCAATATGAGTAAACATTTCTTAGTAGTACAGTGAGCGAATAAAATTAGACATAAAAAAAATAGATGAATTGACTAAATATACGTTACAATGCATGATGAGCATTCCAGTTGACAAAACGACTAACTCCAATAACAGCATTAAAGATTTTATCATCCCTCATAGTTCAAGATAAAAAGAAATATGATGAGAAAATTGAGCCTTCAAGAAATTTTGGTTTTCACTTTGTAATAGTAGTAAGATTCGAGATATGCAGAAACCGTTCAAATTACGGGGGATATCTTAAGGGAGGTTGAAATGTAAGAGAGGTCTTAAAAAAAAATTTCTATGAATCTTCGGAAGTTTCTATACTTCTGGATCAAATAGAACCATCATAGTAGTCAGTGATTAAGTTTTACTCGAAATATAATTTTTTTAACTGAGATACCAGATTTTTTAACAATAATCTAATAACTTATTATCTGCTGACTGCTTGAAATGGGCTTATAGGATTCAGAATCACAGAAACCATCAAAACGATGCATAACTCGACTAAGTTGCAGCAAAATTAATTGTTCATTTACCATTTTCAACCCCCAGTAAATTATACAGGGTTCCTTATTTGGACGGACTCTGCAGATCTCAAGTCTGCAGAATATTGATACCAAGTTAAAACCGAATTTTCAAGACGGTGCTAATTTTGTTCTATATTTCCTTTAATTTTAAAGTTTTTCTGGTATTAAAACTACCACACAACTACCGGAGCGAAGCCGGGCACCCTAGCTAGTATTATTATATTATTGTTCATTATTACCTTCTTAAATCACGTAATCTGTTATTGCAATCAATAATCTAGCATTTTAATTTATTGAAATAATGATAAAGGTATTTTAGAATCATAAAAAATAAATAAAACATTAAGAAATAGTCGGTGAAGGGTATGAGGACTAGAAGAAGTTAAGGCATTAAGCGGTGGAGAGTGGCCTGCACGTGCACGCCTTAGCTTGGGGTGTGTAAAAGCCGGCAGAGCTTCTCAGTGCAACTTTCGTTCCAAGTGCTTAGCTGTTAAAGGGTTAAAAAAAAGGGGGCAATGGGCAAATTGACTCCTCTGCAAACTATTGCAGCCTTAAAGTATCAAGATGCACATGCCACTACCCTTGAAGAAACGCCCAATATGTTCCTTTCAGCGATTTACCCCAGGGATGATCCAATCCAGGACAATGAAAACGACAGTTTTTTTAGACGAACACGGTATACCCGCCAGGAACGGACTTGTGCCCACCATGGGACATTCATGATCTTCGTATTGCCGTGGATAGGCAGAAACCTAACCGTTCTCCAGGCCTTGATGCTATTGATGCGGCAATTTTAAGGAATAGTCTCCCCTACATTGAAAATGATTTGTTAGAGATTTTTAACAAATGCCTAGATACGGGATACTTTCCAAAAAGATGGAAGATCGCCGATCTGAGACTGCTCTACAAGGGAGGAAATAGAGATAAGTAACTTCATAACTCCAACCGGCCCATATCTCTCCTCCCTGTGATGAGCAAGGTCCTGGAGACCCTCATGATGAATAGTTTACGCCCTTTGCTTAATAGGGCAAGCCACCCACGGCAATACGGTTCGACAAGGGGCAGAGGTACCGCTGATGCTTTACTCAGAGTGCGCACAGACGTTGAGGAGCGGGCGGAGCGCAATGTGATGCTACTGCTATTCGATATCTCCTCCGCTTTCGACAGCGTCTGGTGGCCCAGCATGCTCCAACAGCTGCAGAGATTCGATGCTCCCAGCAACTTATATTCTCTTGGAAAAAGGTTACCTACAGGACAGAATAGTAAGGATTAGGGGAAACTACTATGAGGTGGAAGCTTCCATAGAGCGAGGATGTCCCCAAGGATCCGTACTCGGTCCGGCACTATGGAAACTTGTATTTGATGAGTTGCTGGGAGTATTAGAGGCTCAGTGGATCTCTGCCACCGCCTATGTAGATGACCTTGCTGCTGTTGTGGCGTCCGATAGCAGAGCCGGAGTCAAGAGAGAAGCTGAATGATGTGCCAGCCTAGTCGCCAGATGGTGTGAGGGTAAGAAAATGAAGATGGCCGCTGCCAAAACCAAGGCGATACTGCTTAAGGGCAAGACAGATAGGGCTCACCCAATAACCATGGACATGGAAGGCCAGAGGATACGTCCAAGGGAGTGGTAACCTACCTAGGCTTTAGGTTAGGCGTAGGCTTGAATGTGACGCCTCACTTGGAATACTTGTCGTGGATGGAATACTATAGGGTGGCCCAAACCGTAAATAATCTTAGTCGCATAGGAGGTGCTTTCTGGGGCCTTAGGTTCCCGGTTACCATAACTATCTATAAAGGAGTCGTTGAGGGTATTCTCCGGTATGCCTCCCAGTTATGGTATCGGACCTCAACCAGAGACAGAGGAATAGGCTGGCATCAATTCAGAGGACGGCTCTGCTTCGCACCACCAGAGCTTATAGGTCAACTTCGCATGAAGCAGTGCAGGTTCTAGCGGGGGTGGTTCCTCTCGACCTCCTCCTGAGAGAAGAAGTGACTAAATACGCTTACAGACATGAAGGCTCAGCAGGACTTTCGGACGCTCTAAGGACGACGATTGTTGCAAACCCTAACAAATGGAAGCAGATAATCCGGGAGGATACGATTGAGGAGTGGAGCCGACGGTGGGCAACCTCCCAGAAAGGGAGCACCCTCAGGAAATACTTTCCTACAGTTCAATCCTGGCTGTTGGCTAAATGGGTCCTCCCGGACTATTGGGTTTCACAATTCCTCACGGGGCATGGGGGTTTTAGAGCCCATCTCCATCGGCTTGGCCAGAACATAGACCCCCAATGCTCTACCTGTGGTGTTCCAGAGACTGTTGAGCATGTGGTCACGACCTGCACTGCATTCGATGGAATAAGGGCCAGGATGCTGAGAGCCACGGGACTTTTCCTCCTCACTGAGGAAGAGTTTCCCCAGCTGGTGAGTGAAGAGAATTTCCCGTGGTTCAAGGAATTTATCTCAGGATAGAAAACGGCGTTGGGTCCGGCCCACTTCAACATAGGAGCCCTGAGAAGAGGACCTGGGCCAAGAAGACAGCCTTAGAAATAGAAGAGACCTTCCGGCTCCTAGGGACAGCTTCCTTTCCCTTAGCTTTCCTTGACTTTCCCAAAAAGTCTTTCCTTCCCAAGGGACCTTCCGGAGCTGTAGAAGTCGAAAATCAAAATAAATGGATCACTAGCAGTAGTGGGTTGTTGCGCAGTCATGCGTAACTCCCCACTACTGCTATACCCGTATTGCCTGTGAGGCATGGAAGGGAGTAAATAAATAAATAAATAAATAATTTGCCCTAAGAGCTGAAAAAACTTTATTTAAATAATATTTGATGATTTCAAGAATTTTTATATTATTGTTTTCTTCCTTGCTCTGAACGGATTACTGCATTATTATACTCCAATCAATTTGTTTTGTTTTTTGTATAAAAAAAAGAAAATAATATTAACAATTATATTGAAAAAATTCAAATGTACAAGAAATAAAAACGAGAAGATGACTCAGTAAATTGTGGCAAAAAAATTTTATATAGCTATAAAGCTGGCATGCGTGGGACTTGAAGTTACATTTCCTGTACAAATTGTCCCATTAGGAACCATAACACCTGATGGCTCTTGTCAGGACATGTATTTATTACTAGCTGACCAGGTATATATCCTTATTTATATTACTTATATTCCCGCACCTACTCCCCTATTTTTGGTCTCATCCAATTTCCATCACCGATCGTTAGCTTCTACCCTTGAGCCGTGATTCCGCTTGATTTATATATGTCAATTTTAAATATGTTATTATATGTCTTTGGATTATTATTAAACACTATTACTTGTAAGGTTAATGAAATCTTATGTAGGGTAAACCATACAGTTATTGACACTAAGTACAGTTATTGACACCCCAACTTTAACTTAAGGAAATAAGTAAACTAGTCCTAATTTTATTTCAAGATATACATTAATCTAATGTTTGAAGGGTCATCAAAGTCATCTATGAAGTTAAACTTTAACAAACTAGCCATATGGAAGATTTCACAATTAAATCCACAGGGTGTCAATTACTAGTTTTTGAACTTTTAACAATAATATAATATTGCCATATGGTAAAACTATTGAACTTTTGACCCAAAAAAAAACCTCTTGAGTCTTTATAAGGATAGATAAAGAGGAGCTATAGGAAGTTTCAATTTGATCCCTTCATAAAAAGTATTTTATTTAATTTCACCACGGAAATGTAGTCTTGAGGTTGTCAATAACTGTACGGTTTACCCTACCATGTTTAAATAATGATAAACATTTATTGTTTATAAAGAACATCATTTATTTAAAATTTGCGCACATTGACAATCCCGAGTAAAAACCTCCATACCACCTTGAGAACCACATATAAGAGCCATTATAAAATAAGAAAGAATTGCCAATAAACTGTCAAAAAAATAAATCCTTGAATTTGATTGGCTCGCTAGAACATACTCAATCGGAAAATAATGAACATTTTGAAAAGAACGGCTGTAACATATTAAAATTAAGTAACATATAACATAAATGGTCCGATATTCATGATTATTTTCTTTCTTTTTGCAGGGTCGAAAATTAATTCAACTTTGCATTTACCTATTTGATATAAAATTAGTAGGTTTCGAGTTATGCTCATGCAAATTTTAAAATTTTTGTTTCCCTAAGAGCCATCCTCAGACTATATCGATCATTTTAAAAGAAAAATCAGCCAAATCCGTCTAGCGGTTCTCAGGTGATATGGTTGCCAACAAACACCATTTCATTTTTATTATATAAATCTTCTAGATTAGCTTAGAGCCTGAAAGTCATTTATATTTTACTATTCAGTCATAAGTGAATATTAATTCCAGTCATCTCTCAATTCCAGGAATTAGTACTGCACAGTTTCTGGGTGATAATTTAAATACATTTTCATTACTCTTATCTATTATAAAATTGTACGATACTATGGTGGGAGTCCTAAATTTTTCCTATCCAGGTATAATCAGTTTAAAGAAGAACCGAAGAACAGAAGAGTTTAAAGAAAAACCGAGTCAGATCAGTTTTTATAATATTTGAAGCGATGTGTTGGTACACAACAACATTCTTCATATTATTTTTGTATGTATTTTATCCATGATTACATCTGTACAAAATGTTTCTACAACTGATTCAACAGTTATCTCCACCTTTATTATATCATAAACAGTTATGTTGGATTATTTTATTTGTTAAATTTGTTTTTTCTATGTTTGCAGATAACTGTTGTAAAGGCAGAAGGATCAAGCCCTCATGTCGAATTGGCTGTACTGGGACTGTCGAATTACTTTATTGGGAATTGCATTTCTTCTTTCACAGCATTTGTCAAACGTGAAAGAGATGTCAGAGGACTTCCTTCAGGATTTTGGGCGTATCCAGTATCTACATCGTCAAAACATGATGAACTGTAGTTGCTAAAAACTGTTGTAATGCATGTGCATGCATTGTTGATATTGGAATTGTATGTTATACAAAGGAATGATCTCATGGGAAATTAGATACGGCCCCATAGCTTGTTTAAATCTATGAGTTAGAACTACGTTAAGGATGCTCGATGACAATATCTAAGGTTCTTTTTAACTTATCCGGGTGTTAGTTTGTTTAGCATACAACTTTTATTTCACATCCTCAATGATGTCAAGCGATTTTTTTTTTTTTTTTACATTAAAAAAATTATGTTTTGAAACTTTATTCATGGATTTATTATTATTTATTAGATGTTGGATTTGAATAGTATAGGACAAACAAATCTATGAAGCAAAGAAGGAGTGAGACTAATCCATATTATTAAAGCTACTCTGTTATATTGATTCTTATTCCCCTATGGGACCATATTTAATTTTCTTCGGAATCGTTTTTTATAACAGTATTTATGCATTCCATGAATGTTATCGATATAAATTAGGTATTATGTATAACTTTAAAAGTTATTAATTTGTACTACTATTATTTATTATTATTTTGTTACTATTATCTACCAATAAGTATGTAATTATCAGCTTTAAAACATGTTAGTTGTTATCAGAGTTTTAGGATACGTCATTGTATAATTGAATATCTGATATTCAAATTATATAATATTGAATATCTGTGTTAAAAAAAAAAAAAATGTTTTTTTTTTTACATTAATGAATGAAATGATGTTTAGTAGAAGCACTTTATAGAACACATGTGTGTGCACAATGTTCAGAGTATATGTGTATTTATCTATTACATTAACATTTTAAGTCTTTAATTTAAGTATTACATTTTATAGCAACTATTTTTCTGTCTATGTATATTTAATATATAATTAATACCTTCATTGTTTTTATGTTACACCTTGCCTGATTCATGATTTGATGTTTTGAATTATTATTAGGTTATAACTAAAGCTCAGAATTCCATGCAGTAAACATTTGAAAACGTGCAATAAAAACTTAAAAACCTGCAATAAAAATGTATTGCTTGAAAATTAGGCATTAAATTACTTTTGTTTACAAAAATTGGCTACTTTGGAAAAAAATAAGTAGCGGAGAGAAACTGAAATAGAATCTCTTTTATTTTTACAGATTATTTTTATAATATTGGTTTTTGGTATAGATTTTGGTATGATCACTGAATTTTGGATCTTTTATATAATACTATTAATATATTTCTGAAAAAAATTCCAGTAAAAAATCGGAACATAAAATATTTACTTAAAATAGGAAGATGTGGAATACAGAGTAAAATACTCGCATGTGAGCTGTAATTACATATATTGGAAATAGGAAGATCTTCAAAAAGGAAAGATACTACTCAAATTATTGAATCAATAGATGTAATATCCGGTGCGTAGGCTTATTTTTAAATCACTCTGATGACACGTACTACCCCTGTTGCCGTTCTAGGGTTAAAAAAAATTATCTACTTACTTGTGCTGTAGTGGGCATCAATTTGTGATTTCCTCTCACATCCAAATTTTTATCACAAGATTTACAGAACACAACTCAACTATCCCTATTGAGTTCAGGATATTTTTCAATCCATCCCGCAGTTTTCGAAGACACACTTACTCCCATTTTAGGTATTTTTAGTAATAATATACTCGACAGTAGCTAGTTTAATACTGACAGAACAAATGAAATGAGAAACAAAATCTAAACATCCAGAAACTACTGAACCCTCATTTCTGGGAAATCGGAGGTTTGTGTTTGTTAACATCTCCCAAGTTTCCTTTATTTTTTTTCTATGATATTCACATTTATTTTTCCACTATTGTTTTGATTTGTATTAAAGAAAATTACAATTTGTAATATTTTTTCTCTTCAAAATATCAAATGATGCAATTTCATGCAATAAAAATTCAAAACGTGCAATTTCGTGAAATAAACCCCAAAACGTGCAATTTCGTGAAATAAACCCCAAAACGTGCAATTGCGTGAAGTATAAAACTTCATTAAAACATCCCATTAGGCTTGATTTGGATAAGCAACTTGAGTCCGCTCTATTCTGACTTTCCAAAAAAAAGATGCAATTGCACGGGAATCCGAGGTCTAGTTATAACCCATATGCGGCTATGGGTCAATTTAGTTTTTATGTTTTCTTATTTTATATAAGTGATATTATTTGTCATGCAACATTGGCCTTTAGAATATAGTATATTATTATTATTTTTATTTTTTATCAGCAACTCGAGAATGAAGGAAATAGCCACTCTACAGTCAGTGAAGAAGCCATTAATGAAGAGGAAGTAGAACTGGCTCTTAGGAAGATGGAGACTGGTAACGTGGTAGGAAGGAACAGCATTGCTCCTGAGTTCTTGAAGTATGGTGGACCCAAGTTTATTAAAACGCTGATAGGGCTATTTCAGGCTGTATGGCACACCAAGACAGTCCCGTAAGATTGGGAATATAATCGTTTATTCAACTCTGCAAAAAGGCTGTTAAACAGAATGTGCCCACTAGTATCGTGTCCATGGCTTAAAAGATATATACACATATTTAAAAAAAAAAAGACTGTGACAAATAGCAAAGGATTGAACAGATTTCAAATTGCTGATTATTTACTACACCCAACTAACTTTAAATATACTAGGTTGTTAATGCAGATCCAACTTTCAGGTAAATACAGTATGAAAATTTCTGTTAACAATAAAATTTTAATTATTAATCCGCAGCAAGAGTGCGAAATGTACAACATGAAAAATAATGAAACACTGTATCATATATATTGTTTGTATGCCTATTTATTCCAATCTGAGGGAAAGGTTTTACCAAGGGATGGAAAATGTTAATGGAATTCAAATTTTTAAGCCAAAAAACGTTAGAGATTTATGAATTTTGTTTTATTTTTTTACCAATATTTTAAACTGTAGAGAAATGTAGGATGATATCTCATAACAATGGCCATGGTACATGTAATCTGTTATAGATATTGTTAATTTATTAATTATTAATTAATCTTTTTAAACAATAAAGATTGCAATGTTTGAATTCTTTAATTCTGTGACTCATTTTTAGATATTGAGTTTTAACTAAATTTTATTTATTTATTTATTTATATTTTGCGTCATTTGCACCTGCGGTGGAGTGCATCGAGCAAATTTGTTGAATGCAATTGTCTTAGATTTTCTTGGTTTAGGTGATGTGCACGAGCATATACCTCGGCCATTGTCTTTTCAATCTTCGTTGGACGGGTAACCGGGAGGAAGAAAGAAAAGACACGTGGTTTTGGATGGTTATGAGTTGAATAGTGAAATGTAGTGTATTTGTCATGAATGTATGATTTTACTGTTGTTAGAAATACTGTCTCTATTGTGTTGTTAGAAATGTTCCGTTTCTAACAAACCATAAAATCTAAATTTTAGATTTTATACTTTTGAATTTTTGTATTTTTCTTTACATTAATGTATATTAATAATTGATAATGTTTTTATAATGTATGTTTGTATAATGTAAGTATGTATAATGTAATGTATAATTCTTAATTATATCCAATATATAATTGGTTTCTTAATTTCCTGGGATATTTATATTATGGGTATAGTGGCTGTTAACCTTATTGGAGCAATCACCAGGACAATCTCAACTTTACCATTAATGGCTTATTTTCAACGTTTCGGCTATGACGCCATTTTCAAGTCTCAATCTGAACACAGATGTAATTTATCCAGCTTTAAACAATGCCTTCATCAATCCAACATAAAAATTCCTTTTTTTATAAATTAAATATATATAAACCATTAACTGGTGTAGTCATGCTGTTTGATGATCCTGGTGATTGCTCCAATAAGGTTAACAGCCACTATACCCATAAGTAATGTATAATGTGTGTACCTATAAGTTTGTATAGTCGATAGAATCTATTTGCATAGGGTGTTTCCCTGAATCCAATTATGATTAAAAATTAAAAAAAAAAAAAATAGTGAAGGATCAGCTAGAGGAAGAGCAAGCAGGTTTCCGCCCTGGAAGGCTGACTGAAGATCATAGATCATATCTTTGTACTACAAAAATATATTAGAAAAATCATGGAACAAAGGAAGGAGCTTTTATTCAACATTCTTGGGCCTTATGGCTGCCTTCAACTCGTTCCTACTTGAAGAAATATAGCATGATTTTGCAGCAATAAATGTTCTAAGAGAGCTCATCACTGCTATACAATGTTTGTATAAAAATTCAAAAGGAGGTTAAGATTTAATGGAGCTGAATATACTTCTTTTTCCATTGATATAGATGTTGAGCAAGGGGTTAGCAGCTTGAGCCCACTTTTATCAACTGTTTAGAACACAACAGCTCAAATATTGAGGGATTCAAGCATGTTAATGTTTTCCTTTTTTTATTGGCTCTGGCCCAAAATAATTCCTGTTATAATTGCAGAGTTATGGTTCCATTTAAGTATTCAGATTTCTTTTCCTTTGTCAAATGTACGATCCAATGTCCCTCTAGCCTTCTTAGCAGTGTGTTTTACATCTTCGATTAGATCCATAACAGTTTATTATCCATTATAGTTCCTGTTGCAAATTATCAAATTTTGAAAACTAAGAGAAGGCAAACAAAATAAGTAGGGAACATGAATACGTCTTCATTAGACAGGAGTGGGAAATGAACATGCATTTTCTAGTCTTCATTGGTAAAAGTTTCATAGTATTGGCTATTCTAAGAATAATATTTGAATTGAATATTAATAAAAAAAATTAATAAAAATAAAATAAACATATTTTAAACAAGGAATCTTAATGGTGTAATTGTTACAACCTTTATTTGGCTGAAATTAACATTTTAATCTTATTACTCACTATAGTTGGAAGAACAGGCAACTGAACAACTATTTTTAACATATTAAATCAACAATAAAATTAAACTTAATCAGCAATGTTACAGACCTTAAATAAATAGCTAATGTAATAAAAAAGAAGAATAGGTATTTAATTTTATAAAAAAAAAAAAAAAAAAATTATGTTAAATTAATGCTGCACATATGCACCAGTGAGTGTAAATTTATTAAAAGTTTCAATTTTTTTTTTATTTGGAGTTCCAAAGTATTTAATCTAGTTTAATTAAGATTGAAATTTTAAGGACAATTTTTTATGAGTCTCTGTAACAAGATCAGAAATGTGATTAGAACTATGAACCGCATATCTCAACAATAAGAATTTGAGACATTAGGTATTCGCCATGGTTGTAGTTTAAGCCCCTTGTTATTCATAGTTGTTTTAGACCTGGCACTTAGGAAAGCCACACCAAGAAAGAGACAGTTCTAGTTTGGTCACTGAGATCTTCAACCTACATGATTCTCCATTTTGGATTTCAGGACTTCGCCTTGCTTGCTGCCAACAATCAAGACCTATACAATCTGGGAATCCTTCAAGAAGAGTTATCTGCAATAAACCTGGGAATATCTGCATGCGGATTGGAAAGAAGCCCCAGTTCTGAAAGAAAATGGGGAGAGATTAGAACAGGTGGATAACCAATATCTGGATGCTCATCTCTATGAAAGTGAACTTCAACGATATGGATGTGACCCAGAGAATTGAAGCAGCTGGGAGAGTGTTCTCTTTGCTTTTTTTTCTGGGTAAAAGAGAGGTGACGAAAACATAAAATCGCTCTCTACAAATTGACATTTTCCCTATTATTTATGACTCCTGCAAATCATGAACTCTTACATAGAAACACAAAAGACAAATCTAAGTAGTAGGGATATTATACCTTAGTGGAAGAAAGAGTCTGATGAGATAGGATCCAGAACATCACCAAACAGACTAGCTTCAAAGATATACTGGCTGACACCATCCTAGAGGAGCACTATGATGTCGACTATATTGGGCATGGGCACCTGCAGGGGAGGATAGGTGCCACCTCCCCTAGAAAATATGAAAAACAAAAACTACAAATTTTTCTTTATTTACTTTAATTATTATTATATTGAGTGCTAAATTACTTTATTATAGTAGTACTTAAACAAACATTTTAATTTTTCAATACCGATAAGCTTTATTTGAAATATTAATTGAGCCTTACTCAGACAGAATACGACTCTCTTCCCCGACCATGAGAATTGAAGAAAATTTTACCAGCCTGCCCTCCCATAGGCAAAAATCTGTAGAGGCCCTTGATATAAGTTCTATAAAAAACATTAAAATACATACAAATCAGAGTCCTGTTAATTACACTGTATTATGTTTTTTGCTCTTTGTTTTAAGAAAAATCAAAGTATTCTAATTGAAGGTACTCATGAGCTGCACATAACAAGGTGTATTTGAAAATTATGATTTAAACTTAATGCTCTCATGCCAAAATGTTTTCTAAAAGATATTAATTATAATGATATATAATGATTCATTTACTACTATAATTCTATTAATATTATCCAGCCAATATTCCAGCTATTCTATCATTCCTTCTAGAATGTTACCCTATCAAGCATAATATACATTATCCTAATATCACTCATATTCTCCAAAGTATACTTATATAAAAACTACTGTGTTTCATTTTCCTATTATCCCAGATTTCCATTGCTTAGCAAACCTGGAGTATCAGATAGCATTGTGAATTTTAACATAAAAGCAGTCAGTCATATTATCTTGATAGATTGCATCATTTATTTATGTTTTGGAATTAGCATTCTATTGCAGTCTCATTATATATATGTCTACATTTTTACATTTTGGTGGATGTTTCGGACCAGTTTGTCCATATTCATCACCTATGTGTACAGTGCATAATTAATTATAGCGATTTACTCAAACAATTATAAACAATAACTATATAACAACCATTATACATCCAAATATAGATTCTAAATAGGTATAAAAATGACATACAGGCATCGCAAGTTATTCAATTTAAAAAAAGGTTACAATAAATAAAAATCAATAAACAACAATGAAATAGCATGATCACTCACCAATCCAGGGTATGTAAATGTAAAAATGTAGACGTATATATGTATATATTATGAGACTGCAATAGGATGCTATATCTTCAATAATATAAAAGCAGTTCAAATGAGATGCATTTCAAGACATTTGGGCAAACAGGTGTTATAGGAAGAAGCGGATTGAATTGTACATAGGATCATAAAGAAATTGATTATACCCATGTTTAGTTATTACTGTATTACTGCTGTATTATTACAGCATTACTGTATCTTAGTTTATTTCTATGTCAAAGTTTAGCACATCTCCTTGACATCTGTTATATTTCTGTGTTTGTTGAGTGAAAGCTTTGACCTGCAATTTTACAATTCACAGTAAAAATTATGTATAAAACCAAATAACTTTTATCTCAGTTATCATCAGTCTTGAAGTGCTGTTTCCTACATTCTAGAAAAGAATTATTTCAAATTTCATCAAATGTCCATAATTATAAAATAAAACAAAAAAAAATGTCTGCTTCTTTAAATTAATTAAAATTGTCTACTGGAATTTTGATAATTTTTATCTGCCAAATATCAAAGCTAATTATTTAGCAGAAATGCTGTAGCATATGGTTGATATTAATGTATTAAATATTTGAGGCCATACAATTAGTCATAAATAATCAATATATAAGATTGTACAATTGATGGAACTCATATTTATCACGAAGTAAATTATTTTTATTGTAATATATGAGTTCACTTCTTCTTATGTGACCCTATGTCCTGATCTATACAAGGCCTCTTGCAACTTTGACCTTGTAGTCATCCCTGTTTTGTATTGCCACTTTCCAGTTAGGATCTCTATTAAATATCCATTCACTGCAGCCATGGTTTACCTCTATCTTTGCCAAAGATTTCCTCTTACAGAAGTAATTTTGGAACCTGATCATCTGGCACTACATGTCCAGCCCATCTTACTTTAATGAAAATTACATCAGCATCACATATTATTCTATTAAAAAAATAAGCATTGCATATTTAAACATTATTTCAGAATAATACTTTTAGTTTAAGTAACACTGCTGTAGAGGACCAGTTATGTTTACTACTAACTAGAAACCTGGGTATAATTTCATTCCCTTTTCTTTTTTTACTGTTTTCATAACTTTTATTTTAATGATTATTATTTTCTGTTTTTCATTTTTCCTATACTTATGATTTTTATGTCCATCTATGTTCGTTTTGAATTTTATTCTCATATTTGCATCCTTGATGATAGCTTGTACTGGTTGTTCATGAAACCTAAACTCATTGCTAGTTTAATGTTTTTCTGGATTCTCAGATATTCATAGTCAACCATTTTCCTACCACCTAGTATATTTTCTTTTAGTGAAGTAGCGTATAAAGATGTATTAGACTAAAAAGTGCATATAAGTAATTAATATGAGAGTTACATAAGATGTGGTTGTTAATTTACTTGATTAAGGGTTTTATTAAAGCTCAAGTCTAAGTCATTTAACTTGTAATTAGATCAAAAATAAATTTTCTCAATTTAATCTGTACCTTTATTGATTAGGATTATTATTAATACTGACAAATGTAGCTAATATTTGAATATCATCATCCATAGAGTTCACAGTATGGTGTAAGGTGTATAAGTTCTATTTTTTTATTTAACTTTATTTTATTGCTAATTCATCAATTGGTTGTTTCAATTAAAATAGGTTTTTTTATTTATAAATATTTATTTACCTAATAAATATTTATAGTTTAATTGAAGTTATTTACTTTTAGAATAATTTATATTTTATCCCTTTCATAATCACAATTAGTACATTAGAAGATGAAATAGGGACTGAATTATTAAATTGAAAAGCTCTTTTATGCATTATTTAATATAATAAAATTCTTGTAAAAGGAAGTCAAATCTTAAGTTAAATAATTTTCCTATCACAATTAAGTGAAATATGTTAAAGTTATTATATTAAATCTTTTAATAAGTAGATAACACTTGAACTTGCTGTCATAAATCTATTTCTTTTTAATATTTCTAGATTTTTGTTTGGTTTTTAGAAAAGCAAGAATAAAAAATAAAAATGCAATATATCTGTTGATTCAAGTTCACACAAAAGAAGATAAGCTTTATTTTGGTGAACTAATTTTACAGGAATCAAACACCTTTTTATAACTGCATTATAAATTAAAAAAAAAAAAAGGAATAGTGATTGTGAATATTTTTATTTGTATTAACATATTTCCATAATATTGGTGATAGAAAATGTTATCAACATTGGTATTATTAAATAAGAAAACTTATTGTGATTACTTTTGATTAAACAGCTAGAAGTATTATTTAACCTTATCTAATGTATTTCCATATAATGTTCTGAATAAAAATATTTTATGTAGTGTAATCTTAAATCAGTTATTTGTAGGTAAAAACCCACAGTGGAATATCTATTTTGAATTAAATAAATATAAATCGAAATAAATTGTTTAAAATAATTTACTATAACAAGAAGTTTTGATTCTTCAATAATTTGTAATTTAGTATTAGATATTCTTGGATAGTGAAATCCTGAAGACAAGAGAAATGGCATTGCCCCCTCTTTGTTCATTCCTAGTTAGTTCCATTTACTGCCTGGAGGTAGCGCTCGATATGAAATAATATTTCCTTGAAGTTATATTGCATTTATTTTTAATATAGTTACACCATGGGTGATATATTAAAGAGAATTATATGTCAGCTCATTTTTTCAAGGGTTTTTATTTTGTGAATCTTAGTTGAAACGAGCAGTTGTAAGGAGAAGCCAGGGACGAGGTTGGTTAGAGAGAGCACCGCCAGAGAGCTCACCTCTAAATGGCGAAGGCCGCTCACTCATTGGCGGATAAGTAGGCCGTGACGTCACCCCCGACGAAGTTATATATAGGACCGGTCGGCCGTTCTACGTGCATTCCTGTGTCGACTTCCACGCGCAGTGTACCTACAGTTTAGGTAGTGTCTTGTGCCCGCCAAGTTTTGGATTACTCAAGCAACTAGTGAAACATGCGTGAGTGCTATCATTGAAGTGACTCTTGTTTTCTTCTGGACTAAGTTTTTAAAATCAAGAATGGCGACAGACGCTCAAAGATTAATAAGTATTTCTCTGACGAAGATAGCACAATCGAGGGCACAACGAGGAGGTGTCAGTTTACACAAAAATTTACTTGTGGCCACCGTCCTTCAAAAAGCCAGGTACATTTTTATGGAAGAGGCGTACCACATGGTTCACAATCCTCCTGTGGAGTATCCACAACCTCAGCAGCCTTATTATGAAGAAATTCCACAAGAACAACCTGAAGAACTCAATTTCTTCGCTCCCAGTTCGCCAGTGTGTGTGAGGTGTCCGCCCGAGTGCGACAAGGAGAATCAAGCTCCAGTCGAAGCCCCTACCTACCTTGATTTGGACAATGATAAGCAAACGGTGCTTCGGTTAAGTAAAGGTACGAAAAGGCGGAGGGTTGCGGAATGGGAGACCGAAGAAGCAGTCATGTCTATACTTCCGAAGAAGGCGAGGACGGAAGAAGAAGACAACGTATTCCTGGACGACGGCCTGCTGGACGAAGGAGGGAACACGACGATGGAGATCGACCGAATAACCAGCCTTGTTTCCATCTTCAGTTTCGGTGGCCTCTCAGGGGACGGCATCAAACTCACCAGGTCTAGTTCGACGCCTGATCTGTGTTCTGCTCAAGCTAAAGAAGTTGATTCTTTACAACAGAGGCCATTTCTGGCAATGACTGTTTAACCAAAAAGGTTAAAATGTTTTAAGTTACCGTTCTCAATTGTACAGTGTAGATAATATAACAGTCTGTAATAGTGATGTTAGCCGACGAAATATTTTTCATTTCCTTGGCTCCTCACTATTGCCGACTTTTTTAAAGGTGGTTTTTCTCACTTAAAATATTTTTTTTCTACTGAAGTTGTTCTATATATATTTTTTTATATAAATGTACAAAATTTTCTAAAGTTTAATGAAAAAAGATGGGCTTATGTATTTAACTCTGTTTTAAGAGTTATTGTAAAGATTTGTACATAAAGTATTGGAGAATTTAATAAAGAGTTATTATATGATAAATAACAAGTGTTCAATCTTTGTCCCCCAAAACCTGAATTGAAGAAAGATGTAAGTAATTTTTTTTTAAACTTGCTTATTAGTGCTGTTTTCTAAAGTTGTTAAATTTTTATATAAAAAATTAAAGATCATTAATCAACTAAAAAAAAAAAAATAGTGTTATTGAATTAACAATGAGAATTAAATTACAATTAGTTCAAGGGTTGCCAGGAATCTTGCTTATTAATATTTTTCAGTTGCCTAACATGGTCGAACTCATACTTGTTCAGTTTCTTGTGCAACAATACTTATAAATATATATTTTTGCTTAGTATAATAACTAAAATGGAAATAAATTTATCAATGGTTTAATATTTAAAGAAATATATTTTTGGTGATTATAATTTTGAGTTATTTGATACTTGTGGAGAAGGTTGTTCAACCTTTAGAGACCGTTAACTGATGACGTCATGGGTAACGTCATATTGTTCTTTGTTAACCAACGTTGTGACAAAAATGTTTGGTTTAAATTTATAATTGGAAAGGTTTGTATGTTGCTAAAAGGTAAGTTAATTTATTTATATATTTTATATCTAAGACAGCTAAATGGGAGTCACATTTAAGAGTGTTTATTGGAGCAGAAAGTGGTCGGAGTAAGCCAATGGCAGGTGAGGATACAATTTTATTAGTTTTTATTAAAGTTGATTTACCTACATTATAACGTTTAAATAATAAAAATATTGACAGATTTAATGAATATAATAATAATATTGTGCTGAACACATACCAAGTTAAAGCGGCTTTTATATATAACTTCGATTTTTATAATAATTTTAACAGTATATCAATCAAAATTAATGAAATATATGATTCGATGGAGTTGTGCTTGATTATCCTTTGAAGAGTGTTTAGACAGCATGATTTTCCGTAGTCATTTTCATAATTTTGCTAAGGAAAATAAAATGTAAAAGTAATTATATAAAAATATATAAATAATGAAGTTTCACTTAAAAATGTCGTTAAATTTTTATTTCACAATATTTGTCTTTTTTGGTTCATAGCAGCATAGCTTTTATTATTCCGTACAATCGAAAAACCTTGTATCATATTTAAAATATAAAATTAATTTATAAGCATGATATTATTTTAAAGAAATTACCTTTTTAATATTTTGGGCTAGGAATTAAGCAGTTAAATTAGAAATTTTCGTTTTTCTGAATTCTTCATAAGTAAATCTAAATTAACTAACAAATGTTTTCATTTTAATGCTGGAAAGAATTAGTTATGATATTTGAGTGGGGTTTACAGAAGTTAAAATAAGAGATAATAATAATAAAAACTTGTTTGGATTCAGTGAAAAGTAAATTAAGTGTAAAAGTAGCTGTGTTAATGAAAAAAACTTACCTTCAGAGGAAATAGTTAAAAATGGACCTCTTATTCATTCATTCAATCAAAATTTAAATATCTTCCCAGAATAGTGTGTTAGACATAAATTTATCTGGACCAAAATGATTTGTGAAGGAACTTGAGCATGGCATTTATTAATTTAAATATTTCATTAAAAGTTTTCAATGTATCTAGTGATAAGTTTCACTGGTATCTAGTGAGTTTTTATGTATTTATTCATTTTATCAATGAGCAAAATTGCATTTAATTTTTAACTTATTTGTAACCTGTAAGATGAACTGTTAAATTTATGAATTTGAATTACTTCAATTTAATGCTGTACCTGAGATGCTTTAAGATGTGTAGATAAAGAAACAGTATTTTTATTGTAACTACCTAAAAACCTTTACTGTTAAGAAAATTAAAAATTCGGCCACATAATGTTTATCATTTACTTAAACTTTAATTTTATTCTTGCTGAGTTGTTAAATTTAAAAGAAATGTCAATATAACCATTTTAACGAATTCTAACCAAAATAATTTTAATTTTACCGTACAAGCCTACTTATATAAATTTTATATAAGTTGGCGGATTGGTTGGTAAGTTGATCATTTGGAATAAAAGGGCTGGAATTTTAGAGCCACATTTTTATACTTGCATTTTAGGTAAAAATAAATATCATCAGCTTATTTTATCTTATTCGGACTATCATCTCATTGTACTGAACCAATTGGGGTCCCAAAAAACAAAACAAAAAAAAAAAAAAACAGATATTTATATTTATCCTTAAAAAAGTTTTAATAATATTAACGTCTATGGCAAGTTACTGGTCCCTTAATCCTGGAATTGAAAGACCCCCTTTTGGCTATTTATTAAAGAATTAATTATAAAATCGGCCAAATCGCCTCCTTGCATGTTGTTACACGGGAACAATAATTGATGAGTATTGAGTGAGTAATAATAAAGTATATAATATATAAAGTGAGTAACAATACTTGATGAGTACTGCACCCATAACTCATTACCCACTTGATAAAATAATTGGTGAATTAGAACAATCTTCCAGTAAATGTAGTCATTTAAAATTGTAACATTTAAAAAAAAAATATTTTATCAGATATATCAGTAATCTTCCTTATAAAATAAATAGACTATTTCATTACCCATGTTCTCAGTGGGAAACTTATAAAGTGATTAAACAGGATCGGATCTAGGATTTTTATTAAGGGTGAAAACAATTTTTCACTTCCTTCTTGTTTCTAACATAATTTAGAGGTCATAAATTTTTTATTAAAGATAAATCTTGTTTTAAAGATAATCTCAAACCATTGTAGTTTAAAAAAAAATACATTCAAATTTTGCCGCCTTGGACAAGTTCCCATTTCGCCCGCACCTGCCATTGAATGTCAGCTTGAGTGATGGACATTATGTAACATTCCAGCCACAGGTAGTAAACGAATTATCGAATTGAAATTAAGGTATTTTCGAATAAATTTTATTAGTTTATTAATATTAACTAATCAATAATTTATATTATACATGTAAAAATAAGAAATGATTATGGCTAAACTATTTGGGTCCGGGTATTATTTATAGAAATTAATGAGATGGTTTCAACGGAAGGATAAAAAAAAAAGTTGTGTATCGTCTATGAACTTTATTACCATATATCACAACCCTTTAATAATACATAGTTTAATAATTCTTAATTTAATTTTAACTTCTGTAGAAATGAAACTAAAGGTTATAAAAACATTTTTGCTTAAATAAACATTTGTAGTTATTGGTTAGTTTAAAAATCAATAAATATAATTGATAAAAATGTTGTTGTGAACTTCCAAATGCAGTTGGTCATGAGAGAGCTCAGTGTTGATAATCAACTGCAACAAAGAAAAACAAATAAACGCAGTTTTCTATAACTTAATCAGACAAAACGTTTTTTATAAAATAAAATTATTGGAGCAACTTTATTTCTTCAATTCAGCTATTCGGAAAAAAAAATCTGGTGCGATGCGCGCAACACACAACTTTCACTTACCAACTTACATTAGAAATTGACATGTTTTTTAATTGCCATTTCTATAAATAATATTAAAAAAATGACTTAATTTTGATTAAAAATGATTAATTTAATTAAAATCATTAAAGCCGTTTTTGAGATATTCCAAAAAATGTAAAAATTGGAAAAAATGTTATGAAATAAAGAGCCCCCTGCATTTGACCAATTTTGATGAAATTTTGTCTGTCACATTGTGAGTATATACATACACCAAATATCCAGTCTTATCAAAATCATTACAGCCGTTGTTGAGTAAATAATAAAAAACCTAAACATTAGATAAAATTCTTTAAGTAAAGTACCGCCTCCGTTTCACCAATTTTGATGAAATTTCGGCTGTCGCATCGCAGGCATATACATACATCAAATACCCAGTTTGATCAAAATCGTGAAAGCCGTTTTCGAGTAAATAAAAAAAAACACGTGAACATAAGACAAAATTTATTAAGTTAATTGCCCCCTCAAATTAATCAATTTTGATGAAATTTTGACTGTCATATCGCAGGCACATAAATGCATCAAATATCAAGTTTAATCAAAATCGTTAGAGCGGTTTTTGAGAAAATCGAAAAAAACGTAAAAATTAGATAAAATTCTTTAAGTAAAGTAAAGTACCCCCTCCGATTCACCAATTTTAATGAAATTTTTGCTGTCACATCGCGGGTATATCCATACACCAAATACCCAATTTCAGGTTCGTGCGGTTTATAGTTTTTGAGCTAGTCTGTTCACATACACAAACACACACACAGACACAGACACACACACACACACACACACAGACCATTTCGCGGGACTTGGTTAATTGGACTCAGGGGACCCCAAAACGGTTGATCAATTTTGATGAAATTTTTACAGTCTTTTCTCGGGCATATAAATAGATTAAATACTCAGTTTAATCAAAATCGTTAGAGCCGTTTTTGAAAAAATCGAAAAAAACTTAAGAAGTTATTAAATAAAGTACCTTGAGCAATTTTGATGAAATTTTTGCTGTCACATCGCGGGCATATACGTACACTAAATACCCAATTTCAGGCTCGCACGGTTTATAGTTTTTGAGCTAGTCTGTTCACACACACACACACACACAGACCATTTCGCGGGACTTGGTTAATTGGACTCTGGGGACCTCAAAACGTGCATTTCCGTTGAAAACCGGAAGTCGAAATTTTTCACGATCGCAATACTTTCCTTACTATATATTTCATATATAAGTAAGTGAAAGTAAAAATTATAAAACCATCTAAGCTAAATTATTTATTATTGTTACCATTATGAGTAATGATATGTCCCTGGGCACGTATTTGGAGCTCTTTGGTGTGCCCCCCATCTCAACTGAAAAAGACCCGCTGGGGTTCTTAAATCTCTTCTGCGTAAACGAAGCTGCGAACTAATATAGTCAATCAAAGCATTTCTTAACTAAAAAGGGAAGCGATGGGAGTTCGCCGATATCACGGTCAAAATAGGCCACACCTAGAATTGACAGAGAAGTAGAATTACCTTATGTACCAATTTAAAAAATTTCTGGTTTTACACGTACGAAAAATGTTAGTGTACTTTTTGACCGTCCGCGAACATTCTCTTTGATGAATCATGGCAATCGTGAAACCCAGTTAACAACCTTAGCATGTATACTCGCAAGGGTGGATTCGTGGGGGGTCATGACCCCAGGTGGCAGGTCATGACCCCCCCCCTAAATACGTTGGCTTTTCAATTTTTTTGTATTTTTAAACAAATGATGCTATTAGGTAGTTACTATGTCCTAAACATAACACTTTTGGTTGTTTGGACAGCAGTCCTTCTTAATACAAGGTAACAATCTTATTAAAAACAGTGTTTTCAGCCTCGTGATTATGAGTCAAGGGGGCATGAGCCCCCCCAAATTTCGTGCTAATTCCGCCCCTGTATCAACAAACTCTGGAAGGTGATTCTAGGACACAATAGTTTCAACAAAGTAGATCAGTTGATGCATAGTCCAATTCCAAACAGATAGGAGTCAAGTCCAATCATGTCCTTAAGGTGTTCGCGTTTTTATTTTTATTTGAATATCTGTAACAGCTAATCAAATTATAAACGCACAATCGTTAAGTAGAAAAAAATTGAATTTGAGAAATCTGTGAATACTTTACCAAAGTTATGCGGCGGAATACAGATGTATAGGTAATCAATAATAAGAGGAGATCGGCTTTTAAAATTAAGTAAAGATTGAATTTCCTCATCATTAGGTAAATAAATTTTCAAAAATCTGTTAGTGAATTGATTAATATATAATAATATAGTCACAAAACTTGCAAGAAAATTAAAAAAATATAATGATTTAAGATTTCTTTTAAAACTTTAAATATACATATATTTTACGAATATTCACATAGAAGTAACAATAAACTAACAAAACTATAGAAAACTAATAATCGCCCACAAAAGTTGGTTTTTTACTTGAAAACACCTACTTGCAGCAAAATTAATTCGTAGACCTTACCTCCTTTTAAACAACCTCTCTTCCTGAACGGAAATTACCCGTTTTGATTTGGGCGGCATAAACAGACTTCGAATCTCACTACCAATAAAATGTTAAAACAAAATATTTATGATGGTACAAATAATTGTTCCGAATTTAATCCATTATTCCTATTATATTCGTAATTTTTTAATGATCTACCGTCTTAATTTTTTTTTTACTATCACTGCAGGCAAATTGGGAAAAATGTGGGAAATGATTTTTAGAACTTTGAAACTTTAGGAAAACACCCGTAGGGGATGTAGAAGTAAAAAATCAGATAAGTTTCCTCTTCTAAGAGTCGTCACCCGATTTTTCACTTTTTAGTCAAAACTGTTTATATTTTGGAGTTGTAAAATTCTGCCTCAGTCGGAAGAAAATTATTCTAGGCAAATTTTTAAAGGAATAACAGATTTTTTTTTTTTTTGGGGGGGGGGATGATTTTTAAAGTTTGAACTCTTAGGAAAACACTCGGGGATGCAGCAGTAAGTTATTCCCAACTCCGGGGGCGTGAGAGGAGCATCCGTCGCTCCTACCCCCTAAATTCCCATTTTTAAAACGTGTTATAATTTTTTACTTTCACTTACCTATATATGAAATATATAGTAAGGGAAAGTATTGCAATCTTGAAAAATTTCGACCTCTGGTTTTCAACGGAATTTCATGTTTTGGGGTCCCTTGAGTCCAAATAACTAAGCCCCGCAAAATGGTCTGTGTGTGAACAGACTAGCTCAAAAACTATAAACTTTAAAACGTACAAACTTGAAATTGGGTATTTGGTATATGTATATGCCCGTGATGTGACAGCAAAAATTTCATCAAAATTGTTCAAACGGAGGAGGTACTTTATTTAATAACATTTTGTGTTTTCAATTTTCTCAAAAACGGCTATAACGATTTTGATTAAACTCGGTATTTGATGTATTTATATGGCCGTGATGTTACGGTAAAAAAATTATCCAAATTTATCAATTAGAGAGGGCACTTTACTTAATAAATTTTGTCTCATTTTCACGTGTTTTTTTTATTTACTCCAAAACGGATTTAACGATTTTGATCAAACTTGGTATTTGTTGTATGTATATGCCAAGTATCCTTAATTTTAATCAAGAGAACCCGTTTTCAAGATAATGCAGTTGGAATAAACTTAAATATCCATTAATGTGCGAGTTTGGTCTAATGCCTAACATATTAGGCTGGAAGCAATAATTTTTTAGGCTTTTAAGACTGGAAGTAATAATAGAATAAATTTTTTTCAAGAAATTATTGTAATAACTTAGTTGATAAAGCACTGCTATAATTATACATAATTTTGGTTTCATTCACCTTTTCCGCGGTAAGGTGTTACAACCTGAGCGACCATACAACCTTGCCCCCCCCTAGTTTTGGTCCTGGGTACGCCCTTGCTAACATACATTTTATTATAATATTTTTTGTCTGGTTACTCCAACTACCTTGCCCTTTATACATAAATGTATATGTAACACAATCAAATCGTGAAAAAGATAAAGATAAAAATAATAAATAAAAAAAAATGTTGAAAATTGCGCCGTTTAGTGATATTATATAAAGTTTCTTTCACCTGGATTATTTTGAGGACAGTTCGTTTCACTTAAAATATGCATATGAACATTTTTGAGCAGAATTTAACTGAGAATATGTTTGTATAACTTATTTCTTCAAATCATAAACAGTTTTTCCATTTAGGGAAAAATGTTTAAAAAAAATAAAGGGAATTTAAGGAGTGGAAACGAGAGGGGGGAACTTTTCTGATTATACTACTTAACCCCTTTTGAGTCTCCCCCCCCCCAAAAAAAAAAGTTTCAAACCTTCATACATTATTTTTCCCCATTAACTGTTATTTTGAATATTTTTCCTCTACTATCTGTTTGCATTTTTCGTGACTGTAGCTAGTTGAATGAAGACCAGTTTATTAAATCCTCGGATGTGATATTCCACCATCCCCTTTTAACGACACCCCTCGACTGTTACAGAGGGGTTCCACGGCCCCCTCCATCGGAGAGGAAGGGTTGCCAACTGCGGCCATTGCTTTATATAACTATTGCATCACTGCTAGTGCAGTTGGCTGCAGGTTATATAACAGGCCACGTAACCTCCTCCACAGTTCCACCACAATCTTCTCTTAAAATTTATCTCTTCTTATACTTCCATGAAAAAAAACATTAAAAAATTCTAAAACTTATATTTCTATTATTATAGATGATTCAAATTTCAATGGCGATGAATGACAAATTAATTATAAAGGTGTTTCAAGATGTTTTGAGTCATGTTATGAAATTAGTAGGGTAAAACGTACAGTTATTGGCACCCTTAAGACTAAATTTCAGTGGTGACATTAAAAAAAATACTTCTTATGAAGGGATCTAATTGAAACTTCCTATAACTCCTCTTTATCTATCCTTATAAAGATTCAAGAGGTTTTTTTTTTTGGGTCAAAAGTTCAATAGTTTTACAATATGGCAATATGTATTGTTAAAAGTGCCAAATCTAATTATTGGCACCCTGTGGATTTAATTGTGAAATCTTCCCTATGGTTAGTTTGTTAAAGTCTTACTACATAGATGACTTAGAGGACCCTTCAAACATTAGACTCATGTATATCTTGAAATAAAATTAGGACTTGTTAACCTATTGCTTTAAGTTAAAGTTGGGGTGCTAATAACTGTATGGTTTACCCTAACACCTATCGCTTTTCCGGACATAGCCGCAAAAATCGAATTGTTAATAAATTAATTTTATTTTGTTAGAGAGCTCGAAAAAGCATTCATTAGATTAGCCTAGTCAACGGATGCAAAACTGGTGAGTCTAGCAGGAATGTCAACAAGCTTAAATACCAAATATGTAGGTAGGTATGTAGTTTAAGGTATCTAGTACAATAGCTTACTACTCTTTTATATGTATACATATATATTACACTGTAGTATGCACTATAGTATAGTAGGTATACCGAGGGTGGTGCTAGAGAAAAAGCATGGGCGAGGAAGGTTAAAGATCCCCATTTTTGTTTTTTCACCTTTATAACACTAGGGTAAGTAATTAGTCTATGAGCGTCACCAGCACCAAATTATTGGGGGGGACGATTCAATATTCTCAAAGATAGGTAAACAATCGATCATTATATAAGAGCCTAAAAGTTAAAATAACAACGCCTAAAATCAACTGTTAGGATGTAATGGGGCCGCGTCTCCCCTGTCCCCCACACGAACTAGTCCTACAAAAAAAAAATATATTTATAATAAAATAAAGCTGACAAAATTTACTAAATATTACATTATTTTTGTTAGTTAATGAGATATATTTCTTCTAAATCGGTAATTTTTGAAAAAATGGAACACATTTTTCACCAAATGTTTTCTTCACTTCCGTTTCAGATCTTCATTCGATATTAATTCTTTAGAAAAAAAGTTGTTGAGATCTAAGTTGCCTTCAAATGTTTTTTTTTCTTAATCATTTGATATGAATTTATTTGGATAGTCGAGTTCGATTCCGGTAGGCAGCTCGACTTAGTAAAAATTGTTGTTATGTTAACCTTCAACTCGTTTTGCATGCTAGTGCTCTATTCATGACCGAGAAGGTTGAGAAAGGGTGGAGCTTGAATTGGAATTGGCGGGGAGGGGTGATAAAGAGGGAAAAATAGAAATGAATGGTTTTAAATTAAACAATAATTCTTATTCTAAGCCATCTATTATTTGGAATATAAATACTGAATCGATTTGCTTAAAAAGCTTAAAATAATTCACAAAATGTGTTTTAATAAAATATTAGGACCTAATATTTGTAACATGGCTTAAAGGTCGTTCCGTTTTGGAGTCATAACTTCATCATCGTCATTTTGGGCGGTAGAGAGAAGCTTTTGAATCGTGTAGAGTATAAAAAATTGAAGCTAACGAAATTCTCTACATTTTTTATTCTTATCGTTTATTGTCTACCTGTAACCGATAATGAGTTATACGCTATCGTAAATCGGTAATTTTTGTACAAACAAAAACCTTTTGCAACACATTTTTCACCTAACTAATGTCTCCTACGCATCAGATTTTCATTCAACAGAAAACTCTTTAGAAAGAAAGTTATACAGAATTAAGTGGGGTTTAGCGAATAAATTTATTGCTAGTGATGATAGAATTTTGCCAAAAAATATGTTTCGAAAGACTTTACTTTTTCCAAATATTACCGGTTTACTAGATTGTTCTATATAATGGTTACGGATAGAAAAAAAAAAAATATGTTTGAAAAATTTAGATAATTTCGTCAGTTTTAATTTTGTACAGAGGTGTATTTTTTGTAAGACCAACCCTTACTATGATATAGGGGGAAAAGCTAAAAAAACCACTGCACCCCCTTGCATTATTCGTTTAAAAATACAAAAAAAATGATATTGCCAAAATATTCGAGGGGATCATGACCCATCAAACTTTAATTCAAATTACGTTTATCAATATTAAAGAAAAAATTTAACTGTAAAGGAGGTAATTTGTTAAGGAAAAAAATATTCTTTTGTGGTTAGCACAATATCACAAGAGATGGCTTCTATCATTCCGATCTTGAAGCGTTCCATTTAATAATACAACTCGAGTACGTGATGAAACGGAAAATAACCATTGTAGACCTAAGGCTCTCAGTTGCTGACAACATTTTTGTGTAATCGTTAATTTAAATGACATTGTAAGTAGAAACACCTTTATAATAAGCCCAATTTTACTTACCAGTTTAAAAAAATGGATGTTCGTATCCAGAGATATTTGAATCAAAAGTAACTGTTATAATTTAAAAAAAAAGTTATATTTTATCTTCTTCAAACAGCGGGAAAAAAAAAGGTTTACATCTAAACCGATATGTTGCATATTCAAGAGTCCAATCGCGCTATTTTAATTTTAAACGTTAGCTTGATTCACTCTAATGTGTAACTATATTTTTATGATAGGGCCTAGCTGAAAAGAGTGAGCACTATAGTTATTTTAAACAGCAGTGAAAGTATCGAATTTTCTAAAGCATGTCGAATTAAACGTTGCGATTTTCCTAATGCACCTGACGGATATAAAGGAAGCTATCATAAATCTAAGCTGCAGGATAGCTTTAGTTTAAAAACACAATGAATTTGATAAGTTGACGGAGATCCTGAACTTGTTGAAACCAAAGAGATTTGGACCGAAATCCGGATCTCCACCAAGGAGATATGAAAGCCTCCTTTGGAGAAAGTATGGAGAGAAAGTATGCCTCCAGTTCTGGGCCACAGTTGCCCATGATGGAGGAGGTTCCTTCTCATCTCAATTCTTAGAGTTCACAGTCCAATCTGCACTAAAACATTGGCGGATCCAGGATGAGGGTGTAGGTTTGGAAAAATTCTTGTCATTTGAAGATAGAATTTAACTTTAGTTAAAGTACGGAAGTAAGCTAAAGAACAAATAATATGCAGAACAAGGAGAATTTCAGTTGTGTACCTCCTTTACAACCGGCTGGATCCGCCCATGAACAGGATGAGCATATCGAAGTAATCCTAGGCCGATAACTAGAACCTATAACTACCTGCTGTACTCATGACCAACTGAGGGTCTATTAACAACTGGTATTACAGAATAGAAAATCACCTGCCATAGCCGTGTATACCTTTCCATTATAATTTTGTTGCATATTCTAATAAGATATAAGTACAAATTAAAATTGTGGTACGAAGACTTGAAATTAAATGATCTGTTGTAAAATTTGTGAAATGGGAGTTTGTACGTCCTTTGGCCTGAGATCGATCTTCCATATCTAAATTTTATTTTAATTTAATCAAATAAATTTTTTTTTAGAGAGAGACATATTATATTATGTAGCAGTGGTCACCAAATGGCGGACCGCGGTCCGCATCCGGACTGCCGGCTAGTTTTGTGCGGACCGCGATCACATACCGATGAACGAAAAAAACTTAAAATAAATCCTTAAACAAAAATACACAATATAGAAAATAGATACAGAGTAATAACTATCCCAAATATTTGAATAATGATTAAAATTATTTGGTTAAACTGTTAATTTTTCAAAAAATTTCCGGGGGGAGTACCCCAGGTGGTTTCCCCTGAATGGACCGCGGAAGCCCGGCAAGACTTTGAAACGGATTTTCATGAAACTTAATTGGTGACCATTCTGGTACGGTATATGATATACGCTTGCTGTTACCTGGAAGACAATGATGGTACTATCTGAACTACATCATTAACTTTAAACGTATTTTTGAAGTACCAGAATCCAGTAAGCATATTAATTTTATTCGCCACTTTGCATTCGCTGCTTATATATCCATTAAATTTCGTAATCGAATTATAAATAATAATAATCAATTAATACAGAAATAGTTAAAGAAGAGAAACGTATGTAATGTATATTTGATAGCATTATGGGCTTTATTGGCCTTTATTTAATTCAAAAATTTAAAATTACTTAAAAAAGTAATTAAAAAAAAATTAAATTGTTGAAATACCTTAAGGACTATATCGATATTCGATAATATTGAAGTAAATGGCTTCGATGGTTAAATATTAGAACCGCAAAAAAAAATATCGATTTTATCGACAAGACATCATAAGGGCTTTTAAAAAAAATATATGTATACAAATAAAAAATAAAATTTAAACTGAAAATCCTGATAATCATTTAACCTATCGTATAGAAGAAACAGTTGACTATCTCTCACCCAGTGCCGGAGTCAGGGGAGGGATGCGGGGGGCGCCCCCCCCCATTAGAGGTGAGGACACCAATTCACTATTACTATTTCTGTATAAAAAAGGCTATCCTTAGTGATTTTCTAAACTCATTAAATGAAAAATTGATTGTATGTAAATATTGAATAGAAATTCACAACGTAAATATACACTAATATATTAAATTAGGTCCTTCATGACACCTACAAATTTTAAAAATAAAAAATGCGCCCCCCCCCCTTCGGAAAATTTCTGGATCCGCTACTGCTCTCACCTCCCCAAAAATAAAAAAGATTATATAAAAAGACACACATTTAGATATTTTAGTTGAATTGAGATAAGAAATTATTATATATTTGTTGAGCATCCGTGATATCCGGTCTGTTTTACTCTGACGATGCCAGAATTGGGTATTCGTGGAGAGGTTAGTTTGTTTACCTTTATTTTAGAGACTTGGCGTTTTGTGTTGGAACTTTATAAATTCAAGAGAATTTACACCAACAATTTCTCTATTATTTCAATTATTATCTGAACCATTCCCTGCATATGTTCTTACTGAAAATAAATCTTATTAATTCAGAAATGGAGCTCTGAGGTTGTAAAATTGAATACTAGAGACGCCGCTATGGCAGAGCCATCTATCGCCGGTGGCCGCGGCTAGGGGCTTGCTATCGATCCCAAAGTAGGCTATATAGCCGTTACCATGGCGACCTGCTACCGTCGTCCCTGCTCCCGCGCCACTTTCAAACTTTGTTTATTAGTTCCACCAGTCGCTACTACTTCCCCGATTGCTAGGCCATAGTTCTCTGATAAATAATATCTAATATTATATCCATAAGATCGGTATCATATTATATACAGTGATATGTTCAAAAAAACTAGGGTGTAAACAGCTTTCTTTTCTCTCTCTCAAAGCTACCAAAACCCTGAAAAAAATGTAAGAAATCTTAAATTAAGGGTGTAGAATATATTCGTTCAAACCCTTCCTCTTATAAGACTTGGAAACTAATGTAGAAAAAAGATTTGAGAGAAAGAAAAACGGAGTGGCGTTCTGAGAATAGAATAACAACGATGGAGGAAAAGTACCAACAAATATTTGCTGACGGAAACTGGATGAGGCAGGAAGGTCAAGATGAGAAGACTTGTAACACCATGCAATCCATCGGGAAAAGTAAAACAGACATTCATTTCAGATTACACTGAGTTACAAGATTTCGGTACCTGAAAAACTATTTATAGAAACTAAATTATGTCGGCAGTGGATTTCTGATGTTCATATCACGTCTTGTTTTCGAAGCAAATGGTTTATTTAAAGATGTTATCTATTTTATTAACATTGATTTCTATATAAATGATTTTTTTAACAAAACATACATATTTGAAATTTTATAACAATTGTACACAAGGGTCGCTTGTATAGTGGTTAGCAATGCAACTTAAAATACCAAAAGTCGCATGTTCGCGTTCCGCGGTGGCCATAGGATTTTTTAATGGGACTAAAAAACCCTTGGCTATGCCGTCCCTCGGATAGGACGTAAAATGGAGGTCCAGAGCTTGAACGATGTCTGGTACTTGTCAAAGATCCCTATCCTTATTATACCCGTATAGGCAAAATTTAGGACTCCTACTGTAGCATCGTCAGATTAGCCGTAATAAGATAGTAAGAATCGTAAACCCGCCCCTTGCATTGCTAATTCGTTATTTTTGTTAAAAGTATCTTTATTATTTTATAAAATCTTTCTTAAGTTAATTTACAGTTTTTTCTTAATTTACAGACTTATTTATAAACATTAATATTTTAACTTCATTGAACATGTAAATACAATCACTTACTGAGTTGTGACTTACACAACCATTTTTTTAGCTATAATATCATTTAGCCACAAAATGCGATTTTTTCCCTGTTGCTGTTATTTTTAATTATTGGATTTAGGAGCAAATAAACAGTCAAAAACGATGCCTCACTGGATCTACTTGCAACCAAATTAAGGTGCACTCTACCCCTCTCTGAGCCGTAACTCAATTAAATAATAACCCTATTTCCGTGATTTCATTTTGTAACGAAGAAAGAAAACCATTATTTTGCACAAAATAATGGACAAAAACCGGAAAAAGTATATTACTCTATTCTTTATAGCGTTTCTTGCATTAGATATATTAACATAAAAAGTAGGTATGGCTGTCATATGGCGAAAATGTTCAGATTTTTCCATCCGCTACTTTTCGAGTTTTGGGCTAACAAAGATAAGGCCCTTGCATATTTATGAACAAGGTTATTGACGTAAAGGTTTTCTCAATAGTTCTTGTTCAAAATAATATCTTTATAATCTTATATATGTAATTCATAGAAAAAAAATTCCCCAATTTAGTGTCTAATGTGAGGGTTCTCGCAAAGACTACAATAATTATTTTAACAGCGAGGGTGCTACTAAAGGAATTGCTCTTTACTATCTCCCTCTAGACAGCTGTAGTTGGCAAGACTCCAACCGATACACCTGTAACCCCACCTGTCCTGATGGCGTGCTAAGCTACTACTAGGCCATTGAGGACTATCTGTTGGCCTTCCCTAACTCGGCTCCTGGTCATCGAAGTGCACTCCTGCTGCAGAAGTGGAAGCCAGTGGTGAAAGTGGATACTGCAGGTGCAGCAGAACGCTGGTCCACCGACCACCATCTTTTACTTTCTCTCCCTTTATAGAAAGTTATCTCGGTGGTCTGATGGAAGGAAAAAAAAAACTTTTCTGGTTTCGTTTTACAACAGTTTGATTTAGATTTATTTATAAAATTCGATTTATGATTTAACTGCACTTTTATACAAAAATCGTATTTACTACTATGGAAAACCCACATACGGAAAAGAAAGCAACTAAGCAAAAAATTTTAGATATCATTGTGCTCTTGATAACCCCCGAGTATCCAAAGGATTCAGTCCTTTTTTTCAAATATGTTGTGGAAGATAGCGGTTGCACCATACTATGTGACAAATGACTTACTAGATTAGGACCACAACATTCCAACAGCCGTACATATTGCACGAACCCGCAAGCACAAATGCCAAGATCCACCACAAATCCACCACATCCAACCCCGACAACGTCCTTTGTCCTGTTCCCAAGAGAATTTCTAGCTTAAGTAGAATAAAATGCATTCAGTATATATATTATCAACATTTAATACATATCAGATATTTTTAAATTATACCTTTCAATTTTTCTGTTTGAAAAGAAATATATATAAAATTTTAGCATTTTAAACAGTTCCTTTTAATTTATGACTTAAATTGTATGACCAATATTTTATTCAGTATTTGGGACATAAATGAGTCTTAGTGTATTGGCATTCTTAACTGTATTAGAACCTTTTTCTGAGAGGGTTAACATTAATATATGCGGCAGAACCACGGAATAAGGCTCCAACTTCTTAACCTGGTTAGGATAGGTTGTTATTCCTTTAGAGTAGACCCAATATGCAACTAACGGTCAGGTAAGTTACAGACAAAAATGAAACAACATGCTTAAATTTGTTTCTATCTTCTTTCAGGAAATCGCACCTGTGAAACAACTGTTGAAAATTAGCAAATATTCTAGTTTATAAGCTAATATAATCTATACATGTCAGGCAGACATGGGGAAGAATGGCATCTAGCAACAGTTTGTCTTATCAGTCGTCATAAGGAAAGAACGGCATCACATATCCAGGCCTCTATAGTTCATATTGTGATGGACATGTCAACTGCAGTCATATCTCTTTTGAATAATCCAGTATGAAATCGTTTGTAAAGAGTCATTATGTCTTCATCAACCATGGTTGGTGGAAGTGAGTATGTTGTGTTCTTTGTTAGTCACGTACCAAGAGATGACGCGGATGGCCCTGACAAAAAGGTGTATAGGTAGCCCGAAGATTAGGAGTTCGAATACACGCCCAAAGTGCCTTGATTTCGAGTAATATTCTTTATTAGAAAATTTAATATTTTTGGTATCAGGTCTTTTTGTCCATCTTTTTAAACTATCACAATGCGGAAAAGAAATACAATTTAATTTTAATTTGATAGGTCGAGTTTGACCTTCATCGTTAGGATCATTTTTGAGGAACTCTTGACTCTAAAATCTATGTTATAAATTAGGACCTACTTCCATATATCTACGTCCAACTATCTTCATCCACCATAAGAGTGAATACTAGGTTATTTTTAATCTTGATATCTCGTACATCCTTTAAAATCTAGAATTTGAAATTCATCACGATCGCAATACCTACATGAATTAAAAAAGAACTGAATAAGCAAATAAAACCAATAGGTAAAGAAATGAATCAATAAATAAAAAAAATATATTTAATAAATAATATTTATATATTATTAATAAAGTACATAAATAAAAGCCTTAGGTGTGCGATTTTACCGCTCCCACCTATTTGACACAGTAGCACTCTCTATGTGTCTCTCTCTCTCTCTCTCTCTCTCTCTCTCTCTCTCCCTGTATTTAAATTAACAAAATATTTATTATGTTATTTACGTTTTGTTAAATTATAGATAAACAAAATAAAATTACTATGTAGATATAATAAAAATCTCTAAAAAAAAAAATGTTCAATAAATCAACATTTAGCTACGCGGTTACATTATTCATTCTCGTGGGATGTTGTTGTCACGTTTAACTGTGTGTACACACACTCTAAAATATCATACTTAAAAATATTTCGTCGTTGTTTTGTGGTCATCTGTGGTATAGTGGTCAACATGGCAATCTACGATACTAAAGGTCGCAGGTTCGCGTCCCGCAGTGGTCCTAGGATTTTTTAAAGGGAGTAAAAAATCCTTGGCTATGCCGTCCCTCGGATAGGACTTAAAATGGATGTCCCGAGCCTGTAAGATGTCAGGTACTCGTTAGAAATCCCTATCCAAATTATGCCTGGATACGAAAAATTTTGTACTCCTACTGTACCATCTTCCGATTAGCCTAAGTGGTATAACGTGACTTTAAACAAACAATAAGAATATTTTTGATTTTAGTTATCTAATAATAATTGTATTTACGATTGGTTAAAAAAAAAAGAGTAAAATAATATCTTGAAAGTAAAAAATAAAAAAAATAAAATATGGAGTTGTTGAGAAACACTTGGCCGAGGAAGTGAAAGCTGGGCAAGAGGTAAAAGTTAGCGCTGGTAGTGGTGGGGGGGGGGGGAAGGCATCCAGATTGTTCCTTATATTCCTTTAGGGCCACCTCTTAAATATTTATCAACAAACATCTTAATACATCAAAATTATTAAAATTTTAATGTTTAGGGCGAGGAAAAAATATTAATTGTATATTTAATATTATTATAGTATAATGAATATTAAGAAAAAAATCTAAATAGCAATCAAGTAACATTTAATAAAATAAAAGTCCAAGTGATTTGATTAATTTATTCTTATTGTTAGGAATCAAAACATTGTGTACTTACAATAGTGAGGAGCTTAGAACTTTGTGTTACAGGTTACTTTTTCACAGGTGTCATTTAAAAAAAATGTATATCAGCTGTTATATATCCGCCATTTTCCATTTGTCGCCATGTTTACATTTAAATCTAACGGGATAGGCCTTATGAGTATTAGTCAAAAATTCCAATTTTTAAGTTGACTAAGTTGAAGGATCCATCTTCACTTATTTCCTACAAATAAACTTACCATCTATTTTGTTTGTTTTTAATTGGATAGCTATTAATTTTTTCCATATACCTTAAATATTATATGAGTATTCGATAATTACAATTTTTTTGTTTGACTTGTTCTGTTAGAATCACTAAGGTTTGTGATTTATAGGAATAAATTGAATGAATCCGCCGAAAAACGTTCTAAGCGAAAATATTGCCGAAGTGGCACTTTTGGGTGAATGTATTAAAATGTATAATAGTACGTCATAGTATGATCTAGTATTCCATTATGTCATTTTACATGTATACATAACAAATCACATGAGAAAAAAAATTCACCTACAGAACTAACAATAACTTTAGACTATGATTTTATTTCACTGATTACTCAACTTTGCATATTTGTCACTTAGAACGTTTTTCGGCGGATCCATTCAATTGTTTGTTTGTTTATATCACATTATGCCACTAAGGCTAATCGGGCGATGCTACTGTGGGAGTCCTAAATTTTTTCTATCCAGGTATAATTAGGATAGGGATCTTTTACGAGTACCTGACATCGTACAGGCTCGGGACCTCCATTTTACGTCCTATCCGAGGTACGGCATGGCTAAGGATTTTTTACTCCCATTAAAAAATCCTGAGCCCACCGCTTGGCGCGAACCTGCGACCTTTAGTATTGTAGGTTGCCATGCTAACCACCATACCACAGGTGACCCCGGAATAAATTATTTAACACCTTTTTATTTTAATATCTTTTGAAAGATATCGATTAGGTTTTCAGAATACTTTATTATCTGGAAACCGTGATTTTTACTTTCACTTACCTATATATGAAATATATAGTAAGTGGAAGTATTGCGATCGTGAAAATTTTCGACTTCCGGTTTTCAACGGAAATACACGTTTTGGGACCCCCTAAGTCGAAATAACCAAGTCCCGCGAAATGGTCTGTGTGTGTGTGTGTGTGTCTGTGTGTGTCTGTGAACAGACTAGCTCAAAAACTATAAACCGTGGGAACCTGAAATTGGGTATTTAGTGTAGGTATATTCCCGCGATGTGACAGCAAAAATTTCATCAAAATTGCTCAAAGGGAGGGGGTACTTTATTTAATAACTTTTTACGTTTTTTTATTTACTCAAAAACGGTTTTAACGATTTTGATCAAACTAGGTATTTGATGTATTTATATGCACGAGATGTGACTGTAAAAATTTCATCAAAATTGATCTACAGGAGGGGGGACTTTACTTAATAAATTTTGTACCATTTTCACATGTTTTTTTTATTTACTCAAAAACGGTTTTAACGATTTTGATCAAACTTGGTATTTGATGTATTTATATGCCCGAGATATGACTGTAAAAATTTCATCAAAATTGATCTACGGGAGGGGGGACTTTACCTAATAAATTTTGTATCATCTTCACGGGTTTTTTTTATTTACTCAAAAACGGTTTTAACGATTTTGATCAAACTTGGTATTTGATGTATTTATATGCCCGAGATATGACTGTAAAAATTTCATCAAAATTGATCTACGGGAGGGGGGACTTTACTTAATAAATTTTGTATCATTTTCACGGGTTTTTTTATTTACTCAAAAACGGCTTTAACGATTAACAAAAATAAGATATGAATGTAGAAAAATGTGTGACTTTGGGAAATGATAATTAGCAAAACACGTCAATTTCTAATCTAAGTAAGTTGGTAAGTGAAAGTTGTGTGTTGCGCGCACGCACCAGATTTTTTTTATTGTATGCGTTTGATTTATTGACTTCTAACATTTGATTTATTGAGATGTGTTACCCTTCTTGTACAAACCTATAAATAGGAACATAAAACTTATACCACAACAAACCATGGATTTGTTAAATTAAGTTTAATACTTTGTTTGGAAGAATCATTTCATCGCTTTTCCTCCTGCTAAATTGCTGTATTAAGATATAAATTACTATTATTGTATAAATTATTTCCCCCTTAGTGAATAATTGTATAGAGGCTGGGTATGACCAAGCATGATCTTTTGAGCCTCTAGTACATTCTCAGCTGTAATAGATTAGAAAGGATTCTAAAAGAAAAGTGTGTATTAATAAGCACTCTTACATTAATTTATTTATATTATTGCAAGCTTATTTTTAGGTACAATGATAATAATTATATTATTTAAAAAAAAAAAAAGGTAATGTTAATTTTTTTTTATTATTATTCAATATTAAACTACTGGTTAAAATCAGAGGATGAGTGTAAGGGAAACTTTTTGGAAAGATCAATACGATACGAGGCTTAGTTGGGGAACACAAAAGCAAACTCCTTCGATCAAAATGGGCCCACAACAATCGATTTACTGAACGATCCATTTATTAATGAAAATATCTTATATATTATTTGTGATTTTGTTTTTTCCGGTAAACAACTTCTTTAATTAAATACCTTTATTGAGCCATGATTTTGAAGATTGCTTTCCTCCTTCAGTGCCGGGAAATAGACAACTCCGCCAGAAAAAAAGTTCTAAATAATAGAATACTTTATTTTTGTTAAACTGTAAAATTGCATATTCATTTAAAGTCTGTTATATAAATGAAAAAATTGAAGGTTCCCCATTCCCTACAATCCTTATTAGGGTCTGGCCACACATGTCCGCACCGGATCCGCACCGTAGAAATAATACAGGTTATGTTCAGAATATTTTTAATTTAACTTACATATTACCTTTAGTTATGCCTAAAGTTCAAGCCACACATGTCAGACACAGGCCACTTTAGGCATAACTAAAGGTAATATGTAAGTTAAATTAAAAATATTCTGAACATAACCTGTATTATTGCTACGGTGCGGATCCGGTGCGGACATGTGTGGCCAGACCTTTATAGTTTGCAAGCCATGACACTCCCGTGTTTCTTATCTTCTTCATAATCATGAAGCTTCAGGTTCATCATGAACCTTTGCCAGTTATATTGATGAAAATGAAATCAAAATAAATATTTGAAAACTGCCCTCAAATTGCAAATTGTATGAATTTTTTTATTTGGTTTTTGCATGGGTTAACTTTCCTCGGCCCCGATACTCAAGAGCGGAGGCAGCGTGCAACAGCAGGGATGCATATATTACGGGACAGGGCTGTTCCACAGGTGTACTACACGAACAGGTGGAAGCTTCTCTTTGCCATATATGCAGTATATTATTCCAGCTGTATGAATGCTCTGACTTCAATTACAATAATGAAATAATATTTTTAGTCCCTTATAGTAAACGACCTAAAAGTCGAAAATATCAGTTCGATAAACGAAAACCTCAGTTCTGTTCCATAAGTGCAATAGTAATTTCAATATTTACGTATTATCTCAATGTACCTGGAGGAAATGTGGTTAAGATGGGCCAATCCATCAGGAATTCTATTTACTACAACTATTAATAGGCTCTAGATCACATGGAAGCTGCCAAAAAGCTGATGGGAAGATAGAATTAACAATGATGCTGCAGAGCTACATATTACTAGACATCTAGAAGGAAGACGCCTAAGGTAGGAAGAGGTGGAGAACCCTTGTTCTCTCTTTTTTTTTTTTAATATGTATTTCGAGTATTGGATTTTTCAATACAATAGAAAATATTAATCCAATATTAAAATACAATAATTATCATTCTATAAGGTTTATATGAAGAAAAAAATATAGCCATGGCCGGGACTCGAACCCAGTGCAGTATCCAGGGGAAGGGGCGCCCTCCCCCCCCTGAGAGGAAAGGACACCAATAAATTTTTTTTTATTCCTGTATAAAAAGGGCTATTTATATAAATTTTAAAACTCCTTAAATGACCTTATGGGTCGTATTTAAAAATTTAACAGAAATTTACAACTAACTGTGTACTTTTTATATATTAGATCATTTATGACACTTAAAAAAGTGCACCCCCTCTAAAATTTTCTGGATCCGCTACTGCTCGAACCGGGATCTCTGCACCACTGGGTTAACAAGGGCCGCATCAAATACCATATCAATCTTCTCTCTCCAACCACCATACCCGCCATGCATATAAATTTCGTTATTAAAATATAATAAACCATTAATAAAAATTAGCAATGAGTGTTAGTCACTTAAATACCAAAATTAAGACGATTGTCTAGCCACCGCTTACTTCGCTGCAATCTGACGAGACCTGGATGTTGACAAGGCCCTTGGTAACTAAGTTGTTAAAAGCTTTGCAACGGTGATGCTCGGATCCGATTTTCAGTTTCGGCCGTGACCAAACTTTTTTCTTCAGATAAAAGGATTTAATAATTATTAAAATATAGTGGATCATTAATATTTAGCAAATTATTATTTCATTTAAATTGGGATATAAATCGTACAAAAACTTGAGGCAGAACAAAACCACCGTTTAGCGAATAAGTTGGTAAATCGAGTAGATAAAAAAGTAACGGGTTATGGGAATCTATTAGTAACCGGTTAATATTAACTATCGACCACCCAAGTCTAAAACTAAACCGAAGACCTTGGATTAAGGATACAAAATAGGAACTGGAACTGTATGTAGAGCAAGGCCCGGCCAGCGTCGACTCCTCCAATCGATACTCCCCCGCCTCCCCCTCCTGCAAAAATATTATTTTATTATTTTGATTCATCTTAATGAATATTTATTTATAAAACAAATAATAACAAATAACAAATTATTTGAAATTCTGAAACATTTGTCTGTATATTTACCTGACTAGTGAACGATTAAAGACATATATGTAGCATTATAGATTATGACTGTTTAGAGCAGCTGACGTTTCTAAACCCCAGTGGCAAAACAGGACTCCATAAAGTAAAGTAAATAAGTTGAAACTATTATATCTCGATATATATCTATTATATATTATATCTCGATAAAATACCTGTCCCCAAATTAATATTGACGAAAACTGAATTCCTCAGACGGACGCAATACTCCATCTGGGACTTACCATAGACAGAAGAATGACAGGGATATTACATCAAATGTTAAACTGAAGCAAAGTATGATTGACAAAAAGCTTGAAGTACCTTACCAACTTTTTCGAAATATTCTACTGAAACTGATACATATAATAAAAATCTGGTGCGTGCTCGCAACACACAACTTTCACTTACCAACTTACTTAGATTAAAAATTAATGCGTTTTGTTAATTGCCACTTCTCAAATGAACAGAACTGCTTTAATTATGAACAATGGTCTATAATTAATAGGTAATCTATCTATTATAGGTGTATCTATCTATTATTATTATATCTATAGGTAGTATAAATTGACTGAATATTTTTCTTTTTTTCTCCTCTTTATGTTTTCTTTATTTTTATCATATCTCATTTTTAGCCATTTCTTATTTTTAGGCGTAGTGAGAGACAGTTAATTTCTCCATGTAAACAAAAACAATAGTACTTTATAAGAAAGAAAGAAACAAACAAAAAAGGCCCCCCCCCAAAAAAAAAGCCCCCTCAGAACATTTTAATAATGATAAAGCTTACCTGATATTAAAGAAAACCTAATTTTCATTAAACACGACGAATTTGATAAAAATCGTTAAAACCGTTTTTGAGATAATCGAAAAAAAGGTAAAAATTGGAAAAAAAGTCATGAAATAAAGTCCCCCCTCCGGTTGATCAATTTTGATGAAATGTTGGCAATCACATCTTTGGCATATACATACATGAAATATCCAGTTTGATCAAAATCGTTAAAACCGTTTTTGAGTAAATATAAAAAACACGTGAAAATGATACAAAATTTATTAAGTAAAGTCACCCCTCCGGTTGATCAATTTTGATGAAATTTTTACAGTCGTATCTCGGGCCTATACATACATCATATACCCAGTTTGATCAAAATTGTTAAAGCCGTTTTTGAGTAAATAAAAAAAAACACGTGAAAATGATACAAAATTTATTATGTAAAGTCCCCCCTCCGGTTAATCAATTTTGATGAAATTTTTACAGTCATATCTCGGGCATATACACTTACTAACAAAAGTCTCTGCACACCCTCAAGCTTTTTTTTTATTTTACCTAAAGATACCTTATGAGCCAGATATGGGCAACGAAACTCACATATTTTTTACATAATTTAATCTATTTTAATGACCAACAATTACATTTAATATAATTTATTTAACTTATAAATTATGAGGAAAATTAGATAAAATGTCAAAATATTGATGCGCCAAAAGTCTCTGCACGCAGTGGAATTAGCCAAGATACTGATATGTATAAAGTTTGCACATTATCCCATTTATCTTCCGGCTAATCCTAACTTGCCAGTGTTAATTTGGGCCCAAACAGTTAAGACTGTGATAAAAAATGGAGGTTCCAACACCGATTCCCGACCAAATTGTAAATTTGAGGAAACTCATACAACTCATACAGGTAAATAGGACAAAACGTCAACAGGGGCTATAATACGGTAAGGTATGTCCTAAAACGCTATGAAAAACTGGGTACAATGGAAAGTAGATACCGCTCTGGCCGCCCCCAGTACTCCAAGCTCACCACAAGAGGACTATCATAAGGACTTTGGCCGAAGAACCCCACACAAGTGCTCTAAATTTAGTAGGTATGGTGTAAGAAAATTACAAGATTGGGGTATCTGCACAAACGATTAGAAGGACCCTAAAGAAAGCTGGCTATAATGTGCGTAAGCCTAGGTGTAAGCCATTCATTAGTAAACGAACCGGATATTGAAACTGCACTTCGCAAAGGAACATGTAAACAAGCCCTTATAGTTCTGGGAACGTGTTTTATTTATTGACGAGAGTAAATTTAACATTCATGGATCAGATGGAAGGGGGAAAGTTTTGAGAAAATCTAACAAAGAGCCCCTGGAAAAAAAACATAGTTGGTACTGTGAAACATGGTGGAGGGAGTGTTTTGGTTTGGGGGTGTATGTGTGCTGCTGGAGTTGGTAATTTGAAATTTATCGCCAGAATAATGGACCAACACGTTTATATAAATATTTTGAGTAGTAATTTACCGGAAAGTTTAATGAAGTTTGATCTCTAGGAAGAATTCATGTTTCAACAATATAACGACAGCGCGGAAAGTTCAAGAATAGTTGCTCTACAATGCTCAACAGCAACTTAAAACACCTCCCCAATCTCCTAATCTTAATCCAATACAACATCTGTGGGATCAACTAGGCCGTCAGAAAGTAAAAATTAAAATAAAGAACAAAGACCACTTAAAAAGAGTACTAAAGGAATTGTGGGGTACATTACACCAGAAACTACCAAAAACTAGTTCACACCATGCCAAATAGATTATGAGAAGTGATAAGACATAAGGTAGGAACGACTACCTATTAAAGTTGATCTGGTATCAATAAATAAGCTTCAAGTTGAAGAAAAATGATGTGTGCAGGGACTTTTGGCGCATCAATATTCTGACATTTTATGTAATTTTCCTCATAAATTATAAGTTAAATAAATTTTACTAAATTTGATTATTGTTAATTAAAATAGATTAAATTACGTAAAAAATGTGTAAGTTTCATTGCCAATATCTGGCTCATAACCTATCTTTAGGTAAAATAAAAAAAAAGCTGGAGGGTGTGCAGAGACTTTTGTTAGTAAGTGTAAATAGATCAAATACTTAGTTTAATCAAAATCGTTAGAGCCGTTTTTAAGAAAATCGAAAAAACGTAAAAATTTATTAAATAAAGTACCCCCTCCCTTTGGGCAATTTTGATGAAATTTTTGCTGTCACATCGCGGGCATATACCTACACTAAATACCCAATTTCAGGTTCCCACGGTTTATAGTTTTTGAGCTAGTCTGTTCACACACAGACACACAGACACACACACACACACACACACACAGACCATTTCGCGGAACTTGGTTATTTCGACTCAGGGGGTCCCAAAACGTGTATTTCCGTTGAAAACCGGAAGTCGAAATTTTTCACGATCGCAATACTTCCACTTACTATATATTTCATATATAGGTAAGTGAAAGTAAAAACATCTATATACTTGCTTAAACCCATATGGGCGGTACAGGAAAACAAAAATTATCAGAATCATAACTAGAGCACGGATTCCCGTGCAATTGCATCTTTTTATTGGTAAGTCGGAATAAAGCGAATTCAAGTTACTTATCCGAATCAAGCCTAATGGGATGTTTCAATGAAGTTTTATACTGCACGAAATTGCACGTTTTGAAGTTTTGTTGCAAGATATTGCATCATTTTATAATTTGAAGAAAAAAGATTATTACAAATTTTAATTTTTTTAAATAAACAACAAAAAATTAGTGGAAAAATAAATGGAAATTAGGAATAGGAATAAAAAAATAACGGAAAGGAAACATAGGAAAGAAAATAAAGGGAACTTTGGAGATGTAAACAAACACAAACCTCCAATTTCCAAGAACTAAGGGCTCAGTAGTTCCTGGATGTTTTCAAGTTGCTGAGTCGCTATAAATATTGTCCTCTAACGATTTTAGAAGTTGAGATATCTTTTTCTAAATTGAAAGAAAGTTTAAGTGACAGGAGGCACTGTTTTACAGAAAATGTATTTAGTTATAAACTTAATTTAAAAAATAATGAAGTGTAGTTACATTTTTTATGGACTCCATTAATTTTTCTTTACTATAAAAAAATCATAATTTTACCAAAATGTATATTAAAACCAAAATTTTAAAAATAAAAGTTTTTACTTCAATTTACTCTTCGCTACTTATTTGTTTCAAAAGTAGTTACATTTTGTTCACATAAATAATTTAATGCATGATTTTTTTTTTGCACGTTTTTAAGTTTTTATTGCACGTTTTCAAATGTTTTCTGCACGGAATTCCGAGCTTTAATCATAACCAACGCTCCCCCATTGCGAGTTTAACCAAACTCTACATTCTGACCTCCAACAACCAGCAGTTGACAAACACAGTGATTCCCTACAAACTTTTTCACTTTCACTGCAACTCTCGCGCAAGAGGCATGGTTGACATTCCCATGCCCAAAAGAAATGTTACAGTTGAGAAGGTTTTGATGTTAATGAAGAAGAATTATGGTTGAAAGGTTAGTTGGATATTAATTTGATACATATAATAGAATTTGATATTACTTTAACAACATAAGTCTAAATTATGCTTTAATAAAAGGAAAACTCTAGAAATGTTTACAAAATTTAAATGGGTCACCTGTCGTACAGTGATTAGCATGGCAACCTACCATACTAAAGGTCGCGAGTTCGCGTCCTACGGTGGCCCTAGGATTTTTTAATGGGAGTAAAATTCTTAGCTATGCCGTCCCCCGGATAGGACGTAAAATGGAGGTCCCGAACCTGTACGATGTCAGGTACTCGTTAAAGATCCCTATCCTAATTATACCTGGATAGGCAAAATTTAGGAATCCCACTGTAGCATCGACCGATTAGCCTAAGTAGCATAAATGGGCGTTAAACAAACAACAACAAAATTTAAAAACCTACTGGCTGGCCACGTGCAGTTCCGAACTCTCGACGCGTCGCAACGTGGCGCATGGAAGCCCCTAGTTTAGTGGAACAGATAAATTTATTTTATTTTCAATCCAACTGCGTTTTATAGCTACGGAAACTTTGAACGAAGTTTCGTGGACATGTTTGAACATGTTGAATAGAATGTTTTCGTAATTCCTAATAGTTTTGCTCCAAACAGTAGTTCATTCAGAACGGATCACGCATGCAAAAATAGTTCTGAACCGCTTGTTGGATCAAAGCTATAGATTACATAGGGGTCGCATGTCGAGGAAGGCTGTAGGACGATACGGTAGTGGGCAAGTACCGCTATATACCTTCCCTTTCACTTCACTTAAGGTAAGTCGAGCCTGCATGCTAGTCACACCTGATCTATGACGTCATCCCCCACCTGACGTCACTGATAACACTATCTGAGTCCCCTGAGACCGCTAACCTTTGCTTGTCATCTGACACGATCGCTTCATTGCCGCTGGTCATGGCTGTCGTGTCATTAGTCGGGAGGCGATCAAACGCTTTTGACAGATTTCTCTTTGTAATATATTGTAATACAATTTGTTCTACTTTTGATACTCTGAATAGACTACAACATTAAAATATTTAGATTTACCAGTGGAATCAAATGTGGAGTTCAGTTCTGTATCCCATTGGCTTTAGACAAAACGATTGTATGTATGATGGTCATGTATGAAAAGCAAAACAAGATGATAATATTGACCAAGAAAATATTTCAGTTAGTTATTAAAAAATAAATAAAAATTCCAAGGTCCCGAGTCACCATAGGGAATCCCATTAAAAAAATATGTACATTATTTTATTGTCTTTTAACACAAAGTTTGTTAGTAAAAGTATTTTGAGATCATTTATCAATTTCTTTTCAGTACCTCAAGCAACCCTTAAATTTTAGTACTCATCGATATACCATGTAGGTACTTTCGGGTTAGTTTCCATTCCCTTTCTGCGTAGTGGTTCCTCCCATGCTTATAGCGCATCATAATGTGTTAAAAAAGCATACAAAACAACCATATACCATTTTAAAGCTAATTGATTTCTCCAGTTTTTCAAGTTATCAATTTCCTCCCTCCCTAAATATATGTAGATCAAACCAATTCACAAGTTCAAGTTATGATCAGACGAAAATTTGACAGTTTTCTTTTTCTTTTTTATTTTCTAACTAAAAGCTTCTAATAATTTCATATAGTAATAATAATAATAATTTCATTTCATAATTTATAATTCCATATAACTCTTTTTAACAAACTTAATTGTTAGTCTGACTAAAGGTTCAGTAATCTTTTGAAAAGTGAAGACAAATAATTTTTTATCTAGATTTTTAATTATAATCGATACAGACAACTGCTTTTTGACAAATAAGAAAAACCGCTATTAAAATAATTGAAATTGAATATTTGAAGTAGAATCTATTATATATATATATATATATATAATTAGTATATATAAGGTTTATATTCAACTTCAGATTGAGAAGGCTGTAATACTGATTTGCTTTAGCTGGCAGCGGTGCCTGGTAGCCGGGAGGTTATGCAATGCGGAAACTCAGGTCTTTCCTCTCCTGGAACTGTTGGGATTTTCCACTGAACCATCTTGGTCGCTGTCCTCAGCCATCTTGTTTTGTTTATTTAGCTCCAATATTTCAATCAATAGGAAACTTTATCCGCAGAATATATCTATAATATATGAACCTATATGAACAAATATATAATATAAAACAATATTTGCACACTTAACAGGAAAGTTCTGTTTCTTGGTTGTGCAACATGATTTAACCGAGATCACGTTCAACGATCAGGTTTTTTCAACGATCATTAGCCCTGGATAGGTAAGCATCATATAATTATTACTATTTGAGAACAATATTGAAATGATAGGAAAGTCATCAGGCTTTTAGAGCTGCCCCACTCAGTAATTGATTCTTTTGCGGGCTACTGGATCCAATAAGGAAAAAAAATACAGTCTTAACCAAATACAATTTTATATATATTTACAAATATATCTACTGCCTTAATAAATGAAAAACTACAAATATTATGATTATTAATAAATTTACAAGTTAATTACACTCGCTAATAAATCTAATTTACTATTTTAATTAATCTAATCTTAGTTTGTGGCTGACAACCATTTTAAATAATTTATTTTTTTCTCTTCAATCTTTTCTCTTCAAAAAATAAATTATTTAAAACTAATTTACTATTATTATTAATAAACTAGCTGTAAGTATATACCGGTTTCACCCGGAGAATTTTATTTTTTAAATCTATAAAGTGAGACTTTTATCGACTCAAAAGCTCCATTTCGTAAAAACTAATGTAAAGTGAGATCAATTCAACTCAGAGATTGGCTGAAGTTATGCAATTTTAATATGGACAGGTGTTTGCACCTGGTATCAAAGGACAACTGAGCGAAATTTGAAGAATTTAGGACAAACAGTATGGATTTCTATAAAGAACAAACAAACAAACAAACAAACAGAATTCCATCTTTATTTATATAGATCTAATCGAAATCGTTTGTTTTCGTATTGATGCAATCATTGCAAGGTTTCTATACGAATTTTACAGATGTAAATACAAATAGTTTTTTAATAATTTGTCGTGAAATATTCGATCCTTAACTTATGCTTTACAATTATCTTTCTAATCTATTGATGCTTTGAGACATTTCGCATATCCGAGTCGACTTAAGAGAAGACTTTTTTCCCATCCAACCACTATATAGATATTATCTATTATCTGGAATTGTTCTTTGGGAAACTCAGCATATATTTGCACTACAATAGGATAAAGAATTTTTAAAAAACACCATGTAGATATAAAACATTTTTAATTAAAAAACTAAAACTGCAGAATTATAAGACTGAATGTAGCCCTGATGATCACCTAAAATTTGGGTCGAAATGTTGGCAAAAATAGAATATGTGATTATTACAATATAGAGCTATTGATTCTGAACGCATCTCCAACAATTTCCTCTACATTATATCTACGGTCAACAATCTTCCACCCTGAAGAAGTTTTTATTTTATTTTTATTCTAATAGCATGTGTAGAAAGGGTTTAAAAAAAAAAAAAAATGAACAAAATATATAATTTTTTTATCGGAGCACATTTCTACAGGGTCATGCATTTTTGAGTGGTCACATATTTTTCTGGCTAATGATTTTTTATAGGAAAATTTTTTGAAACAAGAAATAAAAGAAAACGTGGGACAGGCCGAAGCTTAATCTTAAATAAAATAAAATTTTATTAAATCGATTTCTATAGAGAAAAGCAATAAAATGTATCGGAAGGGGGGAGGGACCCTTGATCCTTAGTTTTTCCACATTATTTTTTTTTTTTTTTTTATGTTCAGTTAAAACGTCTAGTGTATTTTTGTATTGAATATTTTTGAACCAGGTCATCAATTCTCAGTGTTTTTATTATTTTAAACATTTAATTTTTATTCTAGAAACAATTGAATATGAATTAATTAATATCAAATAGCAGCTTCTTCTCTTGTGAACTTTGTCATAAAAATTATGTCAATAAAGATATAATATTATTATAAATAATTTATAGTTATTATGATAATCCTATTTCATTGAAGTCAAATAAATCTTTAAAGAACTGCGCACGAAGGTTTTTGACCAACACGCCTGAATCATTGGCTCAGGGAAGATATCATTTAAACCCCGTTTGAAAATATTTTTTTTATAATATTGATTATATTAGTAATTAGTTGATAATTTTCGGAAGTATTCGTCAATTCGAGAAATTTGAATATGTTTACCATCTGGAGTGCCATCAAGTGTTCCTTCAAGGCTTGAAGTTCAAGCTTATCGATATTTGCTTAGTGCTGTCTCTTAGGCATTGCAATCCCCGTTTTGTTTGGATGGAATGTAGAGGGTGAATTAGGGGGTTATTGGTTCAGGTGAGGGAAGGGGTTTTAAAATGATGAACAGGTTTTGCTAAAGGTTACTTGGTGCAAAATACATTTCATGTAATTCGTATGAATAATTTTTGGTATAAATTTGCACAAAATTAGACATCTGGCATAAAATAAATAAAATCCAAATTGTAATATTTCAAAATTCACTAATACTTTAGATCCACTGATGGTCTCGCTTAATGTGTTTTTAAATGTAAATATTTTGGTGCCAACCAAAAATTAACAAGAAGCCAGCATGATCGAGCAAGTTAAGGCGTTGAATTTCACGTTTTCTCTGACAGCCATATAATAGCGCGAACATATAAGGTTAACGTGTTTGAGTCCCGATGCGCTTTAACAACTCAGGAAAAGGCGAGAAAAGGTAGGGGGGAAAATCAATAATTTCCTTATCTGGTAAAATAGGAGAATCTCTTATCATTGGGGTGTTTTTAGAAAGTATGTTATATGTTATGATAAAATTTTATATAATTACGAGCATTCCCGGCCACGCGTTGCTGTGGCTCAGTAACTATCATGCAATTAATTATATCATATTCTTTTTAATACAGTCAAATCAAAATTCACTGATAAAGATAAAAACGTTTCAGCTAATCTAAAAACCAACAGGATTTAAAATAGAACTTTACGCAAAAATTTAAAATTGTTTGATAAAGAATTTAGAATGGTTGAAGTTTTTATTTTATACATCTCTTAGTTGACTATAGTGATCATCAATGATCCATTCGTTCAGTACTTATGGGTTATTTCTGCAGAGGCGAGATTATATATAAATAACACACATGTAAAAGGAACTAATAAAGAATATAATTGGAATAGGGCTTAGTACAATCACAATAGACAGTTAACAAAAATGTAGCGAATTAATCTTTTCCATAATACGAACTAATTAAGTTCAGAATATAACACATGATGGTAAGAGATAAAGAGGTTCTACCTGAAACAGATTAGCGAGGAACGTCAAAGCATGCTGGATGTTCCTATAGTACTACTTATTGAAACATAAATTGTATGAATGAGATAGATAATCTTAATTTATAGCTTTTTATAATAATAATTTAAATTTTTTTGTATTATTAGAATTCACAATTTCTATGTATTGTAGTGCTGATAGATGCACAATGATATTGGTTAACCTGTCTTTTGCTAAATCAAACAGCACATGGGCGACACATAATTGCCCATAGGAAAAACAAAGCTTTTCCTAGTCCAAGGAAAAAAATAGATTTGGCTACTGATTTCTTACCCACCCTAAATATCGGAAGAAAATGAATTGTGTCAATAAATCAACTTACACCGCAATCTGCTGGAAATTTATAGAACTTACAAATAATCATACTCAATTGTAGTATAATAAGCATTTAATTTGCAATGAAAGAAATATTGGGGTCAATAATCAAGATGAAAACTATCCTATCTTTTAAGTTGGACGAAACTATACCCACTGAGCCAAAGTTCATCAAAATCGGTTGAGTAGTTTCTGATTTTACCTCCGAAAAACATCGGGACACGAGATTTTTATATATATAAAGATTATTATTGGTTGAGTGCTCATAATGTTTTTTGCAATATTTAATAATTTAGTACTTAAATAGAGTTTTTTAATTTTTTTTCTTGTTATATTGTAAATATTGTTATATGAATGCGATATACTTAAATGTTTTACTGAAGTAAAGTTTTCGAGATGGTTGACAGCTGTAGAGAAGTTACCTGTAGTGGGTGACCTTTGACCTTTGGTAGTCTCCATCTTGCCTAGGCCGGTCCGCTCCAACCGGAACTCTCCGCTATTCCACATCCACTGCCATTTCATTCTGCATTCCAAATCTCAACTGAACGGGATTCGAACAAGTCTTAGCTATTAGATAGAATATACATCTTTTTAGAAAAAAAACAAATGGATAGGCATTTTAATTATTTTATTAATACTGAAATAGAATTATAATTTTATAATTACCTAAAAGGTAAGGAATGATAAATACAGTGCTTTCAATCACTTTAGATGGAAAAGTTTCCATCTAAGAGATTTTTCAAAGAAGGGTAAGAAATTTTTTTAAATTTAGATTATTTTTAAATTTAACTTTCTTAAAATGTTAAGATTTTTCTAGCATACATAGTTTCACCGTCAAGCTACCAATCTTCAGTTCATTTCTTAACCAACATTTCTTAACAAAATAAAAATAAAATAAAATATCATTAACAATAAAAGACTGTTTATAAAATGTGATCATTATTACTATTGGTTAAGACAGTAAACGAAGGGGCTCGTTCCCAAATGTCACTGTAAAATAATCGATATTACAAAAAATCTTGTTATATCGTTTTAATTACATATCAGAGAAAACAACTGATGTATTAATTTAGCAACAATACCCCCACAATGGAACGAGATTCAAACACGTCTTAGCTATTATATGAAATATCATCTTTTTTTTGACGAAAAATTGGATAAGCATTTTAATTGTTTAATCAATACTGACTTAGAATTATAATTTTACTAAAAGGTAAGGAAGGAAATTAATTTAACTTTTAAAGTTTTATTTTATGTTGCTACAGAAATTTAAACAAATTCTTCTGAAAAAATGTAACGTAGAGCTATAGATTTAGATTAGATTAAATTTAAATTTTAAACTACGTATCTGAACAAAAATAGTTGATAATAAATTTATAAGGAATCAACTTAAGGGACAATCTTTTATTATGCATGATCCTTATTTTATTATTGAATATAATTAACTTAAAACTTAGTATCGAATGTTAACAATTGATTAAAAACTTTGTTGTTGTTTTCACAGGCCACGTGACCGTGAAAAAAGCGTACTCCCATCGCATCATTTTCAGCCCTGCTTAAACCCTGCATTAGATCGCAGATTTCGACTTCCGCTCGATTCGCTCGCTCATAAGGGATAAAAAATAAATTCTAGGGAGTCAATTTCAGTTGAGATATGGGCCAAGCCAACGAAACAGGCCACACCCAGGAGTGACATAGCAGTTGTGATAACATTTTACATTTCACATATCATCTTGAAACCCTCTGAAGTTATTTAGAGAGGGATGTTATTCTCTTCACCTTATCAGCTATATTTTCAAATTATCCCCTTAAGTTGCATTTCTTTACAATCATTTAGTTCAGAATTATAATTTCAATAACAGTATAAAACTTTTACCGAAACATGGAAGTATTCCTTTACTGTAAATATCAATTGGTATATATTTTTGAGAGGATGGTTGTAGCAACAAATAATTCATTACAACATAAGCGTCCGTTTTGTAAAACAAAGAAAAAATAATTTAACGTACATATTTATTGTCAAAAATATATGAGATTCATACGAGTGTGGAAGGCAAAAAATACTACAAAACCAAGTTTGAATATTTGTTGACGTCAATTTCACCAATATGTTCAATTCCATGTGCAAGTAAATAAGTAAGTAAACGTTGAAAAGATAGGATTTAGGTTTTTTTAATTTTAGAAATAGCGAATTTTAACTTTATCAATATTAAGATTTTTATAGCATCGTTTCACTTCCAGGCGACTTTGTTATAAATGGAAAGTATTGCTAAAAAAAAAAGGATTATTTTACAATTAATTGGAGTTTTTCTTTTTTTTTCTTTCATGTGATCACATGATTATGTTGAATACGTTTAAAATGTACAAATTTAATGTTCTCAAAATTAAAACAAATATTCTTTTTGATCATCTTAGAACTCATCTTATTATTTAATTTCCATCGTTTCGTTTCGTGTGGAAATGTTTAGATGGTTTCCGCCTAACCTTTCGTCCCTGAACCCTTATTCATGATCGCATATTTAACAGTACATTACCCTGCCTGTGTTTACATACGAGGTAGACAAGTTATAATTACTAATTGATCTCGAAGTCACAATAAACAAATACGAATTACAATTTATTGAAATGAAATACATAGAGGGGAGCGGTACAAGAATAGCCATGGTAGTGCGTGGTGACTGAGTGAACATGCGTACGCAGCCTTTTGTTTTTCATCTTGAGGTCCCCGTAGTAAATAGGGTGACGTAAAGTGACGTCACGGATCAGCTGATCCAACCGCAAGCCGCAGTCAGTCGCTGCTGCACCGCCTCTTAAATCTGCCAACTTCCGACCTTTCTTTTAAAATTGCATATATTAAAAGAGTATTTAAAATTACATTTTTAATTCTTAGCAAAAGGCATCAAACAATTGCTGATGTTGGGTTTGATAACGTAAACCATTTAATTCCTATAACTTTGTGATTTCACGTGTTCCCCAAACATTTTCTTTCTGATAGCACATTTATAGGTTACCAGCAGACCCGACCCAAGACCACCCGTTGCGGTGGCTTGGTAGCTGTAATGCGTTGAATTAAGTACCATATATCCTATTATTTTTAATGCAGTCAAATAAAAATTCACTGATAAAAATAGAAAGGTTTTCAGCTAATCTAAAAACAAACAGGATTTAATATAGAACTTTAGGACAAATTTAAAATTGTTTGGTGAAGAATGTAGAAGGGTTAAAGTTTTTATTGTAAAATGGAAAAGGAACTAATAAAGAATATAATTGGAATAAGGGTTAGTAAATTCACAATAGAAAGCGAAAATGTACCGAATGAATCTTTTGCCATTATACATATCAATTAAATACATAATATAGCATTGGTCACCAATTAAGTTTCATGAAGGTCCGTTTCAAAGTCTTGCCGAGCTTCCGCGGTCCATTCAGGGGAAACAATCGGGAGTTCTCCGCCGGAAAATTTTTGAGAAATTAACAGTTTAACTACATTTTAATCATTAAAATATTTGGGATAGTTATTACTCTATATCTATTTTGTATATTGTGTATTTTTGTTTTAGGATTTATTTTAGATGTAAAAATAAATCCACATGAACTGGTAGACTTGTTGCTTGTTTTTTTTTTCAAATTCAACTAAAGTTGAGCAAGGTTACTGCTCAGACCCGAAATTTTTGGAAATTGATAAACTTCAAATTTTTTCGGTTGGAAGAAATAATTTTGCTCGCTTTAGAGGATTTAAATTTCTGACTGTACTGAAGTGGAAATTAATCTGCATTATAAAATCCATTTTTTCCTACTTTAAAATTGCGAAAAGAATTGTATAAAAAATGGTAGTTGACTGGCAGTCTGTTTTTTACGTTTCCATGAAAAAACAAGCAACGAATCGATCATTTCATGTGGATTTATTTATATATCTATTCTATTCATGGAAAGGCTTAATTAAAGTCATGGCCTGCTTAAATCACTTTCTTTAAGCCACATTACCACATCATAGACTTCTAATATTTGTCCATTGACATGGACCCATAAATGAGCTAGAGTAAATACTGGAACTGCAAACTGACTCTTTCTAAAGAAACTCGCTATGTATATGATGTGGACAGACCCTAATATATTTTTTTGCCGATTGTCGTTAAGGTTAAATATTAGTACCTTACTAAGTAGAGTGTACAGTGTGGGCCTGTCCTCACCTTGACAAACTGATTTATTAGCTTGCAACTTGAGCCCCCTACAGCTTCACCATTGTGGCTAGGTTCCGACTCCATGCTAACTACTGTCATCTTTTAGTCGGTCACCGATCCCAATGAATAGGAGCTGGAGAAGAAATAAATCACACAATTATATTGATAAACATGTGTTTGAAGGAGGTTACTTGTAGCTATACCGTGCTTCATTCTTATATAAGTAGTATGTCTTTAATCAAAAGTTATCGGTATTCCAAAAGGCAATGCCAAACGTTAACGTTATATTAAAACAAAAGGTTTTAATACAATAAATAATAAAAATTGTACTCTAAATATTAATGTAAATATACAACTACTCTTATTCTATTATAGGTTTACTAGCATTCCCCGTCACGGCTTCGCCCGCGAGCCTTTAAAATCACTTCTGTGATCATTCTTGGTATTGATTTAATATAATATGTTAACTGATGTTAAGGAGATTTAGTAGAATCGGAGCTTCCGGGAGGTGGAATGTTGGAGGGGAAAGCTGCCGTCTCGGTATATACATTACATAGCGTACCAGTAAAACGTAGTCTTTTCGTGGGATTAGAATTATTGCCAAATACCGCATAAAGCTCATCATTGCGATATACTTCAAAAAGGTAAGGAAACAATTCCCCAGCTGCCGTTAGTTCCACGAATCTGGCATGGGTTGAAAGCTGAGACTTATGAGTGTAATAACTACTGAAATCAGAATAGTTGTTACCATAATCATTTTGAGTAAACGCAGAAAATTTGTTCCAAATTGGATGACATTTTGTACTACAATTTGCTGAAAATGACAACATTTTTCTTAAGAATTCTCGATAATATTTGATAGAGATCGAAATAAACACGCACCATCCCCAATCATGGGAATCACAGTGTGCATACTTTGATTACCACTAATATTTAAATAATCAGTAGCCATATTTTATGTGAATGTCTGTTTTAATAACATTTTAACGTTAAATCGATATTCAAATAAAAAACATATGGTTTAATATCTCAACAATAGATTTCCGTTAGAGTTAAACGACAATTTCGCCATTTAAGGCCCTTAGGGGTTACCTTTTTTGAAATTCCTTTCTTAGTGGTTACCTATATCGCGATTAAAATCTAAATTCCGAACTTCAAGTTTCTATCATTAGTAGTTTTTGCTCTGCGTTGATTCTGTCAGTCAGGACAAAGCCTCTTATATATATAGAGATAAACAGATGTTTTCTTTAAAAAAAAAAAAAAGGGTGCCAATTTAATTTTTCTTACATTATATCTGTACGTTATTAATGAAATATAAAAATGTTTTAATTTACTCAAGTATGAGCAGTGTGATGAAAAGTATTATTCATAACACGTACCAAAAGTATGTTTTCGGTGCTTAGTCTAATTTCCACCGAATTGAACTCGACCGCGCACCGAAAACAACCACTTTTGGAACTAGTGATGAAAATAACTATTATGGTTTCCCATATGAAAAGGAGCGTCCGCAATTCATGGGCGGATCCAGCCGATCGGAAAGGGGGGGGGCTGCAGTTCTAAAGGGGGGGGCTGGAGACCAACAGCCGCTTATTTGGATCTGCTAATCAGCTTTTTTAACTTTATTTTCCTTCCCCACAACTAAAATTCTACTTGTTCTGCACATTATTTGTTCTTTAAATTGCTTCCTTACATAAAGTCAAATTCTATCTTAAAATGACGAAAAATTTTCCAAAGGGAGGGGCTGCAGCCCCCACAGCCCCTCCCCTGGATCCGCCAATGCCGCAATTTAGATCTGCTTGTGATTTTTAAATAGCAAGGAAGGGAAAAGATATATTAACACGTAACCCATTTATTTTCATTGATGATCTAATAGCTGATTAGGTTAGGGCTGTCAATAGGGAAAAGTTGTAGACATTACACAATACGCTAAACGGTTCATGAATTACAAATACGATAGGTTTGGCATCTGATACGTTATGAAGAGGTTGACGCCCTGACTAATGATGCCACTGCCAATATTATATTATAACGTTTAAATACAGAAGGCAGAGATATTGTTTACTTCTCCCTTAGAACTCCCCCCTCCCAAACTAAACTAAATATAGGCGAGGCTGTTGTGGGCTAAGTTTAACTTCGAGGCTATTCCCGCTCACTCTCTGTATATGCTCCCTTCTCTGTCATCACCATTCATCACCGATACAATATTCTAAAATCGATAAAATAATACGATAATAATACCTAATAATTAAACAATGTCCTATATAAAAGGTAATCACAAAAGTGTCCGCAGGATTTAGGGGGGCAGGGTAGTAAAATTGTCTAGGGGTGGGGGAAGGCTAGTAAAATTCTCATATGTTCGGGATGGGAATATCGCGTTATTCTGACTGAATTAATTGTTCAAATAAAACTTATTGATAATAGAAAAATTAAAATATATGTTTATGTAATAATTATAAATGTAATAAATTAATAAGAATTTGGAGTGTTTGATTCGCATATATTTTAAAGGGGGTCATTCTCCCCCCCCCTCCTGCGAACTCCCGTGGGTAATCGTCATGCCATAAAAAGTGTAAATACAAAACCGAAATCTGTAATCATCCTGTGTTTGATTTTTAAAGTTGTCTTTAATTGTAACTAAATTTTCATTTGAGAAATATTACCTTTTTTATCCTTCCATCGTAATCGAGAAATATCCTTCCAATCGTAAATTCTCTAAAAAGAAAATTCTTTAGCTAAGAAGTAGGTATTCTACCAGCTGAAACTCTTCCATAAGTTGAGAATTAAAACATCTTTGTGAGAACCTTAAAATTGGTAAATATCCTTCAATAAATGAATACAACAAATAAATTAGTTATTTTTCTATTTGAATTTCGAAAATACGAAATCGACATGTTTCGATAATATGTAAACGCCACATTTATATGCCTATATTTGTATATTTCCATAAGTTATCTGCATCTATAAAGCAAAACTTGAAAGTTCTCAATACTTTTCGATTCATTAGTGCTTATTTATTTTTTTAAGGGACATAATTTCATCAAAAGTCGAATTTTTTTTACTGCTTGCTTGTTTTTTTACTTTTTTTACAGTGGTTTGCTTTTTGTAAAAATATCGTGAAGGTGAATCGATAGAAGGATCGATACGAAAACTCGTGAAGTTGCACTCTTATGCCTCTCTGGAAATCGAGAACGATTATTGTTCCTCTAAAATCACTTTATATTGCCATCAGAAATTTATTATGATATTCTGGTATAATCTAAATTAAAATTTAATAATTAAATATTTTAATTTAATCGTTACACCCGTTTTTGAGTAAATAAAAAATACACTTGAAAATGAGACATAATTTACAAAATGAATTGCCCACTCCGTTTGACCAATTTTGATGAAATTTCGGCTGTTGCATCGCGGGGATGTACTTACATCAAACACCCAGTTTGATCAAAATTGTTAAAGCCGTTTTTGAGTAAATAAAAAAAATCACGTAAAAATTAGACAAAATTCATTAAATAAAGTACCCCCTCCCCAATTTTGATGAAATTTTGGCTGTCACATCGCGGGAATATACATACACCAAATACCCAATGTCAGGTTCGTACGGTTTATAGTTTTTGAGCTAGTCTGTTCAACCACACACACAGACCATTTCGCGGGACTTGATTATTTGGACTCAGGGGACGCCCAAAACGTGTACTTCCGTTGAAAACCAAGGCGAAATTTTTCACAATCGCAATACTTTCCCTTACTATATATTTCATATATTGGTAAGTAAAAGTAATAACTGAATTAATAAATAAATTAGAAGTATTAGAGTTATAGGGGAAATCAGGATTATTATGTGCATTTTAGAATCAATTATAACCTGTATCTATTTATGAACAAAATATAATGATAAGCATGTTGTTATACACACACAGCCCATTGAATAGTCTAAGATAGATAGGACATAGTGTTAGGTGTAGAAGTAAGACACGCTCGCCGACTCCTTAATGAGCGCGACCCACCAGATCTAGGACCCACTGCAGTGACACTGGTCTATTAGGATGACAGGCTGTGGGGTAGGTATTATTGTGTACCTGTTGTTGTCCCAGCACTCTATGTATAGTGTACCTTGTCGTCTTTACAATTCTCCTCTGCTACTCCTGTACAAACATCAATTTGTCACCTCTAGCTGCTTGTCAACGCGGGGCCTTACAGTAGCCACCACGATTGCTTCCTTAATATATATTTACGAGGAGTGGCCATAAAGCAATAAATGTAAGTTAGAATCCCTCAAGTAGCCATGCAAACACATTTTTTTTATTACTTCCTTACTAACGAAGCTATTGGGTTGTAACTAGTATAGCAGGATGTGTACCGATTCGAATCTCAGGGTCCTAATGGTGTTATTTAGTTTTTAATGTTTATGATTCCTAAGAATTATGTATATTTGTTAGGAAGGAAATCCGTAATGTCGGTCTAAAAAATATTCAATATTGTCCTTATCAGAATAAATGAATAGGAATAAGAAATGTCTAAATAAAGGTTTGTAGTGGTTAATTAAAAAAAAAAAATCAAATCATATTAATATTTTATCTGAAATTTATCAAACTTATAAGAAACATTTTTTTGAGGAAATTTATGAATAGTGAATTTTTATTTTTGATCATAATTTTTAAAACATCATTATTTCTTAATAATAATTTTAATTATATGCAATTTTTTTACCTCTGTGTTATGTGAAGAATATTGTTATCAACTTTTAATAATGTAACACCTATAATTCCAAAATGCATCAGAAAATGTTGTTTACAATTTTTTTGTACATAAAAATTAAACAAAGCAGATTTAATTTTTATATATGATAAAAGAATATGTAAACCAAAATTTCTGATGCATTTCGGAATTAAAGATGTTACATTACTAAAATTGAAGCTGGAAGCTGGAATTAAATTTTTTTTCAAATTTCTTATTTTAAAATCGGAATTTTTTTTGTTGACTATCAGCTTTGTTGTGAATAGTTTTAATAAAATCCTTAATACACCAACGAAAAAGAAAAAAATCCCATTTAATATTATCATTCCTTATTTCTAATCCTCCCCCCTCCCAAAAAAAAAAAAAATTGAAAATTATAAATAAACTAAAAAAAATTCGCAACTAATATAAATGCGTGTGAATATAATTATGCTAAAAATTATTTTTAAGATATAATTTTTATATTTTTAAATATAAGTTAAAAATAAAATAAAATAATAACAGACGGGGTAAAGCGGTGGAGGGGTTGATCAATACTAACGTAGCGGCCCCCCGAGGATATTGATTTCCAGCTCTCTTCGCTCAAAAACATCCCTTCATTGCTAGTATACTCTAATTATTATAATATAGTATATTATAAATCAATGATAATAATAATAATTGTAATGCAATATATTCTATAATAATTATCACTATTATATATAGGTAAGGCAGAGCCAATTAAAAAAAAACAAAAATTCGTTTTTGTCAGTTTTTCAGAGCTGCCACCTTATATTAAAAAAAAATTGATTTTTTTTGTTATCAATAGTATCCAAGCAATAAGGTTTTGTTGGACCCTTTTTCGGCTTTCAGGAGTTTTTAAAATAAACAAAGGCATTTTAGGTTTAATACATTTTTTTGGCAGACGTAAAAACCTCGTCTAGTTCTCAAATATTTATATTCAGCAGGTTCTGTGCGTTTAAGTTTTAAAATCTGAAGTGTTTCAGAAAACGTCTCAGCGTTTCTGAGACCGAATAACTTTCTCTCTTAACCAACAGACTTCCACATGTTAGTTATTATTCGTCTGTTACGTCTAAGGTTTCTGATCATTATATTAACTATTAACTTGTTTTCAATTAAGGAAAGTTAATTAATTACTCATTAACTGTTGCTGTGAAATGTTTGAAGCCGTTGAGAAATTTAGATATTTAGAATCTACAATAACAAGGAAAAACCAATATTTTATATTAAAATATTGAGGAGGAAATTAAGGCTAGCTTAAAGGCAGGAAACTCTTGTTCTTTTTCGATTGCGAAATTACTTAGCTCACCCCTTCTGTCCCGAAATTTAAAAATTTGAATTTAAAAAACCGTAATTCTTCCGACGGTCTTATACGGATGTGAAACATGGCCGCTTACAGGAAGGGATGAGCAACGCCTTAAGGTCTTCGAAAATAAAGTACTGCGTAGAATATTTGGGCCGGAGAAGGATGATTCAACAGAGAATGTAGACGGCTACAAAAAGCAGAATTGCGTGTACTCTACACGGAAAATGTAATTAAAGTTATAACCGCGCGTACGTTAAAGTGGGCTTGCAAAATTGTGAGTCTTAGTAACGAACGAATTCCTAAAAGATTGATAAACGCTTTGCCGACGAAGCGATGGCGTTCGGGCCTTAGGGTTCGTTAAGCCTTTATTCTATTCTAACTTTTGCTGTAAGTTTAGCAGCAAAATGTAGAAAGATTAATCAAGACAAGTCAATGCACGTGACATTTACATTAAAGCAGGAAACATGGTCTCCAGTCTTTACAAAATAATCCTTCTATACTACAAACAAATACAGTAACATACTTGGGGCTTGAAAAAAAGGCTTACGTTTGCCCCACATATTAAGAAGAAACGAAAATTGCTAAATTTCTGGCTAAGAGTATTATGATCCATTATACACAGAAGTTCTAAATTACACTCCATACAAAAACGTAAATTACACCAATTTACTGAGACCAATATGAGCCTATGCTAGCCAAATGTACGGACCAGCAAAAATGACACGTACTCAAAAAATACAAACTTTCCATCTCAATATTTAAGATTAATTACGAATCCACCTACAACCATTTCGAATGATACCCTCACAATGAATTGAGCGGTTCGACTGTGATAAATTATATACGTATGAATTACAAACGGTTTTACGACAAACTACGTGGACATACCAACCAATTGTACAAGACTAAAATTCCTGAGGATCTCAGTGAAGCATGAAGAGGAGTTGGATGAGGGACCTCCTTGTCTGAAAATGCAAGGAGAATGCAACGCTGGGTGTTGTCTCCCTCATGCCTAATCGTTCTAAACTTTGTTGAATTATTAATTAAATAATTTTAATGTTCACAAAACTTTAATTTAGAGTTTCAAAACATTTATCTATTTTTTGTGACAGTGTATCTATTTTTATTTTTTACAAAATGTAATAAGTTCTTTTATTTATCCTTTACATTGTCATTATATTAAAATTAATTGTTAAAGTTAAAAAATTAAGTAATGGACCATTAACATAAAACTCAGCATTCTACCCTTCACCTTTCTTTAAGCAGCTTAAATGCAATTTTTGAGTCTTTCGCGCTACCACAAAATAAAAGATTTAGAAGGTTTTAATTTTTTTTTGTGTTTTTAAACCCTTGTAATAAAGGATTTTCACTATAGCGGTTTAAAATATTATTGGCTGAGCAATGAAAAAAAAATTGTAAAAAGACGACATTTCAAGTGCGATGCGCTAGCTGGGAGTTCAATATATTTTTTTTTATTTAATTTGTATTTTACTTACCTACCCCAGAGGCAAGTTTTCCGCGGTGTAGCGTTTCGAATAAAAAAAATTTTTGTTTTCCGACCAACCCTACTAATCATGTCATATGTACCTTATTATAGCACATTTGCTTATTGTAATATTACAGGTGCTAATAAAATTGTTAAGTTAAAAACAAAAAAAAATGCAGAAAGACTAATGTTATTGACTAATCGATTATTTATATTTTTTGTGCTGTTTATTTGATTGTATGGAGACAGCATTTTTTTTTTTTTAATTAAAAAATTAATAAAGATAACTGGTTGGAAATTTCTGGGCTATTCGAATATGTAGAATTATAATTTTAAAGGAGTTAAAGAAATAAATCAATTAAAATTCGAATACATTCTCCAAGAAAATATTAAAAACCCTTTGAACGTTTTATGGGGCAAAAGTTAGATCAATAGGATTGATCCATAAATTGGTTAATTTCACAACTGAATCCTTTTAGGATATGGTTTCTGGCCAGGTATCCGGACGATGTGGAAAATTCAAAGTAATTTTCAATGAAATCCAACCAAAATTTCTTGAAAATTTTGCAAGAAAGAGCCACGTGTCTTAAGGCTTAAGCAAGTACGTTCAAGTTGTTACCTGCTTTAAGGCTAAATGTTACCTGCTTCAAAAAGGTCTTCGTTTCTTTCCTTTGTCTCTTTGTCCCTTCCAACACTGCCCTCTGTTTCCAAATTTGTCTCTCTTTACATAAATTATCACATAATTTGTCTCTTAAAATTAAATAATTAGTACTATGTTTGATGAATGATTTAATCTTTTTCGTTTTTTTTTTTTTTTTTTTTTTTTTGTGTTACTATGGTTACTAACAGCTACCGGATCTGTTTTCATTCGTTACTCACTCGTTCATTGCCAAAATAAATGAGTCATTAAAAAAAAAAAAAAATCTGATGAACCACTGATAACCCTAGGATTACTAAAGGGTGTCTGATTTCTTAGTTTTACCAAAAGTCGGGGGCTCGAAAAACCCATAGCTTTCTGTTATTGTTATTTTACTCTAAATAATTTAATTTATTAAAAATGTATTTTAAATAATTTAAAAACAAGGTGTATACCCACAATTACGATTAAATTAATATTAAAAATGTATTTCATGAGATTACAATATTTAAATATTTATAAAACAGTGGATGTAAAAAAAAAATATATATATATAGAGGGAAATATAAATCATTTTCCTAGATAATTAGAAATGTCATTTTGGTTTTTTCTAAAATTCATCATTCGTGATATTAAACTAATTTACACTTTCTAAAATTTGTTTTTAGGTACATTAAAGAAGAAAAAAAACATTAATTATTCAAAATTTATTATCAATGCTTTTATAAAATTACAGTTTAATAATTTTAAATTATCAACAAAAAAACAAGATTTTTTTTTTTTTTTTTTTTTAAACTCAGCTATTTCCTCTGTGTATAAAATGTATCAGAAAAAATTCAAATCATGTTTACATTAATCTTGGATGTTTTTCTGACAGCTAATAATTTATTGTTTAATATTGTTTTCAATTTTTTTATTACTTTCACTTACCTATATATGAAATATATAGTAAGTGGAAGTATTGCGATCGTGAAAATTTTCGACTTCCGGTTTTCAACGGAAATACACGTTTTGGGACCCCCTGAGTCGAAATAACCAAGTCCCGCGAAATGGTCTGTGTGTGTGTGTGTGTGTGTGTATGTGAACAGACTAGCTCAAAAACTATAAACCGTGGGAACCTGAAATTGGGTATTTAGTGTAGGTATATGCCGGCGATGTGACAGCAAAAATTTCATCAAAATTGCTCAAAGGGAGGGGGTACTTTATTTAATAACCTTTTACGTTTTTTTCGATTTTCTCAAAAACGGCTTTAACGATTTTGATCAAACTGGGCATATAATGTATGTATATGCCCGAGATACGTCTGTAAAAATTTCATCAAAATTGATAAACCGGAGGGGGGACTTTACTTAATAAATTTTGTACCAATTTCACATATTCATATGTTTTATTTACTCAAAAACGGCTTTAACGATTTTGAAGAAACTGGATATTTGTTGTATGTATATACCAAATATGTAAAAGCCAACATTTCATCAAAATTGGTCCAACTGAGGGGGCCCTTTATTTCATGACTTTTTTTTCCAATTTTTACCTTTTTTTTCGATTATCTCAAAAACGGCTTTAACGATTTTTATCAAATTCGTCATGTTTAATGAAAATTAGATTTTCTTTAATATCAGGTAAGCTTTATCATTATTAAAATGATAAAAAGGGGCTTTTTTTGGGGGGGGGGCCTTTTTTTTTTGTTTGTTTCTTTCTTATAAAGTACCATTGTTTTTGTTTACATGGATAAATTAACTGTCTCTCGTTACGCCTAAAAATAAGAAATGGCTAAATATGAGATATGATAAAAATAAAGAAAACATAAAGTTGTCAACTCATAAAACTCGTTGAGCCCACGCGTGCGGAATACGCCTTTAATGACAGACCATTGTTCATAATTAAAGCCGTTCCGTTCATGAGTGAAAGTTGTGTGTTGCGAGCACGCACCAGATTTTTCTTATATAAAGTTGGCAAAAATAAAATATATGCTTATTTAATATTAGTGCTATTTATTCTGACCGTAACCTCAACAAATTCCTCTTCATTCTTCAGAAGTATAATGAGTATATTTTCCTCATAAATGTTATTGTATAATGGTAATATAGCAGTGGGTTTCCTTCTACCGATATCGCAACTAGGCACGATGTAAGATAGCTAATTATAATTTTTAATTACTATAATATAATAATAATTATTATTATTATCTCTATTTATTTAGTTAGTAATGACAAGTAGATATTTCTTATTAGTGCTAGAAGAAGACTAGATATAGCATAGACAAGAGGCCTGAGTCTACCTGAGCTTGGTATTTGTGGAAGGGCTGGGGGAGGCTGGGGCTACCTGTCCTCAGAACATTGCTGGAATTTTAGTTTTTGCCTCCCCTGTCCTTTTTCACAGCCCCTCCGTCTCTGTCTATAACCTCTGTATGTATATTCATAATATTATTAGATAATATCTTAAATATATGTTATACCTTGCGAAAACTCTTTCATTAGAGACCTAGACTCTTTCTTCCTTATACACCCAAAGGATATTGGGGAGAATTTTTTTATATAACCTTATTATACTCGTATATTTTAAGGTGCCTTTACACCTTACGAACCTCACCTTCGAACAAGTTCTCCTTCGAACCTTGCCGTACCGACGTGAAGCGAACAGCCATTTATACTTCACGTGACGTTAAGCGAACCAATATGGCTGACGCACCTCAAGCTAGCTTATGATAAAGAAAAAATCTCCTTTATCAATATATTTTATATTATCTGTAAAATAAAAAAATAGGAGACGAATTACAACGTATCAAAAATTACACTAGCATCACAAACAACTCCTTTCACATAGAAAAACCCAAATCAAAAGTGACACTAGCGCTACCCCCGAACCCAGGCGAACAGATGAAGTACCTAGAACAGCCGAACAGTCGACGTGAAGGCTTCACGAAGGTTGTTCGAGGGTGGTGTTCGAAGGTAAAGTTCGTAAGGTGTAAAGGCACCTTAAGAAACTCTTATCACATCCAGATTTATGTTTATGTTAAAGTTTAAATAATGTACATGTTTTTTTAACTGCTCGGAGTAAAAAATAGCTAAAAAAAAAAACAGTTAAAAGTTAAAATAAAATTCAGAGGTTGTCACAAGGGAATATCAATTTGGATACCCCCAGAAATTTTTGGACAATCTTACATCAATTGCAAGAATTTGTAAATTACTTTTTCATCATACTGCATCTGTGTTTTCAATACTCGGTTTGAGTGCGTAAAATAGTACTTTTCGGGCCTAGGCCTGAGAAATGTTTTTGGTGTACTAACCTTACCTGCTACTAATGTTTATTAATAAGCATGTGTTTGAAGGAGTTTACTTGTAGCTATGCTGTGCTTCATTCTAATATAAGTGGTATGTTTGAAATGCAAATTAACATGGATATACCAGAAGATGTTTTAGAAGAAGCCCAAGAAGCTTTAATCAGAATTGTACTATAAATAAGTACTTTTCTTCTATTATAGTTTAAAAAAGGTGTCAATTTAATTTCTGATATTGTATCTGAAAGCAGAGTTGGGCAGTAGTTAACTACATTTGTAATTAACTACACAGACAACTACATGTAGTTTGTAGTTGGAAGCGCGCAACTACTATTTGTCAACTACCAGTTAAGTAGTTGTAATTTAAAACTACTACTACAGTAGTTGGGAAAAAGTAGTTGGGAATGGCAAGTACAACAAGTAGTTGTAAATGTAGTTTAGAGCGGCAACTACATTTGCTAAGCAATGTCTAATTAAATCACATGTTTTTGCTATTTTTATTTTGTGTTTAGATAAATATTCCATAGATAAATGGGCTCCATTATGGTTGATAATCTGTTTTAAAAATAGTACAATACATATACGTAATACAAAATTTTTCCATGATTTCCGGCAGTCAATTATTTTTTTTAACCTTAGTTCCTCGATCAATCCCATGTTTTATATATTAGCTGAATTGCATTTGATATACTCCTTATTGATAACACTAGATATCGATAATTACTCGTTATCAATAAAAGTAGTTGTAGTTTCAGGCCCATAATTACAGTTGCAACTACTAGTTGTAGTTGTAAAAATGCAACTACTTTTTTGAAACTACAGTAGTTGTAGTTGTGGTCCATCAACTACAAATTATAAAAGTAGTTGTAGTTTCAACACCTTCCCAACTACTGTGTCAGTAGTTTTGTAATTTGTAGTTCAACTTCTTTTTGCCCAACTCTGTCTGTAAGTTATTAATGAAATATAAAAGTGTTTTAATGTACTCAAGTATGAGCAGTATGATGAAAAGTATTGTTTATAACACGTACCAAAAGTGTGTTTTCGGTGCTTGGTCTAATTTCCGCGTTAACCTCGACCGCGCACCGAAAACAACCACTTTTGGTACCAGTGATGAAAATAGCTTCATAAATTTTCAACTTGTTATTAGTACAAACTAAATATAATAAATTTATATATGTGAATTATTTTTTAAATAAATACTAAGTGTACTGTTCTTACAATTTTTATGGGAATTTTTTTTTTCTGACGAACAATCTCTCCTGCTCCAAAAATCTCTCACAGTATTTAATAAAAAGAGGTAAACAATTTCTGATTTTTTTTTTTTTTTTCCAAAATTTTAATTTAGACTGGCTATCAAACGCTCATCTTAAGTGTCTTAAGTGTAAAGTTTGTAATATTATGTTATACAAAGTTAGAGTTGTAAAAAAATAATGCAGGGATTATTTCATGAGAGCAGTACTTGTTAATTCGTTGTATGTACATATAAGTTTTATTGAAGAGAAAATGTTTGGGGTGTGGCCAAAATAAAAAGCATATTCTCACATATTAGAATTACATATCTCTTCATTACATCTACTGTCTAATATCTTCCTCTATTATAATTTTTATTAATCGAAAAACTTGAGTTATCAGTGAGCTTTAAAATAATGTAGACTTTTTTTTTTTTCTTTTGTTGTAAATTTCGAACATTCCTTGTTAAGAATAATACAACATTAACTAAAATGAAAGTAGATTATCAATAATAGTTATTTATTATACAAGTGACGAAAGTAGATCATTTTACAACTCGAGTGAAACGTGTAATATTAAATTTTTTCTGTAATCGTGTAATACATGATCAGATCTAACCAGAATATGAACAAAATTAGGATGTTGTGAAGATTATGGTATGTTGTTGGTAGGTTATAAGCATGGTTGTGAAGTAGTGCAGTTATAAACAAGTGCAGGTTATAAACAAGGAAGGTAATTATTATTATATTTAAATTTTAAAATTTTTATTATTTCCACCAATAATTCATTCACATTTCAATTTATTTTGTTAAAATAAATTCTTACAATGTTAAGAAACATTTAAAAGCATTTAATTTCCAACTTCAAATTATTTTTTAATTTATACTTATTACTAATTAAGAAGGCAATTCACTTTCTTCACTTGTGAAGAAAGTAATCACTTTCTTCACTCTATTGCAAAATGTTTCACTTTCTTCACTCATTTCAGTTTAGTAATGTTACCATTATTCAACGATTACAGAAAAAAACATTTTAACACATCCGATTGGTCCCCTTATGTTAAACTCAAATATTTCTGAATAATTTAATCTGAAGAGAAAGGATAGGCCATGCCGGGATTCGGGGACCCGCGTTTGCTGCGCGCTAACCACTACGCTACCAGGGCTTGTGATATAAGCCAAGTCAATTTTATCTCTTCACTGATGTCAAGTGGCGCCAATCTGGCCAAATTGAAAAGGGATCTAATTAACAGAAAGTTATCGTTAAACATTTACTTATTAAATTTTGATAGTTTATTATTTTTTAATAATTTTATCAGAATTGAAAAGATCGAACATGACCATAATTCGAACCCAGGACTTCCACATCACCGTCGCGGTGCGCTAATCAAAATTAAGATAATAGTTGTTATTTAAAAATTATTAAAAACTAATTAAGTTTGATAAATAGATTATTTCATGACAAAAAATATCAAAAAATGAATAACAAAAATATGATATAGATGAGGAATATGATGGTGCAGCCTTAACTCCGTACCCCAGATTTTTAAAATATTGTTTAAAATTATTGTTTATTGTGGCCATAACAAATAAACCAAATGTGTTGTTTAATTTTACTTCAATCAAATGACTATTGTCTTTGCGCAGGTAATTAATATGTGCTACAGAAGAACTCTAGCGACTTGATTTCGTTGCAATAATTTTTTATTTTAAATTTTTGGAACGACTTTTCGAGATAAGAGAGATGGTTTTAAAGATGGGATTGTTAGATTTAAAAAAAAAAAGAAAGAATCGCTGTTATATAATAATTTAATAAATTATTTAATCTTTTAAATTTAATCATTATCTATTAATTTATTAATAACTTGAATACAACCTAACAACGTTGATTGAAGACGTTAGAGTCCTAGATCCCGAAATAAATACAGGACAACCAATATTATTAGCTGCGGTAGCATAGATAACTTCAGTGATAATGTTATAGATTGGTATATCAAATATACAACAGTATATTTGAAAATAAAATGAATATTCTATGAAATTCTCGTCTTGAATTCACTTCATAAATAAAATATAAATACTAAGCCGCCCATTTATCATGGGAAAGAATGAATGACTCGTTGACAATGTATATATATCAATCCAGTTTATTCTTGTCTCTAATGAATTACACTTATTGTTACTGTGTTACGAGCGGTACGTTGACATCGTGTTTCTATCGGCATGAATGAAATATATACTATACATATCGTTATTGTATCATGAATGATTAATCTTCACTGTTAAGTGTCTTATTAGCAACTTGCCAGTTCATTGGGAGATAACTATATATATAATAGTATATACATATGAGCGGTGATGTATAGTGTTAGAAGGAGCTTACCTCTTAAAAGGTCACTGACCAAAATGATGTGACACTATTTGAAGCAGTGAACTTGAATGATAAAAAGGTATTTAAGGGTCTTGATTTTCAGTGAAAACATTTTTTATTTGGAAAGCCAACGTTTCTATCGAAGCATGTGTTAATAATTTTCTTTTACGTTTGTTTTTCCACAAAAAATTCGAGTGTGAGGTACGCACTGTGTAAAGGCACCTTAACTTTTTAAAAAGCAAATATGTCGCTACAAAGCCTGTGAATATATTTAAAAAAAAATCACATAAACTTCACTTACGAACTTACTAAGATTAGAAATTGACGTGTTTTGATAATATGTAAACGCCATTCCTCAACTTCACACATTTTCCCACATTTATATGCTTATCTTTGTTTAATCGAAATCGTTACAGCCGTTTTTGAGTAAATAAAAAAAATACACATGAAAATGAGACAAAATTTACTAAATAAAAATCCCATTCTAATTGATCAAAGATGGTAGCATTTCATATGTAAGTGCGAGAATATACAAAAATCTAGTGCAATGCGCGCAACACACAACTTTCACTTATCAACTTACTTTGATTAGAAATTGACGTGTTTTGTTAAATGCCATTTCTCAAAGCTACACAATTTTCCACATTCATTTAATAATGTTTGTTTGTATTTGCTCTTTAAAGTAGGTACACTAATTTTTTTATTTTTTTATTATTGAATTAAAGTTTTTACTAGTGACAATTCGGCAATGCAAGCATAATACTCCAAGTCATCTGATTTTATAATTATACAGGGTGTTTCGGAATTGCACGGCACTATTTTAGGTACGTGTTCTCTAACACAAAATAAACAAAAAAGTTCATATTAACATATATCTCAAACTCATTTATTAAACAGATATCAAAGGTTAAAGAATTATTATTTATTTACTGCATTAAGACTGACTGTACAACGTTTAACGTGTTTAATACTAAATAAAAGGTTTTAATCCTGATAAACAAATGAACGATAAGCAATGACAGTAGTTGCTCATCTGTTTGTCTAGTTCTGTGTGTTTTAGTTTGAGTGAATCTTGTGACACAGTTCAATTTATGATTATCATGGGAGATACCACAAATTTATTCACTTTTGATGAACAAACAGACATGCTTTTAACTTATGGCGAGGTACATACAAACGGTGCTGCTGCTGTTCGAAGATATCGTGAAAAATTTCCTAACCGAAGAATACCAAATCGTAAAACGTTTGAGGCCATTGAAAGACGTCTTAGGGATAATGGTACGCTAAAACCTATACGAGTGAACGCCGGTCGACAACGATTTCGACGAACTGCAAACGTAGAAGAAGAAATACTCGATGCTGTTCAGTTATCTCCTACTACTAGTACCAGAAGATTGTCACGTCGTTTCGATGTTTCCTCTACCAGCGTATGGCGAACTTTACGCGAACAACAATTATATCCATTTCACGTATCAAGTAGGCAAGATTTGTTACCACAAGATAACAAGCGCAGAAATTTCTCCCAGTGGTTAATTCGACAATGCACACGAGATCCTAACTTCCTGAACTGCATTTTGGTTACTGATGAATCTTGCTTTACAAGAAACGGGATTCTTAATTTTCGAAATACCCATACTTGGGCCGAAGAAAACCCTCATACGACTGCTGTTGGACATTACCAACATACATTCTCTTTAAATGTCTGGTGTCGTCTTCTAAGCGACAAAATCATCGGCCCCTTCTTTTTGCCACCTAGGCTGTCAGGTATATCTTACTTGCACTTTTTGCAAAATAATCTGCATGATATTCTAGAAGATATTCCGCTAGGCATTAGGCAAAGGCTGTGGTTTATGCATGACGGTGCTCCAGCTCACTTTTCTCATAGTGTCACTGATTATTTAAATGCAACTTATGGAGACCGATGGGTTGGTCGAAACGGACCTGTTAAATGGCCACCACGATCTCCGGATTTAACGCCATTAGATTATTTTGTGTGGGGCTGGATGAAGTCTATGGTTTATTCTGCGGCAGTTGACACGCAAGAAGAGCTAAGAAATCGGATCGTGGAAGCCGCACTAACTATCAACCACCATCCTGATGCTATACGAAGAGCCAGAGAAGCATGGATTCGTCGTGCTGAATGTTGCATTCAACAAAACGGAGGCGCCTTTGAACATTTACTCTAAATGTTGTAATAATAATAAATAAATAGTAATAATAAATCTTTAACCTTTGATATCTGTTTAATAAATGAGTTTGAGATACATGTTAATATGAACTTTTTTGTTTATTTTGTGTTAGAGAACACGTACCTAAAATAGTGCCGTGCAATTCCGAAACACCCTGTATATGTAGTAGTTGAAAGCTTCATATAGTTCCCATAAAACAAATAATTTCCATTAAATGAACAGAACATCTTTCCTTATAAACAATGATCCGTCGTTAAAGGCGTACTGCTCATGCGCGGGCTCAGCGTGTTTTATGAGTTGACGGCATATTTTTCTTTTTTTCTCCTCTATAGGTTTACTTGATTTTTTCCATATTTCATATTTAGCCATTTCTTATTTTTAAGCGAAACGAGAGACTGCTAATTTCTCCATATAAACAAAAACAAAGGTACGTTAGTTTTTGAGCTAGTTTGTTTACACACACAGACCGATTCGCGGGACTTGGTTATTAGGACTCTGGGGACCCCAAAACGTGTAATTCCGTTGAGAACCGGAAGTTGAAATTTTTCACGTTCGCAATTCTTTCCCTTACTATATATTTCATTTAAAGGTAAGTGGAAGTAAAAATACGGGAAAATGGGACAAAATTTAGGAAATAAAGTGCACCCTACATTTGATCAATTTTGATGAATTTTTTGCTGTCACATCGCGGTCATATATGTATACCAAATACCCAATTTCAGGTTCGTAAGGTTTATAGTTCTTGTGCTATTTACACACACTTCGCGGGACTTGGTTATTTGGACTTAGGGGACCCCAAAACGTGTATGAAAACCGAAAGTCGAAATTTTTCACGATCGCAATATTTTCTCTTTCTATATATTTCATATATAGGTAAGTGAAAGTAATAATTCATTCATAATTTCAGTTTCATTCATTATTTTGGCAGTAGTAACATAGACAGATATTATTTCCAGACTATTTATTCTTTGAACTGCCTGACCTCGCCGTAGCCACCCAAGCAGGCTCCACACAGCCCAACAGGTGTACCTTACCTACACCTTTATTTTATTGCCCTCAATAAATCAACAAACCTTCCCCAGTCGGGCTGGGATAGGCGCGTGGCCCCTAACCCTAGCCAGGATCAAAGTTCTTTGTTCTGGTGTGCGGGGATAAAGCAGTGCTAGGTATTAACGGTGGTGTTGGTTGTACATCGGGGGGGGGGGTATATTTGTCTTAATTTTAGATATTACATTAAGAACTAGGTGTATAAAAGTATTCTAAAAGATTTTCAGTCTGAATGCATATGGTCTAAATTCGCTCAATAACAAACTCATAAATTAAAACTTACACGGTCATTCACATGGTATTTTAAAAGCTTTAGTGATTGGTGTAGAAGGCAAATTTGGGAAACGAAATATTTCACTGATGAATAGACCTGACAGAGGGATTGAAATATTGTCAGACCTAGAGGATTAAGAAAAAAAAGTTTGGGTTCAGAATTTTTTGCAGTTCATTGAACTTCATCATTTTAACAATAAAAAAATTACCGATTAGATTTGGAAAGACTTCGGTAGGATAATGGAGTTTATCGATATAGTGACAACGCTAAGTTTGCTAAAGCCGTTCTTTTCTATTAAAAGAAAAACAATCTAGTTTATCTAAGTCTACGGTATCGGTCCCCGGGGTCCAGCTGTTAGGATGAGCCACGGACGATATCGGGCGTCATGGTCCGGCGGGAATGCTCTGACGAAAGCGTTCTCTTATGATTAAAAGTGAATTAAATGTGCGTCTCGAGGGCATTATCTCTTGTTGAGGATTGGAACTAGACATAATAGGCGCAGGACAGGCCGATACAGGATTTTCGCCGTTCTTTATCGAAAATCGGACCTCGGAGTCCGATTTTAAAAAAACAACAGAATTTCAGCTGTTAGCAACATTTTCTGCACTAAAATGCGATAATCTCATTAAAAATCTACTAAATTGAGTGTTTGATGAGTTCGGCCCTTCGGACATTTTTATGTGAAAATCGGGTTATGTTAAGAAGGGAATGTTAGACATCGGACCCCGGGGACCGATGCCGCACCTAACGTGTTAATCTGGACTCCTGACGAACAAGCCCCGACGAAGTTCCACATATTTGGATCGAAACGATTGCTCTCTAAATTAAGAGAACTTTATTGAAAATCTATTCTGCCCCTGTAAATCTATTCTAACTGACCTCATCTTAAATATTACTATGGTATATTCATGATACATCACAAATATACTTCTTTTGCTTCCTCTTTGATGTCTTTCAGCTTAGAGGAACCATACATGTACCTTGGTAAATTGGTGATATGATGGTAAATATTGTCTGCGTTATTGCTATTTGTTTAACAGTATAGTCTTTAAATATTAGTATATTGAATTATTTCATTGTCGAACTAAACAAGAGATTAGGTATAATCAATATGTGGCAGATTATAAGGAAGATGGTGGAAAACAGTTTATTCCGGCCGTATAACACGTAAGTACCCTATATCCACGCTACTGCATTAACCTGTTTTTATTGTACACTAAATCCATCCATAACATGATTCGGAACGGTACTATGAATGGCAGTAGTAGTAATCGTAGTAGTAGCAGCTTAGCATAATCGTGAATCGGAATTATTACGATAAAGCGAGGTGGTATCTGATGAAGACGAAGGTGTGAGAACTTGAAGTAGCCGGATCACGACGTTCGTGAGCGAGTACTCGCTACAGATGTTCTCCATCTTCGGCTACATCTTCATTTGCGGTCTGATCTATATCACCATTATTATATCTAAATATAGCTAATTATAAGGAATAAATTATTTATAATTATCAGGTTTAGGAAATAATGCCTATTTTTTGATCTACCGCATATCGAGCAAAGTAAGTAAATCTATCGAGGTCATTTTCGACTGAGACATATAATTATTTTAGAATTTGAGTTTCGTTTAATTCAGCGCTGGAATATGGAATGCTACGCGGCACTGAAAAATATTTGAACCTGTACCGAAATTTACACGTAGCTCGGCGATTTAGTGATCGTGAGAGAAGCTATATACATAAAAGTTGATGAAAATCGAAAAGGAAACAGACGTAAAAGGCAAAGTATTTCGACAGCAACAAGAATTCTCACGGTTACTGCAACACTGATATACAATAAATGAGGTATTTTCGTACCCCAAGAAAAGCAAGGTATATAGGTACGATCAAGGGCGGATTTCGCACGAAATTTGGGGGGGGTTCATGACCCCTCTGTCTCATAATCACGTTGCTGACAGCGCCCTTTTTTATGATAAATAATACCTTGTAGGATTGCGATTTGCGGGGCGTGTACCACCGGTGGCTCACGCTAGAATGGCGCCTCTAATAATTAGATCTTTAACACTTTAACTTCTGAAAAAGAATACCTGAGAGTCATGCTCTCGTTTCTACACAGTTTTAATATTTAATTCTCTCACAAGAGAACAGTTACTCGATTTCAGGTGACATTGCAGCCAAAGTGTTAAGAAAGTAGAAATAATTTCAATATAGCTGAAAATTAAAATAATGAAAATTTAACGTAAAGTCATTTATATCTATATTTATTTGTATTTATTTATATTTATATTCATATAATTATAAACATTTATTTTTTAACAAAAAGTATAATTAATATCGTATTATAAGCATAACTAGTGGGATAGTATTTTTTATTGTTTATTTTATTATTGTTGGATTGCCAGTACTGCATAATGCCCTGGAATAGCTCCCGCCCGATAGAGCGAACAGCATTAAACAGTCCCGGTGTGAACGTATTAAACAACATAAATTGTCATGTTTAGGGCATGGTAACTACCTAATTGCATAATTCGCTTAAAAAACAAAAAAAATGAACAGCCAAAATATTTGGGAGAGTGTCATGGCCTATGTGAGGGCCTATGAAGCTGAATCCGCCTACGATAACTAGAACAAACTTAATTAAATAGGATGCTATTGCTAGACTAAAGGCGGAAAATTTTCGTTATTTTTAATTTCAAAATATCCTTTCATTCATTCATCATATCTTTAGAGCTTTCTGTCGGTCGAATGTCCGTTACTGATGCGAAACGTGGAAATAAATATTTAAGGGATGAGCAATAGCTTGAGGTATTTAAAAATAAAGTATTTGGATCGAAGACAAGTCAGCCGGTGAATCGCTTGAGCTTTACCCGGTTAGTATTATTGAAAAAATAAAACTGCCTTGAATAAAGCTGGTGTGTAAAATTGTGACAGAATCTCTTAGTAATGAACCCGAAAAATAAAGTGAAAAATAATCCATAGTGTATGAGCTCTTATTTTTTATGGATTAAGCTAACAGTTAAATATATATGAATGAATGGAGATAAAATGAAATAAATAAAGTAAGTAATATTTTACCTGAGGCTAAGAAAAGTGGACTAAAAGTTCAAGGCTTCATCAATGCGACTTTCTCGGCTGGAGGAGGTTGGTTACGTCATCGAAGCTATAAGCCTTCTTACCATAGTAAGTTTTCATAATCTTGGGATTACAACCCGTCTAAATTTAGCACGTTTATTTAAATATAATTTCCAATCAATTTAAATTCTATAAAAATGACATAGTTACAGATTACAACCATCTGGTAGATCTCCTTCAATTTTTCTCAAAAAGCAACACGTACTTCCTACAAGAGGATCCCATACCTAGGTTAACTGTACCATAAGTTGACAGTGCTCCAATAGTTGACATTTTGTACAAAAAGTGTGAATAATAAGATTCCGGATTGATTATTTTGGTTCAAAATTTGGCGGTAATATGCCAAGTTATACTTGTTAGCTGTGCTATCATCTGCATTAGTTTGTTGAAAACTCAAGCTTATTGGTGAGATGTTATAATGGCGAATTCTCTAGTGGCCTGACAACTTGGTTTCTGCTACCCTTTTCCATTAGGATGGAAGTCAAGTTAAATAAGCTTTTTAGTTGGTTTATTTGTGTTCAATTATGTTTTAATTACTTTTTTGGTATTTATTAAGTTCATGACAATCATTTGATATGTTAACATAATTTCAATAGTTGACATCTATGTCAACTACCGCTAGAATTAACAAATAGTGTTCCATCTGGGCGTGGTTTATGGAAGTCGGAGTCTGGCTGGATGACAGGTGTCTTATTTTATGAATTTATAGTTATTATGCTCTATCCATGGATCATTGAAAGCAAAATTGCATTCCAATATTCATATTCCTGAATGGACAAGCATCTCATCTGACTCACCCCTCTTCCCAATTCTGCAAAGAACATGTAATACATGCTATTAGTCGCACTCTATCAAAATGCTACACATTTCATCCAACCAAAGAATTTGGCCATCTTTAATTGTCTAAAAAAGCACTGAAAGAATGAATTTCATGATTGGAGATTCGAAAATTTTTAAACCCAACATTAGAAAAACGAAACTTCTGGCCATTATTACTACCTATTTATCATACTTACTTGATGATTTCATTTTCGTTTAAATATGTTAGTTTTTTTTTGTCTCATTTAAGCTTTTTGCGTATAAAATAATTAAATTGTGGAAATTTTATTTTTTTTCCATTGTGAACCTACTAGTTTATAAAGAAAAAAAAATATTAACTTTTATTGCAGTCCTTATTACCTATTAAAAATAATAGGAACTCAAAAATTAATGCATATGTCAACTTTAAAACCATAAATGTCAACTTTCCAAACCTTTGCATTTTGATGTGTCAACTATTGGTTCACTTTAGAAGTTCCTAAGAAATAATTTTTTACAAAATCCGTAAATGTAGACCATAGGATATTGTATTCCTAGTTTTCTAGAGGGCTTGGCCTAACTAAGTTCATAACGAAGATTATCCTAAAATCACTATAGTGGTAAACAGTATAAATAATACAATTTTTTTCTTACAATTATACAGTTATCCTAGTTAATCGAGAGGTGTAAATAGACCATTTGTGGCCTAATGCATTAGATTTTGGTACGTTCATCATAAAAGAAATACACCTGTTGCAGTGTAGGGTTTTTAGTTAGTGGGCTGAGACATATATGAAATAATCGTGGCCATCTAGAGAATTTTGAAATATTTGAAAAAAAAAAGAAGATAAAAACATGACGACCAGAGCGATCTGAGATAAGAATACAGTAAAACCCCTAATATCTGACTCATACAACACTTCTTTTTTTTTGTCGTCTTCTTTATCGCCTTTTAGAGCATAGGGGGTTTCCCAGGCCAGTGGAGAGTGTGGGAGATTAATGCAAATTATTAAGAAATTTCGCCTAGCTTCGGGTTTATCAATCACATATTGCCAGTAGCAACGCCTCTGCCCACTCGGCCATCTCGCTGTCTTCATTTAACACATTTCTCTCATGTTCGATACTTCGAATCACGACTGTTGGACAAAAACTGCACCGTACAAGCTCTTTGCACTTTGTTTTGCAATCATATTCCCCAATTTGAAGTTCAAGTGTACGCGTATTTACAATTGTTAAGTGAATGTTACAATCACGGGTGTCACCGCCGGGGGGGGGGGGGGCAATATTTTGACAGGAGGGTATGCCCCCCCAATGTTTTGGTATGAGAGGACCTAATGTAATAAATTAAATAAAAATGCTGTTTTACGAATTTATCCTGGTTTAACCAATAAAATACAACTATAAAATATTGGTTAATTTCAGCAGACTCTATTGTTAAAAACACAGTCAGGCGTATTGTATATTTGATGAGTTATATTTTTTTATTTCAGCTCGAACTGTTGAAGTTTTATTGCTCTCCTTGTCTCTTTTAAACCAAGCAGCTTGATCCTACTTTCCATCAACTTGATGAAGCTTATAGAGGTTTATGGAAAGCAATGAAATTAGTGGGATCAGGATCAGAAGAAAAACTTGGATAAAATTCAATAAAAAAATTTTGGCCCACATCCTTCAACATTAAGCCTTAAACAACTCCCTATTTTACTCTATAAATGAGGCATAAATTGACGAGTTTTAAGAGACTATAAATACCTTTAAAATAAAGCGTTGGAGGGTGAATTAAATGTACCAACAGTTGTATTATTTCAACTTTTAGCCCCTCGAAATTCTACCTACCCTATCTAGGAAAATATTGAGCCGTCCCCCCCCAATAATTTCGTGCTGGTGACGCCAATGGTTACAATGATTGTGGCTGCCCAAAAAATAAACAAAGTACTGTAAACACGCTACGGAAGAATTTGAGCGGTTAGGGTTCGCATCCCGCTAGGTGGCTGTAGGATGTTTTAAGGGATTAAAAAATTCTTAGTTATGCCCTTATTTGAATTGGACCTGAAATAGATTTCCAGAGCCTGTGCGATTTCAGGTACTCGTTAAAGATCCCTATACTTCTTGGATAAGACCTAGGACTCCCACTATAGGACTGTAATCGTCCGATTTGCCTTAGTAGCAAAGGGGATGTTAAAAAAAAACAAACAAACATTCATGATCTTTTTTATTCATATTTAATTATTTAATCGAATTATCCGACAATTTTTGTATGCCGACTGTTCGCGTTCCATTCGCGTTCGATACATTGAAGAATCGATTCTGAAATTCATCATTCTGTCGCCATTTTTCCTTTCGCCATTCCCGTTCGCACTTAGTTGTGCTGCAGCTGGACATTCTTTATTTTAATAAGTATATTGAAGATCATGGAGTAGAACTCAGATCTCTCCCTGAGCTCAGAAGTGGAGCGGAGAGGCGTGGAGATGAAGAGAAGAGGGGACACCGCAAAAAGATAATCCAAATTCAGATCCAAATTTATTGCGTATATTCGTATCATTTACCTTTGTGCTTCATTAAATACATTCACACCAAGTTTTCTCACATTCTATTAATTTTTTATTATTTTTAACCTAATAATTAATTAATTTAACCTAATACAGTCTACATTTTTTCAATTCTAACAAATTGATCGAAACTCAATCATTTTTTAAAATGACAGTTAGATCAAACACCTACCATGCTCCGGTCCTGTGGGTGACGGATATGAGGGGTTTTACTGTAATAATGAGTTAAGGTAAAGGACCAACAAAGTACTAATGAGGGACACTTGTCAGTCCATATCTGTCGTTGTTCATGTAGTTTAAAGCAATCCGTCAGAAAGCTTCTTCACTACAACAGTAGGCACGAAAGCTGATGGTAGGCCTATTGATAGATAGAATCAACAAAGACACCGCAGAGCTTCATTTAACAAACTGAGTAGAAGATTAAATAGGCAGAGGTGACCAAGGCAGGATCAGTCAGGCTAAAGATCTACAAGGTCTGTATAGTCGTATTTTATTGGCGACAGACAAGTTACTTTTTACGTAACTTTACATGTTTGTTTGTTTAACGTCACTTTATGCTACTGAGGCTAAATTTTGCCTATCCAGGTATAATTAGGATAGGGATATTTAACGAGTATCTGACATCTTACAGGCTCGGGACCTCCATTTTACGTCCCACCCGAGGGATGGCATAGCCAAGGATTTTTTACGACCATTAAAAAATCCACCATGGGACGCAAACCCGAGCATTTCTTTATTTTTTTCTCGCTTATTTAATTTAAATTTAATTTAATTTAAATAAAGCATGGATTCATGGATTAAATTAAAGAAGCAGCAAATATGATCGGACCTCCACTGCAAATATATGAACCTCTCGACATTAGTAGTTGGTTAAGAAGTAGTTGGGAGTCAACGTGGAATGAAGTACCACTTACCAATAAACTAAGATCTATCAACCCAACTACAAAAAAGTGGAGGAGTTCTTTCAGGGGCAATCGAAGAGAAGAAGTCGTGTTAACAAGAATTAGAATCGGCCACACGAACATGACTCATGCGCACCTTAATACAAAAGCATCGCAACCTAAATGTGAACACTGCCAAATCCCTCTGACAATGCGGCATACTATAGAAGAATGCCCTTCTACCTCTCATCAATTAGAAAAAGTTAGGATTCCTCGTAATGTAGCCGGAACGTTAAGCGATTCATCGGAGGCAGTGGATGCCTTGTTAGAACTGACGAAATGTATGTATACAATAAACTATAAAAAAAAAAAAAATAAATAAAAAAAAATAAAGTAATAAAATTAATAAACAAAAAAAGAGTAAAAAAAATAAATAAAAATAGTTATTAAAAAAACAGAAAAAAAGAAAGAATAATAAAAAAAATAAAAAAATAATAAATAAATTACCACTCCATGTAAAATAATTATATATATTTCATGTTTGCAATATGAAAAACTATAAAAAAAGGAAGCCAAAGAGTGACAAGTATAAAAATATAAACATTAAAATAGTTTAAATTTAAAAATCAAAAGGGCGTAATAACCGAGAAGTTGACTGTCCAAATACAATCTCAATCTAATCTAATCTAATTTAAAATATTATTATTATAATTTATTTACTTTTTACTCTATTAGGTTAATTAATTTATCCTTCATTATTTATTGTTTCTTCTAAAAATCAAGTACAGTATATATATCTGTTTATACATATATATGTATGTATTTATTGAATACGCATGTTTGCCGCAAGATAGTAACGCCTAGAAGTAGAAACAAATGGAACAATAAAGAACAATGTTCTGACTAACAAGAATTCATAGAGGTAGGATTTAAAAAAAAAACAAAGAGGTATGAATTGATAAGCTGAGTTGGTGTAGTTTATTAGAAAGGGTTAAGGAGCTCACTGGGCGCCAGGTATTGATTCCCAGTCCTCCTGTAGCTACTAGCTAACCCTGTATAAATATAGATTATACCACACTAGCAACAATAACTCTTACCAATAATAATAATTTCTTCAATAATAAAATATTATTTCACCATATTTATATATGAAATACTCTCAATATTAAATATATATTGTAAGGTAATGTATCACGATAATGATAAGATATGTGATACGATATGTATCACGATAATGATAAGATACTCAAATAAGGCATTTAAAAATAAAATAAAAATCGTTTATGCCAAGTTGCTAGTAAAAGTAAGTAGGAATAAATGTATAAATTTTATAAAAGGAAAAATAGCAGTTTTATCATTTGAAGACATGTAAGAAACTTTTTTAAAGGTGCCTTTAAACTGTGAGAACCTCACTCTCGAACAAGTAATCCCTCGAACCTTGCCGTACCGGCGTACTACCTGTTTACACTGGAAAGTGAAGTCGAGCGAACATTGATGTCTGACCGCACCTATCGGCAAGGCAAGCATACTATTCCAAAACGTCTGATTTTACATTTCTCTATGTACTTGTTGAATATTTCATTTAGTTACTACGAAAAAAATAATTTCTATTAAATGAACAGATCGACTTTAATTATGAACAATGGTGTGTCATTAAAGTCGTACACCGCATGCGTGGGCTCAACGTGTTTTATGAGTTGACTGAATATTTTTCTTTTTTTCTCCTCTAAATGTTTACTTGATTTTTATCATATCTCATATTTAGCCATTTCTTATTTTTTGGCGAAACGAGAGACAGATAATTTCTCCATATAAACAAATAGAAAGGTACTTTATAGGAAAACAAAAAAGGCCCCTTCCCCATTTAAGCCCCCTAGTAATAATAACAAAGCTTACCTGATAATAAACAACACCTAATTTTCATTAAACAGGACGAATTTGATAAAAATCGTTAAAGCCGTTTTCGAGACAATCGAAAAAAAGGTAAAAATTGGTGAAAAAGTTTTTCCTTTGAAGTTTCCTCCGTTTGACCAATTTTGATGAAATGTTGGCTATCCCATCTTTGGCATATATATATACATCAAATACCCAGTTTGATCAAAATATTTAAAGCCGTTTTTGAGTAAATAAAAAAAAAATGTGAAAATTATATAAAATTTATAAAGAAAAATCCCCCCTCCGGTTGATAAATTAATAGTAAACCCCAAAACGTGTATTTCCGTTGAAAACCGGAAGTCGAAATTTTTCACGATCGCAATACTTCTCCTTACTATATTTCATATATAGGTAAGTGAAAGTAACAAACAACGAATCGATCAGTTCATACGGATTTATTTATATATCTATTCTATTCATGGAAAAGCATAATTGAAGTCATGACCTGCTTAAATCACTCTCGTTCAGCCCCATTAGCTTAACATAGAACGCTATTTTTTTCCGTTTACATGGACATGGCATAGGTGAATACTGGTACTGTAATAGTGGAGCTCCATAAAAATGCTAAAAAAAGGTATAGAGCCTTAGCTTGATTCACTTGAATGCGACACTAGCGCTATCCCCGAAATATTACGAAATAATACGCAGGCAATCAGATAAAGGAGCTGTTAAAACTCGTGTCTTATGTAGATTAGCCGAACAGTGTTCTAGACTGTTCGAGAGTTAGGTTCGCACACAGTAAATGCACTTATAGCAAATACCCAATGTTAATATCCTCACTGATCTGTTGCCAAGTATCTGCGAAACGTATGAGGAACATATGCGAAACGATTCTTTTAAGCCCATATTGTTAACTTTTTTTGAGATGTGAAAACCTGGAATAATTCTTAGCGATTCTCCATTCCATAAGGTGCCTTTACACTCTACGAACCTCACCTTCGAACAGGTTCTCCCCCGAACCTTGCAGTACCGGCGTTTCACGAACAGCCATTTATACTTCACGTGACGTTAAGCGAACCAATACGGCTGACGCATCCAACGCTAGCTTAAGATAAAGAATAAATCTCCATTATCAATATATTTTATATTATCTGAAAAAAAAAGGAGACGAATTAGAACGTTTCACAAATTACACTAGTATCACAAACAACTCCTGTCACTTAGGAAAACCCCAAATCAAAGGTGACACTAGCGCTACCCCCGAACCCAGGCGAACAGATGAAGTACCTAGAACACCCGAACAGTCGACGTGAAGGCTTCAGGAAGGTTGTTCGAGAGTGGTGTTAGAAGGTAAAGTTCGTAGAGTATAAAGGCACCTATAGATACCAAGGATACTATCGTATATGTTTATTGTGTTAAAAAATTGAAATATTCGTTTTTATATTAGCCCATGATCATAAATTAAAAGCCACATTAAAAGATAACATCTTTAACTATAAACGGAATCCTTTCTCTAGCGATCCGAAATTTTGAAAATTCATATTGTGCTTTCAGTGCATTTCTTTAAGCTCTACTAAGAATTTAAGAGCATAGACACCTAACTCGAGGGTACTTAGAAGTGTAAATATACCATTCAGTTGTGTATAAAGTAGCTGTGTAAAGCTGAAAAGTTGGGATAAGAGGGGATAAAGGGTATCCTATATAAAGTGGCTGTTAGCGGGTAATTGAGTGGACGACAGGTTGGGGTAAGTTGGCTCCGGTGGTATTCAGTGAACACAAACCCTTAACTCGTGGGGTCTTCACCGCGTCACACCTCAATACGTCTTCCATGACAGCTAGCCATTTCACGGCTGATTGTGGTTCTATGTAGTATAGCTTTATTAGCTTTTCAGTTATAATCGTGCGAAGCATTGACACTCTAACCTTAAATTCCTTTAAATCCACTTAATTAATATACACACCGTATATATAATCGCATATTTTTGCTTGTAACTCGCAAACGACTGTGGTAATTGGAAAAGTATATATAACCAAAAATGTACGTCTCGACGAACAGACAAAAATGGCACCTTCGACAAAGCCCTGTGACCATTTTGAAATTTTCGCTGAGGATTGCAGTTTTTTGTTTATGACTCGCAAACTAAGGGGTTAATCGAAAAAGTATGTATATAATGTATACAAGCGAAAATGTTCTCCTTGTATTCCTGAAAACATTGATACCATTTAGGACCATTTTGATTTTTCTCGAACCGCGGTTTTGCGCTTATAACTCGCAATCGAAGGCGAAATGAGTGATTCGTAAATTTTTCCGGTGGTTAAGGAAAGCTTTAAAGTGATGCATCATTTATGAAATTTGGTGAAGAACCATTCAGAAATCTCTACGACCATTTTTCGCGAGAAAAAAAAAACTGCGGTTTTGCGCTTATAAATCGCAATCAAAGCCAGTGATCAGTGATTTTTATATTTTTCCTTTGTAGCGGCCAAGAAAAGCTTTAAAATGATGCCTCATTCATGAAATTTGATGAAGTATTAAGCAAGTTATGGCGTACCGACAAAAAAAGTCCTTGAGAAATATATATGATATGTATGATGATGATTATATTGTGAAAATAGAAATTATTATATTATTATATATAAGTAACCAACAGTTCTTAATGAAAATTCTGGAGGAAATTTTGAATAAAAAAAGCAAAAATATTAAATTAAAAATCTGGTGCGTGCGCGCAACACACAACTTTCACTTACCAACTTACTTAGATTAGAAATTGACGTGTTTTGCTAATTATCATTTCCCAAAGTCACACATTTTTCTACATTCATATCTTATTTTTGTTAATCGTTAAAGCCGTTTTTGAGTAAATAAAAAAACCCGTGAAAATGATACAGAATTTATTAAGTAAAGTCCCCCCTCCCGTAGATCAATTTTGATGAAATTTTTACAGTCACATCTCGGCCATATAAATACATCAAATACCAAGTTTGATCAAAATCGTTAAAACCGTTTTTGAGTAAATAAAAAAAACACGTGAAAATGATACAAAATTTATTAAGTAAAGTCCCCCCTCCGGTTAATCAATTTTGATGAAATTTTTACAGTCATATTTCGGGCATATAAATCGATCAAATACTCAGTTTAATCAAAATTGTTAGAGCCATTTTTGAGAAAATAAAAAAAAAACGTAAAAAGTTATTAAATAAAGTACCCCCTCCCTTTGAGCAATTTTGATGAAATTTTTGCTGTCACATCGCGGGCATATACCTACACTAAATACCCAATTTCAGGTTCCCACGGTTTATAGTTTTTGAGCTAGTCTGTTCACATACACACACACACACACACACACAGACCATTTCGCGGGACTTGGTTATTTCGACTCAGGGGGTCCCAAAACGTGTATTTCCGTTGAAAACCGGAAGTCGAAAATTTTCACGATCGCAATACTTCCACTTACTATATATTTCATATATAGGTAAGTGAAAGTAAAAAATTAAAAATGAGGGAAATTGATTATAAATCTATAGGAACTTTTTGGTGAGAAATTTGATGTACTATATGTATTATACTTATATTTTTTTTTTTTTACAATACAAATATACACTCATATATTAAACCTGAATATGAGTTATCATATGAGCCTTCAAGTTAACAGAATGACTGTCTCAAATTTCCAAAATTTTGGGGAAAAGTAGTTTTCTTTTTCTAAATTCATGTCATTTTATTTTGTTTGGATTTATTAGTAAACTTTGAACGTTTAGACGTTGTAGAAAATAAATTTTTTTTCAAACAGAAAATCCTAATCATCATTTAACTTATCGTAAACTACTGTGTTTTAATATTTCTGTAACATGATACAAAATAAAAAGGCACGAATATTCTAAAGAGAAATGTAAAAGTGCATTCCTGAAATTTTTTTAAAATTTAAGTTAGTCATTTAGTCAACTGAAAGGCTCGTAGATTAATATACAACCTGAGGACAGGATTAAGGTGTATATTTGGATTATAGTATATGAATTCAAATTTCCCTCTTTTTAATTTTTTCACGTAACACTTTTGCTTTTTTTATTCAAATCTCCTCATGATTCAAAATACCATTATTTTTAAAAATAATTTAGTTAAAAACTTTTAGTTAGCATATAATAATTAGACGTAAGTCATTAAGTCACCGCTGCTTGTCTGCTTATAATAAATAAAGTATAAAAAAATATAATAAAGTCATATAATACACGCTACGAATAAATGTAAGTCCAAGGTCTCTCTCGATAAGATAAGGTAGATGTGTAATAGTTATATTAGGAATATCTATATTGTGGTTTCAAATTATAAATTATATCTAGCGTTGAAGTTTTTTAACAGGTGCAGTTTTATTTTATTTTTTGAAAATGATTAAAATCACTAATACCGTTAATATCAAAGTGTCTTCGAATACTTGTCGATTAGGAAAATAACTCTTCTGGCTTTAACTTATAATATTCAATATCTATAATGCTTTAATATTTTTGCAAGAGCTGTAATCATATATATTATTTCTCAAAGCCTTTTTTTTGTCGGTACGCCATAACTTGCTTAATAATTCATCAAATTTCATGAATGAGGCATCATTTTAAAGCTTTTCTTGACCGCTACAAAGGAAAAATATACAAATCACTGATTTCGCCTTTGATTGCGATTTATAAGCGCAAAACCGCAGTTTTTTTTTTCTCGCGAAAAATGGTCGTAGAAATTTCTGAATGGTACTTCACCAAATTTCATAAATGATGCATCACTTTAAAGCTTTCCTTAACCACCGGAAAAATTTACGAACCACTCATTTCGCCTTCGATTGCGAGTTATAAGCGCAAAACCGCGGTTCGAGAAAAATCAAAATGGTCCTAATTGGTATCAATCTTTTCAGGAATACAAGGAGAACATTTTCGCTTGTATACATTATATACATACTTTTTCGATTAACCCTTTAGTTCGCGAGTTATAAGCAAAAAACTGCAATCCTCAGCGAAAATTTAAAAATGGTCACAGGGTTTTGTCGAAGGTGCCATTTTTTTCTGTTTGTCGAGATGTACATTTTTGGTTATATATACTTTTCCGATTGCCACAGTCGTTTGCGAGTTACAAGCAAAAACATGGGATTAAATATACGGTGTGTATATTAATTAAGTGGATTTAAAGGAATTTAAGGTTAGAGTGTCAATGCTTCGCACGATTATAACTGAAAAGCTAATAAAGCTATACTACATAGAACCACAATCAGCCGTGAAATGAGGCATCATATTAAAGCTTTCCTTAACCGTTACACCGGAAAAATATACAAATCACTCATTTCGCCTTCGATTGCGATTTATAAACGCAAAACCGCGGATTCGGTGATAGAGGTTTGGTAGTAGAGGTTTCTAAATGGTGTCAATCTTTCCAGGTTTTCACTTACATACATTGTTTCGATTAACCCCTTCGTTTGCGAGTTCTCAGCGAAAAATGGCTTTTTCGAAGGTGTAATTTTTTTCAGTTTGTCGAGACAAACATTTCTTGTTATGAAAACTTTTCCGATTGTCGCCGTCGTTTGCGAGTAACAAGCAAAAACATGCGATTTCAGTCAATAGAATCAACGCACTCGCTTTCCTGCGAAACCGATATGTGGCGTTTTCCTGGTTGCGCTCTTTCAGTGAAATCTATGATCACGTAAAAAAAAACACTCACAGATGACCATATCGTAACTTTAAACGTAGTGTTCAAAGAGGTCCTGTAAACAGGTAAATACTATGTAAATATGTAAATACCTTTAACGTATGTTTCAAAAAATAAATAATCTACAATTTAAACACATCTATTCTTTATATCAACCCTCACCCATGCCAATGACGCACTAAATACTACGCACATACGATACTAAGTATACGACGCGTGTGTTCATATAAGTTGGTTTCAAGTAGATTAGAGTGCGATATGTAGTAGCAAACTAATAAAGTCAATTTTTTGTATTTACCTTGTTTCAACACTTGATGAAGCATTACTTGAAAATATCATGAAGATAGCAAGTTCAAAACTCGGAGCCAGTGGGCATTTAGTAATATTCGGCATTAATCCCGCACGCTCTCCCCTGGCCCAGGAAAACCCGTAAAGCATTAACGGAGAGGAAGGTGAGACAAAAAAAACAACTTGAAAATATCATAGAATATTTTTTTTCTCTTTAACTACTCTTAATAGCACCTTCCAGCGTTGTGTTTATCCAACCATGGATTACCCTCTGTCCCTCAGGCTAGGCGCACATTGAGACATTCGCGACGCAGAGCAGAGCAGTTTTTGTGGAAAGTGAATTAGATAGGAACCGGGGTCAATGGGACACAGAGCAGTTTTCTAACTACAACACGTATTACTAAAACTGCTATGCTCTACTCTGCTGTCCGATTGTGTGCGGTTCCTATCTAATTCACTATCCACAAAACAGCTCTGCTCTGCCTGGCAAGAGTCCTCATGTCCTATACCGTTCTTCCTGTGGCTTGTCCAAAATTGGAGAATTAGTCTTCATAACGTGGACGAGGTTTTCCTCTCTTCTTCTCCTGAGTGGTGTCTACCGTTCTGGCATCTGTAAAATTTCGTACGTAAATTTACAGATATAGTATGTAAATTTTATGAAATTGCTATGGCATGTAAAACATTTAAGCAAAAAGTAAACAGAAAAACCGAAGGAAAGATCTATCAACACATCTAATGTTAAAAAAGTAAAATAAGCACAGAACATAAATAACCTTAAGCGCAGGCACAATCCAGTCTCGGCCCCAATACTTAACACGTTAGGTGCGGCATCGGTACCCGGGGATTCCCTTCATAACAGCCAATTTTCACATGAATATGTCCAAGAGCCCTAACACTTCAAATAATCAATTTAGTAGATTTTAATGAGATTATTGCATTTGATTGCAGAAAATCTTGCTAACAGCTGAAATTCTGTTGTTTTTCAGAATTGGACTCTGAGGTCCGATTTTTGATAAAGAATGGCGTAAATCCTGTATCGGCATGTCCTGCGCCTACTATGTCTAGTTCCGATCCTACCAAGAGATAATGCCCTTGAGACGCTCATTTAATTCCCTTTTAATCAAAAGAAAACGCTTTCGTCAAAGTATTCCCATCGGACCCCGACGCCCGCCATCGTCTGCGGCACATCCCAGCAGTCGGACCCCGGGGACCGATACCGTCCAATTCAGGATACTCCTAAAATACGCCGCCGCACCTAACGTTTTAAGGAAGGAAAACAGGACTACTGGAGATCTCAACAGTTCTCCTCAGCCTAACAACTAGTAATTCTACACTGTACAGATATTTTTGTTAGAACCTGAGCTTTAGCGGGTGATACATTGATACTCACTATCCTGTGCCGTGTCAGTTGATGTACTAATCGCCCCGAGTACAATGCTTACACCCCGGAGCATCGTGATAGTCGTGACTGGAGGTGAATGGACTGCTCGGGATCAATGAATGGAGCTAATGAAGACGAGGCATTCAACAAGTAAGCGTCTTGGCCACCTCCTATCTGCCAATTAGTGATCGTGCTCGGCACCTGTTGTTCCCCTGTCTCACCTCTACAGCAAGCAAGATCATCAGGGTCTACTGTATGTCAAAGCCGCGCTGTACCGGTGTCATTTCGTTTCTACAGTAGGTATACATAACACAATCGACAAAGGTTCATTATAGAGGTGTAATGCCATATCACATAGAGCTCTAACACACTGGGTCGCCACGAGTCCATTTCTTAACTTTAGGTTTAATTTAAGGATTTATCGTGGACTTATAAAGATCAATTTTTTTTTCTTTGATCAGATTGGTCTATTCAGTATCCGTCAATCCGGCTCTTAAGTTATTCCAGGAAATGATTTAACTTTTTATTTGTTTTTTTACGATTTTCTTGTAATGCAAGGAATCCAGGAATGAATAATCAAAAACTTTCTTCAAACCAGACTATTTTTTTGCCCTTTTACTTGTACCAACAGAATACAGTCGACCATTTAAAACATCTTTGTGTTCCGGCACATGTCGAACAGCGATACATAGGAATACTGTTGAAGGAATGTGAGTTCTCGCCAAAACAGGAATCGAAGTAGTATACAGCGCTAGAAGAGGTCATCTGGATTCCGACTTGTAAATTGTCTAATGGGACTGCATAGTTATCAGCGCGTGTATTCATTGTCTCGGTTCATAATGTGATCAAATTATCTTTTAGTGAAAATATTAAGAAACTTAAACGATTTTAACTTCAAACATTCCATGGCAAGTAAAAAGCAAAACTGTGTAATTTATATTTTGTGAGTTATAGGCAAGAAACCGAATTTTTTCCCCCAAACGTTCTCGAATTTTGGACACTTAGCCATAAGAACGCTTAAATGTTTCTAACAATGGTGTACTTCGAAAAATCTCCGGAAATACTAAGTCTCACAAAACTATATAATGCTATACTAAGGACAACTAGATTTCTCATCCAATGGTAATATTACACGATTTTGATGATTTCTTAACCTAAGAACATAAACCTAAACGTAAACATAAACCTGATTTATTAAATTGATAAATTGACAGAACGAAAATTTTTATCGGATCATCAATTGGGATTCCCCAAAATTCATTCTACAACACATAAGCTAAACAGAGTCACTTCATTTCTACTGCAGTTGAATCGAAACAATGCATTTTTTATTTTTTTGATGCAATTTGTGCTGTTACTCAAGTATAGGTTTTGGCACCAAGGATTTCGAATTGAAGTCTATACTTCCAAATATTAACTTATTATTAGTAATATCAGTATGATCTCTCCATGAAAAAAGAAACCGCCAATAAAGTCAATCTAGGTAGACAGACAATAAACAAACTTATTGTGATCTATGCTGACGCCATTGCTATATTTACCATTACAGGATTTGTTATCCTGGCCACACTGACGTTAAAGAACAACCTTGACAGAATACGCAAGTGGTGTAAGAAATGGAAAATAAATACGAATCAAAGCAACACGTTACTTTTACATTAAGACATGCCACATGTCCTCCAGTCTACATAGACAATCACATGCTAGCAAACTAATACAGTAAACCCTCGGACCTACTTTCGACATAACGCTGACATGAGGCCCACACGTCTCGAAGAAACTTTAAACTCTAATTCCCGACTGAGAATATTATACACAGACGTTATAAATATAAACCCCTAATAAAGAAATTTAAACTATACTTATCCTTATATATATAAAAATCTCGTGTCCCGATGTTTGTCTCTCTATTTCTCAGAAACTACTCAACCGATTTTAATGAAATTTGGCTCAATGTATATAGTTTTGGCCAACTTACCGGACCGGATAGTTTTTAGTTAGTTCACTTGATTAGTGATCAAAATAATTCTTATATAGCGAATTATTGCAAATACAGTAGGTCGTGTTTCGATTTATTAACATGGCGTCATATGTCGATTTCATAATGTTTTTGTTTATAAGCATGCTATTGTAATACAGGTTATCATTATTATAATTTTGTATTGCGTTATGTGAGTGCAGTTATTTTTCCTATATTATTATTTTCCACAAACAAATAGTAATACAAATTTGTATTTATTGTTAATTTTCATTAAAGAATAAATAAATCAAGAAAAGGTTACAATAAATACTCAAATGTGTAGGTACTTTTTCTTCCTTTCCTTTTTTATTTGTATTTAAATTAAATTACTAGCTAAGCGCTGAAACGCTTTGCTGGGCCCACCCTGATATCAACTTTTAGTATAGTAAATGCATTTTAATAATTTAAATTAGGCTATTATTTGAAATAATACTCTATAAATGTTGTAACAGCACCTAATGTCATAGGTGTAACCTAATAGAAGCCTGACTTGGGGAGTCAGTGTTGCCAAAAATTAGTGAAAATTAGTCAATTGGCTACACTGCGGGTAACCAGTCGTAAAAACTCCCTCACAAAAAGGGTGTGTTTTGATTAGGTGTTGTGGGATACTTTGTGATTTGCTAAAGAATTGCATAATCAAGACTTTAATATTATATTTTCAGTTAATTTATTTAACAGAAGTTTCTTTATTTTCATTATTCGTTTTGTTATTATTATTTAAATACAGTGTTTTTTTATTTTACCAAACCTTTTTATCATTTTTATCCCGAGATCTAAAATGTAAAATTTAAAAAATGTCAGTGAAGATTTGTAATTCCTCCTTTATCAACAATAATTTAAAGTTGAGAAAATTTAATCCCAATCGAATAGAGGCTGTTACTTCCTAAGTTGTAATTATCATTAAATGTAAAATTTAAGAAATGTCAGCGAATATTTTAATCCTTTCTTTAATTTAAAGTAGGCTATTATTGGAAATGATATTTACTTATCTTTAAATGATTGTTGATTAAGAAAGGATTACAAATCGCGGCATTTTTTAAATTTTACATTTAATGATTATTACTCCTCTACTGAACAGGAATAATTGTTATTTGGGTAACCTCAAGTTTCAGATTTATCCGCCATAAATATGAGAGTACTACTACAAAATAATCCATCGGCAGATATATTTTTTAAACAATTGCTCTATATTGGAAACGGTGAAATAGAGCTGCATCGAAATTCAAAATTTATCAAATTACCAGAAAATTTCTGAACTGTTGTAGAGACGAAAAATGAACTGTCTACGAAATATAAAGTGTCTTTCCTGATATTTTGAACAATTATTTGGACTATAAGTGACTGGGTAGTCGTGCTATTTTGGCAGCAAAAAATGTTGATTTCGATGAAATAAACTTCCAAAATCAATTGACAATGTTCTAGATGTAAACGAAGCCGTAAATTTCCCATCTGAATTTTTTAATTCCCTGGATATACACCCAAACAATCTCCAGTTGAATATTGGCTCACCGATCATTCTTCTTCGTAACTTAAATCCACCTCAAATGTGCAACGGTACACGTTTGGTCATTAAAAGGATCACAGGAAATGTTATTGAAGGAAAAATGTTACCTGGAAGGTTTACAGGAGATATCGCCCTGTTGCCACCTATTCCCTTGGAACCGACAGAATTTTCAATAAAATTTAAAAGGCTTCAATATCCTATTCGTTTGGCTTTTGCCATGACCATAAACAAATCCCAAGGGCAAACAATGTCCACTTGGACTTTGAAAATCCGTGTTTTTCCCTTGGGCAGTGGCATAACTCACGTGGGAAATGGGTATCGCCTGCTCACGTGTGTGGAAACCATCAAATTAGTACTTGAATAAATAAAAATTCTTAATTGTATTATGTAAAAACCTCTTTAAGAAGAGATTTATTATCACTCAAATATATTGCTAAATTAAAAGCTTCAACACACCACCCTCCTACCGAACACTTATTAGCCGAAGGGTTGGGAAATCGAGGTCTCAAAGAAATTGAGAAAAACGCCTATCAAAAGGACATATATGACGCGTTAACCAAGATTGGCATGACCCTGAGCAAAATTAAACCCGTTGTTAAACTAACAATACCAAGTTGAAGTAGTGTTAGGCCAATAATCAATAGATCAATGGCTGAGGTTATCAAAACTTACTTCAGTCATCCTTTTTAAAATTAGTGGAAAAATATAGCCATTTCGAGTTAGTTTATACCGATCCATAAAAAAAGGGCGATAGTGTTGGCAGCTCTGTGCGTCGTAAACACAACCAGCTCCTTTTTAATCAAACTACATTGAAGTATGAGATGTAAAAAATAAAAACTTTAACCTTCCTATATTCTTTACCAAATACTTTTAAATGGTGTAATGCTCTATTCTCAATCACGTTGGATTTTGATTAGCTGAAAGGTTTTCATCTTTATCAATGAATATTGGTATTACTGTATTTGTTTAAAAATATTAGGATATAACTACTGAGCCACAGCAACGCGTGGCCGGGTCTGCTAGTATTTTATAAAACTTATATCGGTCTATACTAGCCAAATTTATTGACTAAGACAAATAACAAACACAAACGACTCATAAATACTTACCCTCTCCGAGTGAAGCAAATCACTCAAGCAAGGCACCCAACAGTACCTCTTGTATGGCTGGATCTGGAGATTCAGTTATTCTGGTCTGTTAAAGGAGGAGATCTCTCATCCAACGCCTTTTTAATCTCCTCCTAACGTTTATGGGCATTTCATGTGCGACCATATCTCTTATTAGTAGGTTTATATGTCCGTGTAGGTTAGTGAGAAGACGTTTGTAAAGAGTCTTGATGTGTTGGTCGACTGTTGGCATGTGGAAGTCAGTATTTAAGGTTTAATTAGTCACGTACCAAGGTTCTTTTGAAATGAGTCGTAATAATTTTGACTGAAAGGTCTGGAGTTTTGTGAATGTATTTTTTTAGCAATGCCTATATTCCTCCTATGTCCCAAAACAGTTTCTTAACTGGTATAACTTAGTGAAAAAAAGTTGGTTAACTAAGTTCATTAACTTAGTGAAAAAAACTGGCGTATAACTTCGGAACATGACCCCTCACCTATTCCGTAAAAGAGGGCGGGGTGGAGCTGCTCAGGGAGGTACTTACTGTACTACCTTAGTCCTGTGAAACCGGAATCGACCGTTTTGAGGTTTAGAAGACCCTCCTTGGCCATACTCAGCCTCTACAGTGTTGTTAGCATTAACAAAATAATTAAATAAGAATTATTTATTTTATGCCTCCCATTTTTTTTTTTTTTTTATCGTTCGATTACTCTTGTTCAGAAAGAAAACATGTAACCGCTAATAAGCAGGATGTAAGTGAGGTTGAGAGTGGAGGGCCATTGAGGGCGGTGATTTGGAGTTGGGCCAAGGATCGGAGTAGGGTTAGAGCACATCCCATTGTTATTAAAAGTCTCTGTAATTCAGAAAGTTGATGTAAACACCGCCTTTTAACAGCGAGCTATATCGTTCGTCGTAGCTCTGTGGGGAGGATTTGTTAATCGATGTTATTACACGTAATTATCAGCTGCGTACACAATGAGCTTATAATTCGTGAATCTTAAATTTCCAGTAGTTTGTTTTCTTTAAAGGGTTTAAATAGTTATTTTCATCACTAGTACCAAAAGTGCTTGTTTTCGGTGCGCGGTCGAATTTAAAGCGCGAGGCTTAGCCGAGCCCGGAAATTAGACCATGCACCGAAAACACACTTTTGGTACGTGTTGTTAACAATACTTTTCATCATACTGCTCATACTTGAGTGGACTAAAACACTTTTATATTTCACTAGCTGTGGGGCCCGGCTTCGCTCAGGGAGTTGTGGAATAGGTGGAATGAAACAATAACTTTAAAATGTAATAGTACAGAAAAATAGACCAAAATTAATCACGATTAAAACAAAATTTGTACCATCCTGAAACTTCAGTTTTGTATTAGTGGTTAGTAGTTCAGTTTTGAAACCTCAGAGTCTGCCCATATATGGTTTGGGTGTTAGAGACCCTATTAATGCGGTTCTCTCAATGCGTTTTCTTCCCTTTTCTTGATTAAGAAAAATTATTTTGGCAGCAAATATGTCCTGGTATGTACCATTTTTTATTGTTTCTATGTTCTGATTCCATTGAGACCATTCTTATGACGATACCGCATCCTTATCAAGTTGAGTAACTTATCCTTTTTCGAATTCGGTTGAAGATTTAAGAACAGAACAGAACTATTAAACAGAAATATTATATGAACACTTTATTTTCGATATATATTCCATTAGGTTATATCTTTTATTCATATTATCTATTTTATTCAGTGTTAGTTTTTATTCGCTCACTACACTAATAAGCAATTTTTCTTTTGTTGTAAATTTACTCTTATATTGTATATCGATTAAAGGCAATGTTTCGACCAATTCTTTCCTCTTCTGTAAAATTTAAGTCGCTTAGGAATCCAGTTGGTTTTGTTTATTTTTAATCAATTCATTGCAAAGATGTAATGACCTTATTGAAAAATAAAAAGGAAAACATAATTATTTATACAACATCTCTAGTAATTTAAAGAAAACAGCTGAAGCTAAAACCATAAAAAACTGAACTAATGAACGATAACCTTATGAATGAGCTTAGCTAGCGCTCCTGGCTTCCAAATGTCGAACTAAATTTTTTCATTCATTAACTCGCCAGGGCTTATTAGAGGGGCTAATTACATGTAGCGAGAGGCTTAAAATTACAGCCCTTGTCCCTTCAACATTACACATTTAAAATGAAAACTGAAACCTTCTTCATCGTTAGGGGCAATAGGGCAATATGACGACATAGCATTCTTGATAGAACGTGTAGTCGTTTTTGAGCCTGTTCGGCACGCACATTGTACACTTTGATTTATAATATATATTGATTAATAACTTGCAGATACAGTTTAAGAAATTAAATTGACACTTTTTTTATTTTTATTAATAAACATCTTTTTATTAACCTATGAAAGAAGAAAAGTACTTATATATTTACATTAATATTTATAGTAAAATTCTCACTATTCATTATATTAAAACCTTTGTATGACATTGCCTTAGTATATCCATTTTATTTTGCACTTCAAATATACTACTTATATTAAAATGAAGCACAGTACAGCTACAAGTAACCTCCTTCAAAAAATTTTTTTGAAAAAACCAAAAAGATTTTTCAGGCCTAGGCCCGAAAATTAATACTTTACGGACTCAAACCGAGTATTGAAAACACATGCATATGTTTTTGATGCAGTATGATGAAAAAATAATTAGCTCTGGGTCACCTGTGGTATAGTGGTTGATATAGTTGGTTTTGCAGGAGGTTTGCGTCCTGAGGAGGCCCTATGTTTTTTTTAATGAGATTAAAAAATCCTTGGCTACGCCGTCCCTTGGATAGGCAGTAAAATGGAAGTCCCGAGCCTGAACGATGTCAGGTACTCGTTAAAGATCCCTATCCTAATTATACCTGGATATGCGAAATTTAGGAATCTCACTTCAGCATCGTCCGATTAGCCTTAGAGGTATAAAGTGTCGCTAAATAAACAAGAATTAGCTCTTCCATTGGATTTCGAGTTAGCTTTAAAATATCTAAAAATAGATGTAAGGTTATTTAAGCGGGGTTTGTAAACAGACGTAAGGTATGGTCTTTATTATGAAAGTACAACTGAATAATGTTACCAGTAGTTTCTGAAGTTAATGGCAACAAACCAACACATTTCTATAATATAGTGTTAATTGTATCTTTGTTACACACTTTTTGTATACGACTTTTTAATTTTCTAAGGCTTAAACCATTTGTTTCTTACTACTTTTCTTATACGCCTTTTTAATCTTCTTAGACGTTAACCATTTGTTTCTTACTATAGTTTTATATTACTATTTTTGCATTAAATTTTTTTACAAGTGTCACATCATAGTACGTAAAATTTATCTTATAATTTTAATCATTTACTCTATTAATATTAACTATCATTAACTGTTATAAGAATTAATACTGAACCGAACACAATGTGTGAAAAGTTCATACCGCCAAACTTATGACGTACTAATAATTTAAAGATTTAGACTTATATAATTTTAGATCGATGGGCCCGACACTTCCAATCGCTCTTAAATGAGGAACCGCCTTTTGAAAATGTAGAGGAAGAGGATACCATTGCTGGAGAGGCTATGGCGAACGATATTGGAGATATTGAGCCCCCGGACTCAATAGGAAGTAATGGATGCAATCCTTCGCCTGAAGAACAACAAGGCGCCAGGACCAGATGGATTGCCAGCTGAACTCTTTAAGTATGGTGGAGATGAGTAGCATAGGGCACTGCACGATTTAGTGTTATTAATCTGGGATTAGGAAAAACTGCCACGACAATGGGCTAATGCCATAATATGCCCGAGCTCATGGAGCTGCCCACTCCATAAGAAAGGAGATAAAATAGATTGCACGAATTACCGTGGCATATCCCTATTGTTTTGTGCCTATAAGATCCTGTCTAATATCCTTTTTGACAGGCTCATTCGCGGAACGGGAAATCGGGAAATATCAAGCTGGTTTTCGGAGGGGCAGATCCACTATAGACCAAGTTTTCTCCTTCAGGACAATTCTGGAGCGGGGCCACGAGTACAAGATCCCGACGCATCGCCTTTTTGTAGACTTTAAAAGTGCATATGACAGTATCAATCGTCCCTTGTTGTATGAGGATTTGAGAGAAATGGGCATTTTAAGCAAACTGATACGTCTTGTGAAGCTGACAATGAAGAACGTTAGGTATCAATCTATTCGGATCCAATCTGACTGCTCCGATGAATTTCCGTCTGACAAAGGACTAAGACAGGGGGACGGACTGGCTTGTCTCCTCTTCAACCTTGCACTGGAGAAGGTTGTTCGGAATTCCGGGATCCAGACAAGCCACACTATCTTCACGCACTCTGTGCAGTTGTTATGATTTGCTGATGATCTGGATATTGTGGCGAGATCCCGATCGGCATTGTTGGAAGCCTTTGGGAAACTCATGGACGCTGCCTCAGCCTTGGGACTGATCATAAACCAAGAGAAAACTAAATATATGTTTACCGGAAATGGCAGTGAAGAGGAACTGGTTTTTGGTCCTTACAGATTTGAGAGGGTCAATGAATTTACTTTTCTAGGAAGCAAATGATGTCTCTGCTGAGATAAGAAAGAGACTAGTGGCGGCAAATAGGGCACATTTTGCTCTGCTTAAAATTTTACGCAGCAGATCCATTACTAGGGGAACTAAATTGCTCTTATACAAAAATCTAATACGTCCTGTTCTTACATATGCATCCCAAACCTGGACCATGTCGAAAACCAATGAAAATGACCTACACATTTTCGAAAGGAAAATTTTACCCCAGTGAGAGATGGAGATGGATGGAGGATTAGGAGGAACAGAGAGCTTTATGACCTTTACGGGGACATAGATGTGGTCTGGTTCATCAAGACTAAGTTGGGCCGGCCACATTGCACGAATAGAAGAATACGATATCCCCAGGAAAGTAGTGGACACCGCCCTTCACAGCACTCGTCGAACTGGTAGGCCAAGACTTAGAAATTCTTAAGAGGGGCAAAAAATGCATGGCTATGCCGTCCCTCATGGAAAATAGAGGTCCCTGTACTCTGTACGAGAGAGCCTGTACGATGTCAGGTACTCGTTAAAGATCCCTATCCTAATTATACCTGGATAGGCAAAATTTTGGACTCCCACTGTAGCATTGTCCGATTAGCCTTAGTGGCATAAAGTGACGTTAAAAAAACAAACATCGTATTAATAGTTCTGTTCGAATAAGGCGCAATTTACCAAATTCTTTTATGGAGGGGATGAACGTGTTAACACTAGTAGAGGGCTACTTTTTAGTTACAGTTTGTACCAGTGGTACTAACTGCTTCAATGGTAGGCATTTTTTGGTCAAAGATTATTTTCCCTTGTCACTTTTTGTAGGTATATAGGGAAATTGAGGAACTAGATACATACATATGAACGCATAACCTCTCATGGGTTATAGTACTTTTTTTAAATGTTGTTATTGTTATTATATTTTCATTTGAATCAATCATAATAATGATAGAAAAGGTATCTTAATAATATTCAATTTCTTTGAAGGTATAAGATACCCACTTTGGATATTGATCGGATTAGAAGTACTTAAGACGGGTGCCTTAGGGGACGGCCAGGAGGGCGAGGCGATAATTAATAAAGGCCGAAGTGTACCGCCGGGGGGGGGGGGGGGGATCGATTGAGGATACTTAATGGTCAGGGATTTGTGGCGTACTCATTCATGAATGGCCCATTGATAAAAGATCACCGGAGCGTTCATTGACAAGAATCCTCTCAGCTGACAAAACACACTCGAGCTCCTCAGGGGACGGCAAACAGTGGCCGTGGACCGCAGCACTTGTCGTAAATATTTGCTCTTATCATGGTGGCAGTGGCTGTGTAGCCTACAATGGTAATATTTGTATACCTTTTTCGAGACCATAATACACATCAAAGTCAGTTTGCCTTCTCGATCCGCAGCTAACAAATAAACAAAACAATTTAGCGTTACTAATTGTGTTCAAACATTTAGCCTGTTTGGGGAATGATTAGTGTTCGCGCTGTGTACACACTGTGGGGAGGACACCGCTTTAGTTAGGCCCGATGTGGATTTCCAAGTTTTGCTCGCATATGATTGAGTAAATATTAGCTGTATCTATTGATAACTCTATTAGAATAATTTTAATTAATTGGTTTAGATTTTCGGATTTACTTGAATTTTTTTTTTCTTTATGTAAACACACCTAACAAATAAAGAAGAGAAAATGTTTTGTTCTCGTAAAATAAGTTAAAACAAGAATAGAATTCAATAGGATGTAACTTCGTAACTAATAGTCCGATTTCCATATTTATTTTTTTAATTTTGTAGGCAATACGAAGACCTTCCATTTTTGCATTTATATAATTAACGAAAAATCGATAAAGTGGAAGGAAATCTTCAAAATGATACCTCAATCATCAATTATGATCGATTATCAAGTAACTTATTGTATACCGATAAAAAAATACCTTTTAGAAATAATATCGGAACGTTATGTTCTTTATACCTGCATTAAATCCAGTAAAAAAGAATTTTGTTGTGTATTTGTTTAACGCCCCTTGCTACTAAGGCTAATAGCATGATGTTACTGGGGGAGTCCTAAACTTTGCTACGAGTAGCTGACATCGTACAGGCTCGGATCTCCATTTTACCTCCTATCCGAAGGATGGTATAGCCTACGATTTTTTTCTCCCTTAAAAAATACTAAGTCCACCGAGGGACGAAAAAAAAATCAAATTTATAATATAATAATCATAATAATATTATGGGTAAAAATATGTAGGCTTATTATTAATAGTTAAATAAAAAATATTGTGATAGATTTCAACTATAAATTCGCATAGCTTTGACGTTTAGAAAAATTAATACACATTGTAAGAATGATTGGATGTTAAATATGATTAGATGTTCAGTCAATGTTTTTTTTTTTAATTTTTAATTTTATTGAATTTTATTTATCTAGCCTACATTCCGAACATAATATGTTCGTCATTATCGGGGCTAAAATGAAACAAAAATATGAGTAAAATATTTATGAGCACAGAATGATGAAATAGAATGAATGGAATAGAAATTTATATACATAAGAGAGAGAAAGCAAATGTTTTGTTCTTTAGATTTATATTTCTTAGTATTCATGATATTTTATTTTATTTAAAAATATCACTACTTGATTGGATTGTAAAAGTTATGTGGGTTAAACAATTTTTATTGATCCTAAAAATACTAAAGGTCGCGAGTTCGCGTCCCACGGTGGCCCTAAGATTTTTTAATGGGAGTAAAAAATCCTTAGCTATGCCGTCCCTCGGAGAGGACGGAAAATGGAGGTCCCGAGCCTGTACGATGTCAGGTACTCGTTAAAGATCCCAATCCTAATTATACCAGGAAAGGCAAAATTTAGGACTCCCACTGCAGCATCGTAGGATTAGCCTAAGTAGCATAAATGGACGTTAAACAAACAACAACAACGAAAAAAATAATTTACAATGCCTCACGGTTTATTAAAACACAAATAATTAAACAGGTTACAAACATTATCACTTTGCAACACAGGAATAACTATATGACTTGAGCTTCAGAAAAAGACCAACTCTCCAGTCCATCGCTTTTTACTTTCACTCACCTATATATGAAATATATAGTAAGTGGAAGTATTGCGATCGTGAAAAATTTCAACTTCCGGTTTTCAACGGAAATATACGTTTTGGGGTCCCCTGAGTCAAAATAACCAAGTCCCGCGAAATGGTCTCTGTGTGAACAGACTAGCTCAAAAACTATAAACCGTGCGAACCTGAAATTGGGTATTTAGAGTATGTACCTATATGCCCGCGATGTGACAGCAAAAATTTCATCAAATTTGCTCAAAGGGAGGGGGTACTTTATTTAATAACTTTTTAGGTTTTTTTCGATTTTATCCAAAACGGCTCTAACGATTTTGATTAAACTGAGTATTTGATCTATTTATATGCCCGAAATATGACTGTAAAAAGTTCATCAAAATTGATCAACCGTACGGGGGAGTTTACTTTGTAAATTTTGTATCATTTTCACTTGTTTTTTTTATTTACTCAAAAACGGTTTTAACGATTTTGATCAAACTTGGTATTTGATATATTTATATTCCCGAGATATGACTGTAAAAATTTCATCAAAATTGATCAACAGGAGGGGGGACTTTACTTAATAAATTTTGTATCATTTTCACGTGTTTTTTTTTATTTCCTCAAAAACGGTTTTAACGATTTTGATCAAACTTGGTATTTTTTTATTTAGTCGTGAGCACAAGGGCGTACCCAGGATCAAAACTAGGGGGGGGGCAAGCTATGGTCGTTCAGGTTGTAACATCTTACCTTGGAAAAGGTGAATGAAACCAAAATTATGTATAATTATAGCAGTGCTTTATCAACTAAGTTATTACAGATATTTGCTTAAAAAAAATTATTCTATTACTGCTTCCCGCCTTAAATGCTTAAAAGATTATTGCATCTAGCCTTCCAGGGGTTATTCTTATAAATACTTATAAATAAATACTTATAAATAATTTATATTTTACTAACAAAAATATTTTTAACTGAAGAATCTTTTTTTTTCCTCATACGGATTTTCAGGAAAACAGTCGAAATATAAATTTTTACCTATCAATGTATATAATTATTTAAATATAGTTATGGCTATATTAGAACGGAACTCGCTGGCAAGCATTGGAACCTTTAAAAAAGTTTAACGATGGTAAAGGTACGCATTTCTGGCTTGAGCACAATCTCTTCTGTGGTGTTTTCCAAAGACTTCCGCCCGAGTCGTTCGACAATTATTAACATTTGAGTCGTACGACATAAGAGTGAATGTAATCAGTAAAAACTTTGGCAGTTAATCAACTCTCTCTATATAATTATTAATAAATATAAATTATTATTTTATAAATAAATAAATCTCAATATGTTATAAAGTAGAAGAAGAGGGAGGATGAAGGTTGGTATAATAGATACAGCGAGCGGCGACTGCGGCAGCCTTGCCCGGGCCTCCAGACCAAGGCCGATCTACAAGGACTTGGAAAAGGCACCTTCTAAGGATCTATCTCTTAATATAAACCAAATATCTTATATATATATATATATATATATATATATCATTTATCATATAGTATATACATATATACATATTGGGTATGAAAAGAATACAAGTTGGGGTCAAGATTTAAATGTACCGCACATAAGTGAAGGTATTTTATGCTTCATTTTTCTCAATATCATAAAAAATTGCCTAAATCTAGGATAATCATCAATATTATTTATTACCCTGTTGCTATTTTGGTTGAAAATTTATATTATAACTTTTAAATTTTATATTGATGCAGTGCATAGTATAAGGCAAGATGTTTCATCGGATTCGCACGGGGTAAGTAAAGCTACATGTAGGCTGTATGATCAAAGATAAAATGAACATAAAAAATATTAAAAGCTCATGTCAGCGACTTATAAATAAACTTAGTTGTACGTATGAGGAGCAGCTAAAAAAAAAAAAGAAATTGAAATAATTTTATTTGAAGATAAAAGGTTGGCCACGGTCGGGAATCGAACTTAGGTATCTGCATTGTAGAGAGCTTAGAGTGCAGCATATCCCAGCCATGTCAACCCTCTCTCTTCATGTCAACCTCCAGGTCTTGCCACATCGCAGTGAAGTGACTGGAGGCTGGGCCAATGTCCAAATGTTAGGATCTATTTGACAGGACATTATAGTCTAACATTATTTTATTATTATTATTATTATTATTTTAAACAATAATCGGTCAGCAACTCTGCCTCCCCCTTACTCCAATACTCTCTCATCCTTCTGGACTGCTCCCTTCGCTCTTCCTTAGCCCATTCACTCCCTCGCCTCTCCTTCTTACCCACAAGAACCCCAACCCCTTTCAGTTTTTTCCCCAAAAGCTCTCTATCTAAGCTCTCTTTATCCGCGATTTTCAGCCTGCCCAGTTCCTCTTTCTGTAAACTTGTTAGTTACTTCAGTTTTTATTGTTTGCCAGATATTGTGAATTATTATTTTCGTGTAATAAAAATTATTTGAACCCACTTAACACGTTGAGCGCCAAGCGGTACGATCGTACCGCTGTTGGACTATTGGCTGGGGCCAGGCGGTCCCTAGGTACCGCCTGGCTCCCGCCAGCTAAAAGATTGTTCTGGGCCAGGGGATTGCCTGCCGAGCGTGATTTCAAGGCATATTGGACCGCTACGGCCCCGAACAATACGCCAATGCAATTGGCCCAAAGGTTTTTTTTTTTTTTTTTTTTTTTTTTTTTTTTTTTTTTTTTTTTTTAATTTGGGTGGTATAAATAAATAAATAAATAAAAGAAATTAATTTTATTTATAAGGGACAGGGAGAGGTATGAAGGGGTTGACAAGGGTTGACGTCGCGGTCATAACCGGGCAGCCCCCGTACTACTATAGGTAGCGGACTTTACCCTGGGGCCAGGCGGTACGTACGTACCGCTCACAAAATTATTGTTTAATTGCCAAAATTAAACTTTTTTTTTATTTCTTTTGCAATTTTTGTATCATTCTAATCATATTAAAGTTATAAATTAGGAAAAATTGATTTGGCCCCAGGCAAAAGTTCATCATATTTTCCCTGGCGCTCAACGTGTTAAGTGTTACAATATGCCTGTTATGAAAAAATTAAGAAGGAAAAAAATATTGTAAAAATCTGGTGCGATGCGCGCAACACACAACTTTCACTTACGGACTTACTTAGGTTAGAAATCGACGTGTTTTGATAATATGTAAACGCCATTTCTCAACTTCATACATTTATATGCTTATAATTCTATATCTCCATAAGTATTGCAAAACTTGAAAGTTCTCAGTACTTTTCGATTCATTATTGCTAATTATTATTAGGGACATAATCATTAGTCTAGTTCTTTACTTTCACTTACCTATATATGAAATATAGATATATAGTGTGTGTGTGTGTGTGTGAACAGACTAGCTCAAAAAAAAAAAGTGTAGTATACGAGTATGCCCGCGATGTGACAGCAAAAATTTCATCAGAATTGCTCAAAGGGAGGGGGTACTTTTTTTAATAACTTTTTACGTTCTTTTCGATTTTCTCAAAAATGGCTCGAATGATTTTGATCAAACTGGGTATTTGATGTATGTATATTTCATCAAACTTCAACATTTCATCAAAATTGATCAACCGGAGGGGGGACTTTACTTAATAAATTTTGCATCATTTTCAAGTGTTTTTTTTATTAACTCAAAAACGGCTTTAACGATTTTGATCAAACTGGGTATTTGATGTATGTATATGCCAAAGATGTGGTAGCCAACATTTCATCAAAATTGGTCAAACGGAGGGGGCACTTTATTTCATAACTTTTTTTCCAATTTTTACCTTTTTTTCGATTATCTCAAAAACGGCTTTAACGATTTTCATCAAATTCGTCATGTTCGATGAAAATTAGGTTTTCTTTAATATCAGGCAAGCTTTATCATTATTAAAATGTTCTGAAGGGGCTTAAATGGGGTAGGGGCTTTTTTTGTTTGTTTGTTTTTTTGTTTCCTATAAAGTACCTTTGTTTTTGTTTATATGGAGAAATTAACGGTCTTTCGTTACGTCTAAAAATAAGAAATGGCTAAATATGAGTAATGATAAAAACCAAGTAAACATATAGAGGAGACAAAAAAACAAACAAACAAAAAACTCATAAAACACGTTGAACCCACGCATGCGTAGTGCGCCTTTAATGCCATACCATTGTTCATAATTAAAGCCGTTTTGTTCATTTAATTTAAATTATTTCCATGTTCCATGTATGTTTCATGGTAACTAAATGAAATTTTCAACAAGTACATAGAGAATTATAAAATCAGTCGGTTTGGGGCATTATGCTTGCATTGCCGAATTATTTCAAGTAAAACTTTTATTTAATAATAAAAGAAATTAGTGTTTGTTATAGAGCAAATGAAAACAAAAACAAAAAATGCATGTGGAAAAATGTGTAACTTTCAGTAGTGGCATTAATACAATTTCTAATCTAAGTAAGTTGGTAAGTGAAAGTTGTGTGTTGCGCGCACGCACCAGATTTTTTTTTTTTTTTACTATGGGTTGCTTTTTGTAAATATATCCTGAAGGCGAATCTATTGAGGTGTATTTACGTCTCGTGGTAAAGTGCCCCCTCCGTTTGACTAATTTTCATGAAATTTCTGCTGTCACGACGCGGGCATATATATACGTCAAATAACCATTTTGATCAAAATCGTTAAAGCCTTTTTTGAGTATATATAAAAAAAAAACAAAAAAAAAAACGTGAAATGAGACAAAATTTATTTGATTGATTAATTGATCAATTTTGATAATATTTTGACTTTCACATCGCGGGCATATACATACATCAAGTACCGAGTTTAATCAAAATCGTTAGAGCCGTTTTTGAGAAAATCGAAAAAAACGTAAAACTTAGATAAAATTCTATAAATAAAGTACCTCCTCCGTTTACATCAAATACCCAATTTCAGGGTCGCACGATTTATAGTTTTTGAGCTAGTCTGCTCACACAAACACAGACCATTTCGCGGGTCTTGGTTATTTGGACTCAGGGGACAAATCGTGTATTTCCGTTGAAAACCGGAAGTCGAAATTTTTCACGATCGCAATACTTTCCTTACAATATATTTCATTTATAGGTAAGTGAAAGTAAAAAGAATTCAAACCACGATAAAGTTAATTCCTGATAAATTTATATTAAATAGTATAATAACCTTTACTTACTTGAGTTTTACATAAATTATGTTTATAATATTTTGTTGGTTATATGGTTGGTAATATTTTGCTTGATGCCGTTCTAATAATCAATGAAAATTGAAATTAATTGTGTGATCTGCATTGTTTGATTACCAATAATACGATTATACGAGTATATTAAAATTAATTTATTTAGTGCTCAGTTTAGTAATCATATTAGTATTAAATCAATAACACTCTCCAAACCTAAACATTATTCATCCAACAGCAATTTAATTTCCTAATTCGTTATTTGTTATTCCTTGATGTTGATTGCTATTCATATAATTCTATTTCGGTTCGTACATTAATCTATCAATGTCCTAAAAGACAATAATTTTACAAGTTAGGCTATCTCAACAGTCTGTGTGACATTGCTAACACAAAGTGGAAACATTGATTAGTCATTTACCTATAAAATATAGGAATATTTATTTTTCTTTATACACAAACCTATCTTTTGATTAAATAATACGAATTTAGAGGTAATAACCATGGTGAAATACTAGATTTTTCCATGCAATTTTTGAAAACTTATCATACGCAAATGTGATTTCCCAACTGTAAACATCACCCCTTTTATTTGTGCGGACACTTCAAATATAAAATTGTTTGTTTGTTTAACGTTCCTTTATGCTACTAAGGCTAATCGGACGATGCTACAGTGGGAGTCCTAAATTTTGCCTATCCAGGTATAATTAGGATAGGGATCTTAAACGAGTTCCAGACATCGCACAGGCTCCGGACTTCCATTTTACGTCCTATCCAAGGGACGCATAGCCAAGGGGGAGAAAAATGTTAATGGGAGAAAAGATCTTCGGGCCACCGCGGAATCAAATATAAAATTCTTACTGCTAATATGAAAAAGTGACCGAATTTCCATGAATATACAGATTCCATATCTGCACAAGGATGAGGAAAGATTTTTAGAAAGCAATACCTGCATAGAAACCTGCACTTAAAAAAAATATGGCTGAAATTAAGTAAATAGTAATCCATTACAATTCTGATGACAAGTACACTTTTAATGTCAGTTAGGATCATACTAGGATATACTAGTACTACGGAGAGGAGGCCTGTAATACTTTATATATGTGAAGTCGTAACGTGCTTAGACATACATAATAACATAAAGCAATAAATTATGTAAGAAACATATTTATTATTATGATTCTGTTATTGGCCATATGTTTATACAATAACCGAGTGTTGGTATAATATAGCGTGTCCCCCTGGTGAACCGTTTGCCTTCGGCAGTTGGCACCGATCCCAAGACACACACCGGGTTATTTGGGTCTCTAAAATTGGACCATTCACAATTTATAATCTTTTCGCACCCAAATAGTGCGATAATGTCCCCTACGATGAAGGGACAGTATTTATAGACAAATTTACATTTAATTGTTGCTCTAATGGGGCATTTAATAACTAACGGCCGTTTACTATAGGCTAGATTAACTTCCACTTTTCAACACCTCGTATCAAGCCAATATATTTTCGTCATACGGTGAAACAAATATAGATCCATCGATAATTTAATATTGTAATGAACGAACTGTACTTTTCTTCTTTTGTTTCTTTTTTTTTTTTTTTTTTATGAAAGGAAAGGTATATTTTTAGCTAGATATATGCAAAATTTGATATCAACAAACAAGAATCGAATTGATATAGACTTTTGGCACGAGTAACACTATGAATGAATTAATGAATTCATTCAATAACGTACATCTAACGACACCCCTTTGCAATCTAGAGACCTTGGGTTTTAGGCTCCTACCTAACATCTATGGTAATGTAGTTAACACCCTTCTTCAGACGAATTATCTACTAGAAGTCATGTTCGATAAATTATGACTAAGCATTAGTGCATTGAGACCAGGTAGAATGCCATAAACAACACTTACTTCTACCTCAAAAAATACCAGGTGCTTATCACACGTCGCCAAGATGATTACAACTCAAAATATATAGTCAATAAAATGATTTATGTTAATTTTAATAATTTATTTTTTTAAATTAGTTACTTAACATAGATAGAATTAAAGCGTATTTTTATCCAATAATAATAAAGCTATTTTCTTGTTTATATATTTGTGCAATAATATTAAAATGGAAGCCTAATAGAAAAAAAATTCAAAGAGATGAGCACATTAAATATAAAATTGTTTATTCGTTTAACGTACCTTTTTTTCTACTAATAGTACTAATAATAAAATAGGGATCTTTAACTCGTGTATGACATCGTACAGGCTTGGGGTTTCCATTTTTCGTTCTATCCGAGAGACGGCATAGCCAAGGATTCGAAATTCATGTATAATATCTAATATCTCCTATGACTTGTAAAAAATTAATGTAAGCCTCAGCATGTCATACCTATGTAAGTATCCATGTACCTCAAACCATTTGCCCTACTTTTTTTTTTTTCTTCAAAATTCTTGATTTTGAGGGCATAACAATTATGCCAGATGACTTTACCATCGTCAAAATTTTGTATCTTCTGTTGTTTTCAATTTTTTTTTTTTTTTTAGTTCTTTCATTTAAGCCCTAGTAAGAATTTACGAAGTATTTCGTCACTATGTTCTCTTATTTTAAACGTCATTGATCAAAACCCAACGCTGATGGGAGCCGGCAAAGGGGTTTGTACTACTGTATTATATAGAGTTAAATGGCATAGAGGTATATGTACATAGTATATATACATATACTATGTATACACATAGTATATGTATATATACTCTCAGGACATATCTTACTACAGGAACCTGTAGCTACGCTACTGTTCCGACTTATGTAAAGGCTGCCTAGCAAGAATTTTGAATTAGCAAGAATTAGCAAGAACCTTTACTAGACGCAATTAAAACACAACAATGACTTCCTTAACACAGTACTGCACAATACTAATAGTGTACTATTATAGTAGTAGTAGTAGTAGGCTAGTAGTATACAAGTGGCGCTGTGTGCATGGCCATTATTGGCATCTTATCTAGCGAGTTATCTCCGGTGCGGGGACCTTGTGGGGGGGAGGGGCAAGGGCGAAGGTATGACGTCATCGATGACGCAGCTAACTCTAGGCCAGCATCGTGAGGGGCCCATCTCGATAGTCTACGGTTATTGTCATCTCAACTTGTCCACTATCAGTCCTTATCAGTGCCATCGGGAAATATCCGAACTACTTAACCGGAACATGCGTATTTTTAATCCATTTTTTCTTGAAAAAAAAAAGACTCTTGTATCAATGGTTAATCTCATTGTATCAAATATTAATAGAGAGTGGTTGTTTTGCTATTTTTTTTTTCTTGTTACATTTATGTTTTCTTAAAACAGTAGGGATAACAAAAAAAAACAAGGAATGAAAAGAAAAAAAAAGACATGTACTACCCTATAAACAACTATATACTAACGTACAAAAATATTTCTAATCTTATACACGAAAGTTTTTTAATTTTATTCCAGAAAAAGATAGTGAGACATCTTTTGCGACATAAAAGCTCTAGCATTTCGACCCACTTTGCGGATAATCGTCAGTGCTGAATTAATTGATACATAAAAAAAAAAAAAAAAAAAAAATAAAAAACATTATAATTATAACAGAAAATTATATGGTAATAATGCAAGGGGGTCCGAAGGATTTCGTATACGACTCGCAGGCTGGTAAATTTTTTTCCTGGGGGAAAGCATCGAGGTAACTCACCTTGTAAGGATCAATTAACTGTTCTAATAAAACTTATTGATATTTAAAAGTTGAAATATGTGTTCATATAATCTATATAAACAAAGATGAAATTCTGTTTGTTTGTTTGTTCTTTATAGAAATCCATACCGTTTGTCCTAAACTCTCTAAATTCCGCTCAGTGGTTCTTTGATACCAGGTGCGAACACCTGTCCATATTAAAATTGCATAACTTCAGCAGATCTTCAGCTGATATTCTTTGTTGTTATAAAAATCGTAATGATCTCGCTTTACAATGTTTCTTTACAAAGTCGACCGTTTCATTAGAAAAATGAAATTTCCCAGGTGAAACCGGGATATGCAGCTAGAATTTATGTAAATAAAGATGAAATTCTGTTTGTTCTTTATAGAAATCCATACCAGGTACGAACACTTGTCCATATTAAAATTGCATAACCTCAGCCGATCTTCAGCTGATATTCTTTATTGTTATAAAAATCGTAATGTTCTCGCTTTACATTAGTTTTTTACATTAGAAAAATGTAATTCCCCGGATGAAACCGGGAAATAAAGATGGAATTCTGTTTGTTCTTTAAAGAAAATCCCTGCCGTTTATCCTAAATTCTCCAAATTTCGCTCAGGTGCGAACACCTGCCCTTATTAAAATTGCATAACTTCAGCCAATCTCTGGGTATATTATTTATTGTTATAAAAATTGTTTTGATCTCTCTTTACATTGGTTTTTACAAAATCGACCGTTTGAGTCGATAAAAGTCTCACTTTATAGATTTTATAGATTTAAAAAATGAAATTCTCCGGGTGAAACCGGTATATACAGCTAGTGCATAATAAATATAGCAACTGAGTATAGTAAATGAATACGAATGGATTTAATTTGTAGATTTTGTTTCTGTGTGTGGGGGGGGGGGATGCAGCTACGGACGCCCATGTATCAATGTACATATATACTTTTTTTTTATTTTTTAGCCTTCTCAATAAACTGCAAAGTGGGGGGTCCAAAAGTCTTCCATTAATATAAATAAACAACTTTAAGTAGATAGATTTTAATATAATCGTCAATTAATTATAAATAGATCCACATTCTAGATATTTAGATTGTATTTATATTAGAAGTTGAAATACCTTTTTAAAGAAAATGGTAAATGAGAAAATTATAATAAAAACAATCATTTTTTTAAGTAATAAAAAAAAATATATTTTATTCATAATATGTATCGATGCCTAATAAAAGCTATGATAAACATATTTAGTATAGTATAGTTATAGTAGCTTTAGTACATATTTATTAAACGTTCAAATCACCTCCTTGCACGAACGCTGACCAAGTACTAAGTACTTCCTCCCATACTACTCAATATATACACTGTCTTACGTTTAGAAAAGATATTCTACTTACATTATGTAAACAGAATTTGTTTCTAAAGCTGTTAGTATTTTCAAGATAAATAGGTTAAGTTATGTTAAAGAGTTCACAGTATTTATCAAGAGTATTCACAGAGCTAATAGTATTTAAGTAATTTGGCTGTTTCCGTAATATTTTTCATTGTCGAAAGGCAGGAAGGATTTTCACTTGAATACTCTTGGATTATGTTTACTTTCTTTGTGTAAATTTATGAATCTGTGAGGATAATATAATATGTAAGTTGCATAGTGGTACATTTATTTAATGAACCGAAAAATAATCCTAATGAGTCAATAAAAAGAATATAAAACTACAGAATAAAACAATGGAAACACTTTTAAAGATATTAGTGTCGCTCTCGAATGAGGATTAAGCAATTAGGGAAGGGCAGAGCTCTCCAAAGAGGTAGGAGGGAGAGAGAGAGAGAGAGAGAGAGGTGATAAAGAGGGCTCTTTAAAAGGAAGAGGAGCCGCAGACTGGGGTAGGTCAGGAAAGGGGAAGATTGATCTGTAGTTAATAGCCCATTCCAAGGCCTCCTATATAGCAAGTGTTGTTAGCGCCCCCGGGTCCCGAGTGATTTATATCCTCTTCCATATACACTGGGATCGGTGACCGACTAAAAGATGACAGTAGTTAGCATGGAGTCGAGAGGTGGCCACAATGGTGAAGCTGTAGGGGTCTCCAGTTGAAGCTAATAAATCAGTTTGTCATGGTGAGGACAGCTTCGCACTGTACACTCTACTTAGTAAGGTACTAATAGTTTACCTTAACGACAGTGGGCAAGAAAATATATTAGAGTTTGTACGCATCATATACTTAGCGAGCTTATTTGGAAAGAGTCACTTAACGTATCTGCCACCGACTGCTGCTTCCAATTTGTGAATTGTTAGGATGTAAAATAGTTATTTTCATCACTAGAACCAAAAGTCGTTGTTTTCGGTGTGCGGTCGAGTTTAACGGAAATCAGACCAAGTACCGAAAACACTTTTGTTACGTGTTATGAACAATACTTTTCATCATACTGCACACACTTGAGCACATTAAAACACTTTTATATTTCATTAATAACTTACAGATACAATATATAAAAATTGAATTGACACCTTTTTTAAACTATAATAGAAGAAAAGTACTTATTTATAGTACAATTCTGATTAAAGCTTCTTCTAAAACATCTTCTGGTATATCCATGTTATTTTGCATTTCAAACATAACACTTATATCAGAATGGAGCACAGTATAGCTACAAGTAAACTCCTTCAAACACATGCTTATTAATAAACATTAGTAGCAGGTAAGGTTCGTATACCAAAAAGATTTCTCAGGCCTAGGCCCGAAAAGTACTACTTTACGCACTCAAACCGAGTTTTGAAAACACACGATTTTGATGCAGTATCATGAAAAATTAATTCACAAATTCTTGCAATTGATGTAAGATTGTCCAAAAATTTCTGGGGGTATCCAAATTATCTTCCCTTGTGACAACCTCTGAATTTTATTATAACTTTTAACTGCTTTTTACTTTCACTTACCTATATATGAAATATATAGTAAGTGTTACTTTCACTTACCTATATATGAAATATATAGTAAGTGTTACTTTCACTTACCTATATATGAAATATATAGTAAGTGGAAGTATTGCGATCGTGAATAATGATTAATTGCGTGAATAATAATTAATCGTGAATAATTGCGATCGACTTCCGGTTTTCAACGGAAATACATGTTTTGGGACCCCCTGAGTCGAAATAACCAAGTCCCGCGAATGTTCTGTGTGTGTGTGTGTGTGTGTGTGTGTGTGTGTGTGTGTGTGTGTGTGTGTGTGTGTGTGTGTGTGTGTGTGTGTGTGTGTATGTGTGTGTTTGTGTGTGTGTGAACAGACTAGCTCAAAAACTATAAACCGTGGGAACCTGAAATTGGGTATTTAGTGTAGGTATATGCCCGCGATGTGACAGCAAAAATTTCATCACAATTGCTCAAAGGGAGGGGGTACTTTATTTAATAACTTTTTAGGTTTTTTTCGATTTTCTCAAAAACGTCTCAAACGATTTTGTTTGAACTGAGTATTTGATCTATTTATATGCCCGAGATATGACTGTAAAAATTTCATCAAAATTGATTGACCGGAGGGGGGACTTTACTTAATAAATTTTGTATCATTTTCACGTGTTTTTTTTATTTACTCGAAAACGGCATTAACGATTTTGATAAAACTGGGTTTATGATGTACGTATATGCCCGAGATACGACTGTAAAAATTTCATCAAAATTGATCAACCGGAGGGGGGACTTAACTTAATAAATTTTGTACCAATTTCACGTGTACATATTTTTTATTTACTCAAAAACGGCTTTAACGATTTTGAAAAAACTAGGTATTTGATGTATGTATATACCAAATATGTAAAAGCCAACATTTCATCAAAATTGGTCCAACTGAGGGGGCACTTTATTTCATGACTTTTTTCCAATTTTTACCTTTTTTTCTATTATCTCAAAAACGGCTTTAACGATTTTTATCAAATTCGTCATGTTTAATGAAAATTAGGTTTTCTTTAATATCAGGTAAGCTTTATCATTATTAAAATGTTCTGAGGGGGCTATTTTTTGTGTGGGGGGGCCTTTTTTGTTTGTTTGTTTCTTTCTTATAAAGTACCTTTGTTTTTGTTTACATGTAGAAATTAACTGTCTCTCGTTACGCCTAAAAATGAGAAATGGCTAAATATGAGATATGATTTAAATAAAGAAAACATAAAGAGGAGAAAAATATTCAGTCAACTCATAAAACTCGTTGAGTCCACGCATGCGGAGTACGCCTTTTATGACAGACCATTATTCATAATTAAAGCCGTTCTGTTCATATGAGAAGTGGCAATTAACAAAACGCATTAATTTCTAATCATAAAAGTGAAAGTTGTGTGTTGCGAGCACGCACCAGATTTTTGTTTAAGCTATTTTTTACTGCGACCAGTTAAACAAACATGTACATTATTTAAACTTTAACATAAACATAAATCTGGATGTGATAAGAGTTTCTTAAATATATGATAAGGTTATATAATTTTTTTTTTTTTTTATTTATTTTTTTTTTTTTAAACTTCTGTTTATTAACCTATAGTAGAAGAAAACTTATATATTTACATTAATAATTATAGTACAATTTTGATTATTCACTATATCAAAACCTTTGTTTGGCATTGCCTTTTGGAATAACGATAACTTTTGATTAAAGGAATTATTATCAAGTTCTGGCATGAAGTATTATAGCTACAAGTAACCTTCAAATATATGTTTAGTAATATATATTAGTAGCAGGTAAGATTAGCGCACCAAAAATATTTTTTAGGCCCAGGCCCGAAAAGTACTACTTTACGGACTCGAGCCGAGTATGTTTTTGATGCAGTATGATGAAAAAATAATATTGTTGACATTTGTATCCGCTTCATTATAAACACATCTCAACAGTAAGAACCAGAGACGCTAACTGCTCTAAGGAGCGAAAAAACATGGCTGTAAAGTCGATGAATGCTGACTATATCACATTGATTACTTAAAATAAATCATTCTTATTTTATATGCAATTATAACATTTAATTATAACATAAACAATATAAAATAATGAAATAAGAATTACAAAACTACACGTGGTGTACAGGTAAGGAGATTCACCAATGATGCTTAATATTGGTTTTATAATTTTTTTTCATTTTATATTAATCAAATTAAATTCTATATCATTTAAACAAAATAAATAAATAAAAATCGAAGGAATAATAATTTCTACGTGTTGTTGATTGCATTTTTGTTGATTAAAAATTTTAAAAGCCCAACAAAAAATATGCATACCAGTTCACCACATTGTAAAGGTGGCTTACACCAGTGAGAGATATTTTAATTTAATTGAATATATATTTTTTTGATCGAATTTATTTTTTTACTTTCACTTACCTATATATGGAATATATAGTAAGTGGAAGTATTGCGATCGTGAAAAATTTCGACTTCCGGTTTTCAACGGAAATACACGTTTTGGGACCCCCTGAGTCGAAATAACCAAGTCCCGCGAAATGGTCTGTGTGTGTGTGTGTGTGTGTGTCTGTGTGTGTGTGTGTGTGTGTGTGTGAACAGACTAGCTCAAAAACTATAAACCGTGGGAACGTGAAATTGGGTATTTAGTGTAGGTATATGCCCGCGATGTGACAGCAAAAATTTCATTAAAATAGCTCAAAGGGAGGGGGTACTTTATTTAATAACTTTTTAGGTTTTTTTCGATTTTCTCAAAAACGGCTCTAACGATTTTGATTAAACTGAGTATTTGATCTATTTATATGCCCGAAATATGACTGTAAAAATTTCATCAAAATTGATTAACCGGAGGGGGGACTTTACTTAATAAATTTTGTATAATTTTCAGGTGTTTTTTTTATTTACTCAAAAACGGCTCTAACGATTTTGATTAAACTGAGTATTTGATCTATTTATATGCCCGAGATATGACTGTAAAAATTTCATCAAAATTGATTAACCGGAGGGGGGACTTTACTTAATAAATTTTGTATCATTTTCATGTGTTTTTTTTATTTACTCAAAAACTGCTTTAACGATTTACAAAAATAAGATATGAATGTAGAAAAATGTGACTTTGGGAAATGATATTTAGCAAAACACGTCAATTTCTAATCTAAGTAAGTTGGTAAGTGAAAGTTGTGTGTTGCGCGCACGCACCAGATTTTTTAATAATTTGAATATAACATTCTTCAGATGATTTTCTTAAGTTATTAAAAGACGATATTATTTACATCGATTTATTTTTAAAGAAGTTCAGATCGTATATATTATGTTATATTATATATATATTATGAAATGAATGTTTTATACCATATTTTGTAATGGAGATGTATTTATTAGGCTGTGATATAGGCAGCCACGCGCCAAAAACGGTCTAGCCACTCCTTTGAAATAAGGTTGTTGCGAAGATGTTAAGCGTTTGTAATGATGGGTTCCAGGTACAGGTTCCAGAGTGGCGAGGCAGGTTTTTGGCTGAGAACAATAAATCAGGTGTTTGACAATGTGATGACAACCCCGTGGCCTTGGGCTGATGTAGAGGCCATCCAAGTTAATTGCCCTTGCGGAGAAAGCTTCACGCAAACCACGGCAAACATTAAGGTGTGAATGGGCTGTTTCTCTTAACTTGCCTTTACTGTTTGCGAACCTCACTCACTCACAGACTGTTCGGAACAGTGTGGGGCTAATCTAAATAAGAGACGAACACGAACAGGTAGTTTATCTGTTCGCCTGTGTGTTTGGAGATAGCGCTAGTGACTTAGTTTGAGTTAGTTAAGATAAGCTTCTAGACCTTCTATTAGCAATTTTCTGATGTTACTTTTATCAATAATGATTCAGAGAAAAAGTCAGAACAGCCGCTAGTTCCAAGTCAGCCGTCTTTGTAATGAAAATTGCTGTATTAAGGTGCATAGGTGCGGTCAGACATCATTGTTTGCTCGACTTCAAGTTCCAGTGTAAATAGCTGTTCGTGATATGCCGGTATGGAATGTTCAGGGGATCACCTGTTAGAGAGTGAGGTTCGCACAGTGTAAAGGCACCTTGAGATGTTTGTCTGCACTAAATCTGTTGGTCGAAATAATGAGTAAATCAAAGGGATCAACTACGTAGAAGGTGGAGTTGTTGGATGTTACAAAATATTTTTTTAATTTCTTTCTTTCAGTTATTCTATATGGTTCAATTGTTCTTCACTTCAAGTCTAAAATGCCCAAGCATTCTGAACTTCACTGTGTTGCTGACAGGTGGGAATAAAAATATATACCCAGCCCCGTTTACATAGGCCCCCTGGTTGAAAGACAACCTATGTATCTTCTTCTAATTCGAGTATCAGGAGAGCTATGCATCCCGCCCCGTTATTCTTGCCATTATTAAGGGGCGGATTTAGCACCAAATTTCGGGGGGGGGGGAGGAGAGGGTCATGACCCCCGAGTCTAACACTCGATGTTTTGCCGTTTGCCTGGTAGCACTTTTGTTTTAAATTCATTTACGATTTTTACTTTAACTTACCTATATATGAAGTATATACTAAGGGAAAGTATTGCGATCGTGATAATTTTCGACTTCCGGGTTTCAATGGAAATACGCGTTTTGGGGTCCCCTTAGTCCAAATAACCAAGTCCCGCGAAATGGTGTGTGTGTGTGTGAACAGTATAGCTCAAAAACTATAAACCGTGCGAATCTGAAATGGGGTATTTAGTGTATGTATATGCCCGCGATGTGTCAACAAAAATTTCATCAAAATTCAGACAGTCAGACAGTCTCTAATAAAACATATCCACAACTCACTCCGATCATGAAAATTTTCGACTCCCAGGTTTCAATGGAAATACACGTTTTGGGGTCCCCTGAGTCCAAATAATCAAGTCCCGCGAAAACCAGACCACTGTGTGTGTGTGTGTGTGTGTGTGTGTGTGTGTGTCTATGTGACTACATAGAGAACTATAAAATCAGACGATTTGGAGCGATTATGCTTACATTGCCGAATTATCACGTGTAAAAACTTTTATGTTTTAATTTAAAAAATTGACGTTCGCCAAGAGATTTGGACAAAAATTGTCCATCTCCCATGAATACTCGCAAAATTTGTGTGATCTAGGGAGAGGTGTCAGTGAAGAGGATGGATTTAGCACCGCTTGGAAGCGAGCTCGGTGGTGCAGTGGTTAGCATACCGCACATGTGACGCGGAAGGCCCGGGTTCGACTCCCGGTGGAGCCAAATCTTTTCTCTTCAAAAAATAAAAAATTATTTAAAATAATTTATAACAAGGTGGTTACCCACAATAATGATTAAATTATTTATCAATAAAAACTTTTATTTAATAATAAAAAAAAAAAAAAAAATAGCGTGCTTTAGAGAGCAAATACAAATAAAAATAAGTAAATGAATGTGGAAAAAATGCGTGACTTTGAGGAATGGCATTTAACGAAACATATAAATGTCTAATCAATGTAAGTTTGTAAGTGACAGTTGTGTGTTGCGCGCATCGCACCAGATTATTTTCCTTGCATTAGGAAGGACTGAAATCTGACCGACCAATAGTCTTACGTTTAGGGCTGAGTGGCTACATAATCCTTTAAAAATACAACAAAAAAAAACTACAAACAGTATACTTGGGGATGGGTCATGGCACCCTCTAAGATTCCGTTTTTGACTTTATTCACTGTTGTTATTTCGTCATTTATTTTTCTTCCTGGAAAAGTATGTGATTGGGGTTGTAAACGAAACGTCGGACTCCGCAATCATATATAAGTAGCGATTAGCATTTATGTTATTTTTTGTTTTTAGGTCATATTTTCCTCACTACTTCATCAAATTGAATGATTTTGAAGATCCATTTCCACTACATTTGGCAGATCTCAGTAAATACTTATGAAGAAGAATACAATTCCATTCACCAATAATATAAATTTAAAATTGAAAGGTTTCTCAGTTGCCTACAAAATTTAAATTAGTTTAAGCTTTTAAATGTTTAAACATATTAGGGTTTATTTTTTATAATGATAAACAGAAATAACTAATGGAGAAAAACAATTTATCTTTTTATTAAAATATATTACGTTTAGGTGTTATTTCGGCTATTGAATAACTGACCGTCGACAACCACCTGTCAGGATTAAAAGGAATTGACCAAACACGAGCTGCTAGGAAATCATGCGGTCTGGAGGCTTCTAATCCTCATCCCATGTACCTTCACCATGTTTGCTGTGACCTGAAAAGACATTCAAGAAGGTTTACAATAGACCCTGGTTATAGATGAGGCTGTGAACAAGTTACAGGTTGTACATTACACACCATAACCTAAAGCTAACAGTTATATTGATGGCGTTGTATCCTCAAGCAGGCTGTTGTTAACAACACCCCACTAAGTAGGGTGGTGGTCCCTCTCTTCCACTGTCTAGCAGGTTAAGTGGAGGTTGTAACCAACCGCCTTTTGGACCAACAGAGCAATTATCCAATCAAGGCCCCACACTGTAGGCTACCGTAAAACCCGAACCATGACCTAGGACTACGTTTTGGGCACCTTTGAAGGAAACGATTTCACGGTGTTCGGCCTATGTGTATACAAAAGGGAATGGGCAGTTATGTATCCGAATGGCGGAGTGCGTCATTCTTCTACTCCTATCTGACTGTAAATAGAATCAATTTTTATTTTGACGCAGCTCTCATGACATAAAAACTTGTTTTATAAAGAAATTTTTAATATTGTAGAATGGTATGTGTTCAGGCAAGTTAGGTTTTAATAATAAAAACCTTTCGCTTCCCTGATGATGAAAGTATGGCCGGTGCTCAATGCTCTTAGTTTTGTTGGTTAATGTATTAAAAGTTTTATATAATAAAAGAATAAGATGAAAGATATTTAACATAAAGTTTACCTGTGTAATTTAGAAAATAATAGCATAATAAAAAAGGAGAACAAAATAATATGAATGAAAGGAAATAAAGAAAATTCTCTGATATTTAAAGCTTAAACCATAATTTATTAAATACAAATAATTTATTAAACAAGAATGAAACTAAAATGATTGAATGAAAATGAAAGACAACTTATAAACTATTATAGACAAAAAGTATGTTTTAATCGAATGGCCATGGATGAACTATAGACTAGAGTAATAAACAAATGATTAATAACTATAATACAAAGATATATATATAATAACTGAATTTAGCAATTTGATTTAATGTTAAAAGGTTAAGTCCAATGTTAATAGAATGTTATTTAAAGTGGAAGATTAAACACAATGTAATGTTCATACATTATTAAAAAAAATAATGATGGAAGTATTTTACTTTAAAGGTCCATCCCGCTGGGAACTTAATCTTCCTCTTCGCTCAGTCTTCTAAAATAATGTCTCCAAACATGCACAATACAAAACTGAACACCCTGGGTGTACGAGAATGTTATTAGATATTTTTAATGAATGTTTTAAGCGTGAGGAGTAATGCCTACTCGGCTGGCGAGAATCAACAGCTGATTGACTTGAGGCGTCTTTTGTTTGCCTCAGAGCGTCTTCGACCAATCAAAAACGCCCATGCACATTACACTAAACTAATGCTAATTAAATACTTAATATAGATTGGTATGATATACAATGTTAAATTTGATAAATAATTAACGACAACATATTAATTACTTAATTTACAACTTATTAATTATTGAATTTAGAATTAATTTAAAAATACTGAACTAAAAATTAAACTAAAGATTTATATAAACTGACAAATAGGTTCTCTGAACGTACTTATCCAGCTTTCGCCTTCATATAAAAAGTTAATAAGTGAGAGATTACAAACTGAAGATCTTCTCTATTTCTTACCAGACTAACGATATGATATGGTTAACATAGTTTTCCCTAATATCCTTAACATCCATTTTGGCATGCGTATGGTTACACTTAAGTGGGTTTATATAATTTTTATTAATAGAAAATAAAACATTACAATTTCAGATAAACAATAAAAACTGAAATAATTTACGAGGTTACGTAAAGTATCAACTTGTAACGAAACAGTAACACAAAAATAACCATATCATTCGACCTTCACAGCAAGATTAGTCTCTAGTCCATCACTCTTTATATTATAAGTCTTAATTAGAACAGTCTAGAAGGTTCCAGACAAGCGTAGATTATTCTCGAACAGTCACGAACCTGTACTGGAACAGTTTGTTCTAGTACATATTCGCACTTTCTATTGTTCTAGAACAACGCAATCTAACCTACTTAAATCCCATTTAATTAAAGAACATCAGTATATTTAGTAACGAATAGTGCGTCATGGGCATTGATGAGGTTTGAAGTAAAGAATAAATGTGTTTAAATTGTAGATTATTTATTTTGATGTGTGTAAAATTTAGTTTTTGCTTGAAACTGAAAAAATCAAACCTTCCAAAAAGCCCACTGACCATTTTACGATCGTTTTCGCTGAGAATTGCAGTTTATCTCTGAACTCGGAAGCGAGGGTGTTTATCGAAAAAATATGTATATAACCGAAAATGTTCTTGAAAGCCTGAAAAGATTGATACCATTTAGGACCATTTTGATTTTTCTCGAACCCCGGTTTTGCACTTATAACTCGCAAAGGCGAAATGAGTGATTCGTACATTTTTCCAGTGAAGTGGTTAAGAAAAGCTTTAGAATGATACCTCATTCATGAAATTTGATGAAGTATTAAGGAAGTTATGGCCTAACGTCAAAAAAAAGGCTCTGAGAAATAAGTATAGATAGATAGATAGATAGATAGATAGATAAATTTATTGTATTTGTTTATATAAACATTACAATAAGTATATAATTGATAATATAATATAAGAGAAATAAGTATATAATTTGATAGATTGAAATCGCACGTTTTTGCTTGTGACTCGCAAACAAAGGGTTTAATAAAAAAAAAATGTATACGACCGAAAATGTTCTACTTGAAAGCCTGAAAAGATCGATACCTATATAGAAACCTCTAGGAACTTTTTTACTTTATCGAACCGGTTTTGCGCTTATAACTCGCAATCGAAGGCGAAATTAGTGATTTGAATATTTCTATGGTGTGGCGGTTGAGGAAAGCTTTCAAGTGATGCACCATTTATGACGATGAAGTATTAAGGAAGTTATGGCGTATCGATAAAAAAAAAAACCTTGAGAAATAATATAGTACATGATAATAATTCACTGGTGTTTGGACAAAAGGGGTTTAGTCATCGAATGTGAAGCTCATCATTATAAATTCTTTTTTTATTGTATTTATATTCCAGAATAATAAATGAAACTACATATATCCTTTCAACAGAGAATTATTAATAACGAATTAATTATAGTCAATTATGAATTTTAAGAAGACGATAAAAAATTGTTTTTTATGACTCAACCCCTTTTGCCCAAACATGAATGAATTAGGAGTGACAAGAATTTGCCTCTTAATTAATAATTGAGTTAAATAATTTTATATGGGTTTAGAGGTGTGTACTGCTCAGCTGTTTTCTTTAGGATGAGATGATAAATTATCAGGCTTTTCTGTCCAAAGTTTTTTATTTTACGAGCCTATTTTTCGATCCAAACATCATCAGGGCTTGTCCAGTCCAGAGTAATTCATAAACTCAACAGTATCAGGGACTCAACAATCCCTGATGAAGATCCACATGTTTGGTTCAAAACGAAGGCCCTTCAAATAAAATACTTTTGACTGAAAATCCTGATAATTTATCATCCTATCATATATGAGTTCATTTAGAGCGTGATCTCTGTCATATCACTTCCTTCCTCAAGATTGACTGTGAATCGTTATTTTCTCTCACAGCGATGAACCCATACGACTCTGAATGGATTGTGTGTAGTTTTTGGTTTTATTAAACATTTTATTATTAATATATACAATACTTTTTTTAAAAAAGGGTTAATTAACTAGCTTCCTAAAAGATAACCATTAAAGTTGTTCACCTCTGCCCTCCACAGATGACGTCATAGATGGACGATGCGTGGCTGAGTCATAGGATGACGTATCGGATCGGGAATAGACGAGCCCCTATTTGTGCCCTCTTCTACTTTTGGACATGTTCACTCTCTCCTTCAAGGTCCATCCCTACCTTTCTCTCCTTCTCTTCCTTTACTTGATAACCGGGAATTAAGACCAGTTTTTTTTTTTTTTTTTTTTTTTTATACTGTCGTAGCATACTTAACAAGGGCATCTTACTTCCCCGTAGACATCGCGCTGGATCACCCTTATAAGTTACTTACAGGTTTTAGTATTTTTATTAAAGATGTATATTTTTTGGAATAATATAACGCAGTATATCCAAAGGAAGAGCTCATAAAACTGAATAGATGAAGGCTGTTTTTCAATTTAAAAAAAAAATAGGAAATTGGAAATATTTAGAATGGTCCTTTTTTTAAAAAGAAGAATCACAGAATGTTGAAAAAGATGAAACCAGTTTCAGATTTCTAGATCAAATAGGTTTTGAGATATTCCACTAATGCAATGCGTGATGCGTACTGACATTAAAAAAATCAATTAATTAAATACATAAATATTTTTATATATAAACCGTAAATAAGTAAGTATTCATGAGCATAAAACGTAAATACGTTATTATAAGAAAATATGCATTAAAAAAGATAGGTAGGATAGATGCGTCAATTTATACTGCTAATTTTTTTTTTTTTTGGGAGAGGCGACCATTATATATGTCCGGTATATGAAGAAAGACCCCATTACAAAAACTATGAAGTTCCAATAAAATCCAATCAAAAATTGTTTTCTTTAACGTCGCTTTATGCCACTATAATCGGACGATGCTGCACTGGGCTAAATTTTGCCTATCCAGGTATAATTAGGATAGGGATCTTTAACGAGTACCTGACATCGTAAAGGCTCGGGACCTCCATTTTACGTCCTATCCGAGGGACGGCATAGACAAGGATTTTTTACTCCCATTAAAATATCCTAGGGCCATCTAGGGACTCGAACCCGCGACCTTTAGTATTGTAGTATGCTGACCACTACACCACAGTTGACCCCTATCCAATAAAAAATGGTGCTACCCTACCTAGTACGTGACTATTCAAAGACTACCTACTGACCCCTTCCAGCCAACAGTTCACAAACACGCAATGATCCCCTACAAATGTTTTCACACTAACTTACATCGATATGGCTACAGCTGACATCCCTTGAATATAAGGAAGAGATTAAAAGGCGTTGGATGAGAGATCTCCTCATTTAAACGGTAATTATTGTAATAGTATCAAGCTAAGAAGGGGGTTCTGCTGAGTACTTTCCTTACCCATGTTTTAATTGGAATTTCTTTTTCAAGAATAATTACCAGCAAAGCTTTTTTAGATCGTTGAAGAATTTTAATAAATAAATAAAAACTGAACAAAAATGTTAACTAACTAACTGTTTCTAATGAGTCTAAACAATTCTGTGAGTTTCAATTTATTTATGTGGGTAAACATAAATTTTAGAACCAGCCTATGAATGTATCAATCCACACTATTTCGATCTGAACGGAATAATAATACGAAAGTACTAAAAGGCTCCTTAATGTGATAAAATAGACAGTTTACTTTGAATAAACCTCAATTATTGGAAAAAAAAAGGCAAATATTTGATTTATATTATTTCCATTCTAATAAGTATACCATTATTTAGATAACTCAAATAAAAACTTCTCTGATATAACCGACTGCTTAGGTTCTTAGTCAATTGTTTAGTAACTCTCCAAAGAGTCCTAATGTTAACCTAAAACTAAACGTCGAAACGTCTGCGCAGAAGATAATGGGTCTCACATATTAGTGCTAAGTACATTCTATTTGTAAGAGGGCTCTTCTAAATATAATTATAACAGACAATTATATCTGTTTTATTTCCACTATTACCATTTAAAATGTGACAACAAGCTTATACGGTAAAAGTACAATACATAAAATAAGAGAAATGTCTGGTATGAGAGAGGTCCTCCTAACCAGGAAATGAATGAAAGAGAATTTGTATTCGGAGATCTATTAACCAGCTCATTTTCAGCCTTCCGCTGGTGTACTAGGGCATGCCCATATATCGCTTAAGTGTTAAGAATAATAAAATAAATTTTGACATATCCGTTAAAACAATATAAAATCGTTAATCAAGATTTACTGCTTGTTGACAGTTTAAGGTCAGTACTATAAAGCTTATTACTTTGATTTAATAATATTTAAAAAAAAAAAAAATCCATCTGACTCCGTTTAGAAATATTTCTGAATAAATGAAATTAAATTAATGGAAACTGCCTTATCTCTGTAAAGACTGGTAGATAAGTGAAGTTTATCTGGTTCACGTTGTATTGTATAAACCACAGTGCGGTTTCAATCATATCGTCCTTTCAAACCAACAAGTATTTCACAAAATTCAACAATGAAAGTATGAATTAATATTTAGAACTCAATTTATCCATAAAATTATTTATCTAAATGGCATTGAGCTGTTATTGTTTTGTTTTTAACACGTGTTAAAAAATGCATTCACTAACGATAGATTTACTAATACACTTCCTCGGTTAGATTAAAATCTTATTATACAAAATTAATTGAAACTAGTTCGCTTGTGCGATTAATTCGTGTAGCATTTTATCAAGGAACGTATAGCCATTATTTGATAATAAGTTAACGTATAATAGTATAAAAAATCGATGCGCACAACACATAACTTTCACTTACCAACATTTTTCCACATTCATTTACTTATTTTTGTTAATATTTACTCTCTTAAGTAATAAGCACTAATTTTGCTTATTATTAAATAAAAGTTTTTACTTGTGGTACTTCGGCTATACTTTAAGTCGTCTGATTTTATAACTCTCTATGTAGTTGTTGAAAGCAAGTCTGTTCAAACCCACACAGACATACTCAGGGGACCCTAAAACGTTTAATTCCGTTGAAAATCGGAAGCCAAAATTTTTCACGATTTCATATATAGTTAAGGGAAAGTAAAAAGAGAATTTTCGTTTCGCTATGTAAACTATAGAAAATTAATAAAAAATATATCTAAATAAATAATAAATTTAAATACTATATTTTTGAGGCTCCTCTAGCACCCAGAGGACTGATAATTCTGAATAATTATATGTAATTTTAATAATAAACATTAATAATGGATATGTGTTGGAGAAAAAAAAATTATGTTAAGGGACGCTTAGTGCAAATGTAGAAACGTTTCTTGTCTCAATTTTCCTTAAATCTGAATTTGTGAACATGTAGAGTTTATCAAACGAATGATTCATTTGTTTATGTCAAAAGGGAACATTTACATTCGCCCAGACTACTTCGAATCATTCAAAAAATTATTAGTATGCTTATGCTTAGGTTTGCGGGGTTTAGAAACGTATAATAGGGGTCTTAAGACCCGTAACGTGTACCTTGTTGACAGCGTCATCCATAACCTGGGTCTGTTGTATTGTGTACCTTGCAAATGTCTTTTCATGTCCAAAGAGACAAGAAAAGCTGGATCGGATAGGGAAATAAGACAACCGTGTAATCTCTTTAGGAGCCAGTGTCGAACAGGTAATTTACCAGGCGTACCACGAACAGCTATTTACACCTAAACGTGAAGTCGAGCGAATATTGATGTCTGACCGCACCTATGCACTATAATACAATAATTTTCATTTCAAAGATGGCCGACTCGGAACTAACTGCTGACCTGACTCTTGCTATAACTTATTCTGGATATAAGCAACGTCTAGAAGCTCATCATAACTAACTCAAAAGCGACACTAGTGCTTTCCACCTCCCCCCCCCCCCGACTACAATGCCCCGACTCTGTCCCCGTTAGCTCTAGTAAGTTGTCAAACCGTCATTACTACTACATAGCTAATAGTATTTACGTAGTAGTCATTACTACGGTTTTTAGTAAATACTAAAAAGCAAATAGGAAATAAAAAAATGTGAAAATATAGAAAAAAAAAATATAAATTATGTTCAGGCATTAACATCCTCAGGTCAATGCTTCTTACTCTACATTGGTAGATTGCTTCGATGGTAGATGTATCAGAGTGTTGAGCTCTGAGAGCTAATTGATATTTGGCAAGAAATACTTTTTGTACGGAGGTATATGACTTAAAAATGGTGTAAATTGAAGCCCTTTTTCTACAGGCATTGTTGACCGAACTACGGTTTTACGCCTTTAGCCCAAATCAACTAGCGCTATCCCCGTACAAGCTGCCGTACAGCAGACGAACTACCTGTTCAAGTTCGTGTCTTATTTAGACTAGCCGAACACTGTTCCGAACATGTTCGACGATCAGGTTCGCAGTTACCTTTTCACAGCTTGTATTTGTTGAAAGCCTTAAATGCTGACAGTTTTGGATTCTGAGTATTTGTTGTTTTTCAGGTGTTAACTACCAAAATTAATATGAAAAGATATTTTGGAAAGAAGTTTCTTGCTCTACATACAAAAAAATAAATAAATAAAAATAAAAGAATAACCAATTAACTGTAACTTTGCCAATAAAGTTATAATACTTCCGTATTTTAATTTTTTTATTTCTTAGGTGACTGTTTTGGACAAATATCGCTGGAGGTAATGTTCAAAATGATGCCTTGATTGAGTTTGATAATATAACTTAACAAGGACAGTATGTCGAGGTCACCTGTGGTGTAGTTGTTACCATCGCAAACTACAATAGGAACATCAAGGTCGTAGGTTCGGGTCCCGCGGTGGCCCTAGGAATTTTTAATGCGTGTAAAAACACCTTGGCTATGCCATTCGTTAGATGGAGGTCTTGAACCTGTACGATGTCAGGTACTCGGTAAAGACCGCTATCGTAATTATATCTGGATTGGCAGAATTTAGGACTCCCACTGTAGCATCGTCCGATTAGCCTTAGTGGCATAAAGTGACGTCAAACAAAGAAGCAAGTAAGTAACGTAAAGAATAAATAATATGCAGAGCAAGAAGCATATCGGTATACAGGTACAACAGTTTGTCGATTTGCCCCTCGACCCCTCGGGATGACATGTACACCCCCTTTGCGACCAGCTTGGGTCCATATGTCCATGTTGGTGGTGGAACATCAAAAAAAAAAAATCTGGTGCGTGCGCGCAACACACAACTTTCACTTACCAACTTACTTAGATAAGAAATTGACGTGTTTTGTTAAATATAATTTCCCAAAGTCACACATTTTTCTACATTCATATCTTATTTTTATTAATCGTTAAAGCCGTTTTTGAGTAAATAAAAAACTCCGTGAAAATGATACAAAATTTAATAAGTAAAGTCCCCCCTTCGGTTGATCAATTTTGATGAAATGTTGGCTATCACATATTTGGCATATACATACATCAAATACCCAGTTTGGTCACAATCGTGAAAGCCGTTTTTGAGTAAATAAAAAAAGCACGTAAAAATGATACAAAATTTATTAAGTAAAGTGCCCCCTGCGGTTGATCAATTTTAATGAAATTTTTACAGTCATATCTCGGGCATATAAATAGATGAAATACTCAGTTTAATCAAAATCGTTTGAGCCGTTTTTGGGAAAATCGAAAAAAACCTAAGAAGTTATTAAGTAAAGTACCCCCTACCTTTAAGTAATTTTGATGAAATTTATGCTGTCACATCGCGGGCATATGCCTACACTAAATACCCAATTTCAGGATCGCACGGTTTATAGTTTTTGAGCTAGTCTGTTCACACACACACACACACAGACCATTTCGCGTGACTTGGTCATTTCGACTCAGGGGACCCCAAAACGTGTATTTCCGTTGAAAACCGGAAGTCGAATTTTTTCACGATCGCAATACTTCCACTTACTATATATTTCATATATAGGTAACTGAAAGTAAAAACTGGAAGCAGCTTGTTCGTGATCTTATATTTTGGTATAACATTTGTTATAATCGTTTTTTGTTTGTTTGTTTATATGCCCCTAAGCCTACAGCGAGAGTCCTCAATTCCGTTTATCAAGGTATAATTAGGATAGGGATCTTTAACGAATACGTCGTATCAGAGAGAGTAGCGAACTCGCGACCTTTAGTATTTTTGGTTGCTTTGCTAACCACTACATAATTTTAATAATATGGTTTTAAAAAAAAAATCTGGTGCGTGCGCCCAACACACAACTTTCACTTACCAACTTACTTAGATAAGAAATTGACGTGTTTTGTTAAATATCATTTCCCAAAGTCACACGTTTTTCTACATTCATATCTTATTTTTATTAATCGTTAAAGCCGTTTTTGAGTAAATAAAAAACCCCGTGAAAATGATACAAAATTTATTAAGTAAAGTCCCCCCTTCGGTTGATCAATTGTGATGAAATGTTGGCTATCACATATTTGGCATATACATACATCAAATACCCAGTTTGGTCACAACGTGAAAGCCGTTTTTGAGTAAATATAAAAAGGACGTAAAAATGATACAAAATTTATTAAGTAAAGTGCCCCCTGCGGTTGATCAATTTTGATGAAATTTTTACAGACATATCTCGGGCATATAAATAGATCAAATACTAAGTTTAATCAAAATCGTTAGAGCCGTTTTTGAGAAAATAAAAAAAGCACGTAAAAATGATACAAAATTTATTAAGTAAAGTGCCCCCTGCGGTTGATCAATTTTGATGAAACTTTTACAGACATATCTCGGGCATATAAATAGATCAAATACTAAGTTTAATCAAAATCGTTAGAGCCGTTTTTGAGAAAATAAAAAAAAACACGTGAAAATGTTACAAAATTTATTAAGTAAAGTCCCTCCTCCGGTTAATCAATTTTGATGAAATTTTTACAGTCATATCTCGGGCATATAAATAGATGAAATGCTCAGTTTAATCAAAATCGTTTTTGAGAAAATCGAAAAAAACCTAAAAAGTTATTAAGTAAAGTACCCCATCCCTTTAGGTAATTTTGATGAAATTTATGCTGTCACATCGCGGGCATATACCTACCTACACTAAATACCTAATTTCAGGATCGCACGGTTCATAGTTTTTGAGCTAGTCTGTTCACACACACACACACAGACCATTTCGCGGGACTTGGTCATTTCGACTCAGGGGACCCCAAAACGTGTATTTCCGTTGAAAACCGGAAGTCGAATTTTTTCACGATCGCAATACTTCCACTTACTATATATTTCATATATAGGTAAGTGAAAGTAAAAATAGAAAGAAAACATGGAAATAGCTCTTCTTACGTTGAGCGATTAAAAAAAAAAAAAAAAAGAAGACAGTACATAGGGAGAGAAGAGGAAACAAATACTAGCTCACAAAAAACACTCAGCCGATTTACACGCCAATGTTTGCCATAACAGTCGTGGTCTGAGTTGAGTGTTAACACGGAACGTTGCCGTGTGTAGTGGAAAAAAACGAATTTACATGGCCACCGTGCAGGTGCTTGGGCATGAATGAACCCAGGCCAATATCGTTATCTAGATGCCATTGGCATTGGCTACCATTGGAACGATATATCTAGCCAGCGCTGCCCGATAGTTGCTTTATTGTTAGCACTTATCACAGCTGTTCCATTGTAAGCCTCAGTCAATGGGCTCCTACAATACGCACCTTTGTGAAGAATTTTAGATCGCTGCCATCTCATTCCGCTTTTAAAGAGGTAATATTAGGGGAAAGTGCCCTATTATGGGATACTTTTTTTTAATATTTAATTGCTTGGCTCTAAATAACTTAGACGATTCAAAAAAATGTTGTTACACATATAGCAGTAGTAGCAGACCATATAAAAAAACATCCCATATCTCCTTTTTGAAATTTGTAATCATGGTTAATGTGAGAAAATTAAAATTTGCACTTTTTGAAAATGGATTCTTAATATGGGATAGGGGGGGGGGTCCTAATATGGGATACATATTCCGTATTAGGGACCATGATATAAAATGAAATATATAATGGAAAATTTGTTTATTAAAAAGACAATATTCACAAAAATATATATTGTAAATGCCCATGGAAACATATGATCGGAAACCCGAAGATAGCAAGTTCAAAACCCAGAGCCAGGGGCTATTTAATAATATTAGAGTAATGTTATTAAATAGCCCCTGGCTCGGGGTTTTGAACTTGCTATCTTCGGGTTTCCATGGGCATTTACAACGTACATTTTTATGTATTAATCCCCCACCCTCTCCCCTAGCCCGGGAAACCCCGTATAGCCTATAAGGTGAGGAAGAGATATTTGAGAAATTTTTTCACAAATTACAAAGAAAATTTGTGGATTATGAGTTCAACACTGCTCTCATGGCATGACACTCCAAAGTAGGAACATTGAACATTAGTTTCTTCATTTTCTAATTTTTTATCACAAAAGGTAAACGTTTCTAAAAACTCATTAAAATCATTTGAATTTATTAATATTTTTATTTCAGTGATAAAAAGGTGCCTCAATATGTGATATCCCATAATAGGAAGTAATTGGTATCCCATATTAGGGGATGTGGCTTCATTTTTTGTAGAGTTTATTGTGCTTCAGTATGTAATAAAAAAAAGAAAGCAGTTAGCAAATATTGTAATGAATTGTTCAACATTTAAGATAAAACAATGATTAAGGTATTCGATTTACTTTGAGGCCTGAAATATCAGGTCAAAATAATCACTAACAAAGTTTTTGAACCCTAAAACAACAATTCACTTAAAATAATCCAACAGGTAGAGAATGTATAACAATGTGACAAGGTTATGTGCCAATGCGACATTAATCTTCAATTTTATGGAATAAAAGCGAGGTTACAGTACAGACTATATCCAGAAACCATATATCCCATATTAGGCGACCGTCACATATTGGGGCACTTTCCCCTATGTTTTGGCCCATCGGATGTGTGTTCTAAATCCGTTAATTGTAGGCTTGTAATCAATTTATGGATCTTTATAAGGATTCATTCTTTCATATTGTTATAGTAATCAAATGAATGAAATAAAGTATAAATGGATATCTTGGTACTACTTAAATGACGATCGCATAATCTATTGAAATCTTCCTCGCACAGAAGCAGCATAGGGGAACTGTTACCGATATCTTATATCGTGCACATCACACCACTCCACTTCCCTCTTATCTACCAATTCAATGTGTTAAGTACAAAATCGTCGTGAATATGTATAATCAGTTCATTTCAGTTTATTCAGCATTTTACACGCTTAACAATGAGCTTATGTCTTAATAAGTGCTAAATGTCTGCAAATCTATGTGTAAGCAAATTAAAATAAAATATTTTTTTGTTTGGACTTAAAGTAATGTAGGTAAGCACAGATTTAAATCATATAAATATATATATATATTTTTTAACTAAACAATTTATAGCACCTTTTTAATTACAATAAGCAAATGTGCTAAAATAAGTTACAAATGACATTGGTAGGCATGAGGGAGATAGCACCCAGTGGTGCATCCTCCTGGCATTTAAAAGATTTACGTTGTCAGACTAGGAGGTCCCTCATCCAACTCCTCTTCAGCCTTCCCCGAGGGATGTCAGGAATGTCACGTCTTGCCATATCTTGTACTAATTTGTTGCTATGTACATGTAATTTGTCGAAAAACCGTCTGCAAATTCATACGTATATGATTTGTCACAGTCGAAACTCTTAAGTGATTGTGAAGAGTCTCGTTTGAAATGTATGGTGGTGAGTTCATAATCAATCGTAAGTATTGTGATTGAAAGGTTGTATTTTTTTTAATATGGTCTTTTTTGCGGGTCCGTAAATTTGGCTAGCATAGGTCCATATAGGTTTTAGTAAATAACTGTGTGGGTTAAGTTTTTGTTTGAGGGGTAGTTTGGAACGTCTATGTACGATGGAGTATAATAGTCTCAGTCTGAAATTTAATAATTTTTGTAAGTTCCAAGTAAGTTACTGTACTTGTTTGTGATATTGGGTGATTGTCTGTGTAGACTGGATAATTAAGTGAAAGCAATATACATTTGAACAATTCACATACTCACATCAATTTACCGGAAAATATTTCTCCTTAAGAAAATTAAACACTGAATTAAATTTAAACCGGAATATTTTATTATTTGAAATAAATTATTGTTTAAATGACTGAAGAGTTTAAAGGAGACGATGCGTAAGAGATAACGCCTGACGAATAGATGACGTCACGTGCCATTTTCCTTGACTCGATTAAATAACTACGCAACTGCTGAGGATGAAGTGTTCTTGTATCATGTTCCATTTCAGAATATTTTAAGTCGTAAATTTCATCCGCTGTCTTGTATTTATCATCTGACACGTACTGATAACGCTTTGGTATTTATAAAAATTGACATAGCTTTAATCCTTTGCACTCGAGGTCTCCCGAGCGGAGACATTTAAAATTTGCCTTCAAACTCGAGGGCTCCGCTACGGAGGCAATGCAAATAATTTTCAGTTTTTAACATATAAGGACATAAACAAATCGTAAAAACTATTTATAGGTTATTTCGGTTTTGGTGATAAATGACGGTCGCGGCTCGCGGTATTTTTTATTATTTTTATAGTACGTTAATCTTTTAACGTCGGCTATGTTTTGTGGTTTTAATCAATCTTTTATTTCCTCAATTTTACAATAATTAGTTTGGGGCACCAAATAATCCCTTTACTTTGATTTATTTTCCCATCTGATTCTACTTTAACCGGAAAGTTATTAAGTAGATTTTCACATTTTAGGAGCTTTTCTGATTGGATATTTGAGAAAACTTCAACTAAAAGGGTCACATCTCGTAATTTTTTACTGCTCCAATTAGATATTTTATGCTTTTATATATAATGATGATAAAAATAATAATAAAATTGTAAAAAAATATATATAAAATTTAAAATTTTTTTTTTTTTAAATTAATATAAAGTTATGAAAAAAATATAAAATTAAAAAAAATTTGTTTTTTGTATCTATGTGTTCTTGAAGCTTCACAAATACATATAAACTAAATTTCATTACAATTCCTTACTTGGTTTTAAAATTTTACTGTATAATATTACGTTTACGCGAATATGTTGCTTTGAGCTGCCGGTACGTAACGTCCGAAACGGTGCCGAGTGCAAAAAATGAATGGAATAATTAAAAAAAGGTTTCATTAATTAACTATTTCGTTTTTATTTCATTAAAGAGGGACCAATCCATATCAAGTAGTCCAAAAATAAATTAATTGGTTGCTTCAACGCTTTTAATTTTCTAAATCTTTTGACCATAGAAAGTACAATACAAGAATGCGATTAATTAATTTTTTCTGTAATCGTTGAATAATGGTAACATTACTAAACTGAAATGAGTGAAACATTTTGCAATAGAGTGAAGAAAATGATTACTTTCTTCACAAGTGAAGAAAGTGAGTTGCCTTTTTAATTAGTAATAAGTATAAATTAAAAAATAATTTGAAGTAGGAAATTAAATGCTTTTAAATGTTTCTTAACATTGTAAGAATTTATTTGAAAAAAATAAATTGAAATGTGAATGAATTATTGGTGGAAATAATCAATATATTTTAAAATTTAAATATAATAATAATTACCTTCCTTGTTTATAACCTGCACTTGTTTATAACTGCACTACTTCACAACCATGCTTATAACCTACCAACAACATACCATAATCTTCACAACATCCTAATTTTGTTCATATTCTGGTTAGATCTGATCATGTATTACACGATTACAGAAAAAATTTAATATTACACTCGTGAAAAAAGTAGAATTTACAACTCTCGTGAAATTACCACACTCGCTTCGCTCGTGTGGGTAACCGTTTCACTCGAGTTGTAAAATGATCTACTCTCGTCACTTGTATAATAAATAACTATTTTTGTTTTGCCAATGGGGGCCATTTTAGCTATTTTAGTGGTCTGCTCCTAGACAAATATCTTTAGTAAGATCCGTTATTCAATAAAGGTTGTTAAAATTATGAACATTAAACTAAGTATAACATTCCATTTACCCCCTCGAAGTTCTAAGCGGCAATTTTACAAAAATGGGTTTTCAAATTGTTTAGAATTAGGCATTTTTTTTATTTGATAGATATATGTGGGTCATCTATATTCACTAAGTTTCAAGCTGTGAACTTGCAGGTTTTTTTTTTTTTAATACAAACTTTTAAAAGGTTAAGGCCTAATAATATCTCTGTTGGGCATGAAAATAAAAATTCCTCTAATATATACAAATCTGAAACGTTAAGAGTGTATGGGAAGGAGCTATAGGCATTTTTAAGACATTTTAAAATTCCAGTTTGAAGAGACACGGAAAAATGTACGCACCTTGCTTCTTGACTTATTCCACAAGGACTTGAAAATTGCCACAGAATGTGGTAAAGCTATCGTTATGTTACTTCTGGGTGTGGCCTGTCTCCGTAGGTTATGTTATCGTAATATAATAGTAAAATACATTATATCAGCTGTTCCTATCGCTGCTTTTTCATTTATAAAGTGCCTTGATCCCAGCTTATTATTAGATCCCAGGTTTCGACTCCCGCTCACTAAGCTCGATGTTCAGAGATAAAAGAGCCTCCAAAAGGGTCCTTTTCAGTTGAAATTAACGGCGCCATATTGATCACGCCTAGAAGTAACATAGCGATACTAGTACCCAGAGTAGTATAGAAACGTCAATGACAGACTGAATTGTAACGTTAATTTTTTAGCACCAAAACTGAAATCCTTACACACAGGAATCCCCGACAACTTTCTAGACAGTGTTCAAGAAGCTTGCTAATATAACCAGAATTAGATGAGAAGGGATTTTCTTAATAGATTTTTATTTAGTATGATGTAACATTAATACTTAGAAAAAAGCAAACCAAATATAGTATAATAATATATATTTTTTAGATGTCCTCAAACAGCATTCTTAGATAGTGGACCACAAAGACCCAGGAACCTCTGGAGAAGATGTTGAGGACCAAGAAGGTGGATCCTGACGAAGAGAGGACGGCCATCCAGGTGGGAGGAGGTCAAGGAACTTCCATCTCCACTCCTCCTCTCCTGCTCTCTCTTCTGCTAGTTATCTAGTCTACCTTTGGTATTCGTGTCTTATTATCACCTTTATATATATATATATATATATATATATATATATATATATATATATATATATATATATGTATATATATAAATAAGTATTGTTTTATAGGTAATGAAAATTGTCATTTAATATTTTTAAACTTTCATAATTTTAATTTTTAAATTTATTCGTTTTTTTTTTTTTTTTTTTTTTTTTTTTTTTTTTTTTTTTTTTTTTTTTTTTAACGTCCGTATATGCTATTAAGGCTAATCGGACGATGCTACAGTAAGAGTCCTAAATTTTGCCTATCCAGGTATAATTAGGATAGGGATCTTTAACCTGAGTACCTAACATCACACAGGTTCGGGACCTCCATTTTACGGCGCATCCTAAGGATGAGCATAGGATTTTTAAAAAAATCTGGTGCGTGCGTGCAACACATAACTTTCACTTACCAACTTTACTTAGATTAGAAATTGACGTGTTTTGCTAAATATCATTTCCCAAAGTCACACATTTTTCTACATTCATATCTTATTTTTGTTAATCGTTAAAGCCGTTTTTGAGTAAATAAAAAAACCCCGTGAAAATGATACAAAATTTATTAAGTAAAGTCCCCCCTCCCGTTGATCAATTTTGATGAAATTTTTACAGTCGTATCTCGGGCATATAAATACATCAAATACCAAGTTTGATCAAAATCGTTAAAACCGTTTTTGAGTAAATAAAAAAACACGTGAAAATGATACAAAATTTATTAAGTAAAGTCCCCCCTCCGGTTTATCAATTATGATGAAATGTTGGTTATCACATCTTTGGCATATAAATACATCAAATACCAAGTTTGATCAAAATCGTTAAAACCGTTTTTGAGTAAATTAAAAAAACATGTGAAAATGATACAAAATTTATTAAGTAAAGTCCCCCCTCCGGTTGATCAATTTCGATGAAATTTTTACAGTCATATTTCAGGCCTATAAATAGATCAAATACTCAGTTTAATCAAAATCGTTAGAGCCGTTTTTAAGAAAATCGAAAAAAACTTAAAAAGTTATTAAATAAAGTACCCCCTCCCTTTGAGCAAATTTGATGAAATTTTTGCTGTCACATCGCGGGCTTATACATACTCTGAATACCCAATTTCAGGTTCGCACGGTTTATAGTTTTTGAGCTAGTCTGTTCACACACACGGGACTTGGTTATTTTGACTCAGGGGACCCCAAAACGTGTATTTCCGTTGAAAACCGGAAGTCGAAAATTTTCACGATCGCAATACTTCCACTTACTATATATTTCATATATAGGTAAGTGAAAGTAATATTTAAATTTAATCTCTAATCTTAAATTTTTATCTATCAATATTTATACAATATTACAGAAACCACTTTTTACTTTCACTTACCTATATATGAAATATATAGTAAGTGGAAGTATTGCGATCGTGAAAATTTTCGACTTCCGGTTTTCAACGGAAATACACGTTTTGGGGTCCCCTGAGTCGAAATGACCAAGTCCCGCGAAATGGTCTGTGTGTGTGTGTGTGTGTGTGTCTGTGTGTGTGTGTGTGTGTGTGTGAACAGACTAGCTCAAAAACTATAAACTGTGGGAACCTGAAATTGGGTATTTAGTGTAGGTATATGCCCGCAATGTGACAGCAAAAATTTCATCAAAATTGCTCAAAGGGAGGGGGTACTTTATTTAATAACTTTTTACGTTTTTTTCGATTTCCTCAAAAACGGCTCTAACGATTTTGAGTAAACTGAGTATTTGATCGATTTATATGCCCGAAATATGACTGTAAAAATTTCATCAAAATTGATTAACCGGAGGGGGGACTTTACTTAATAAATTTTGTATCATTTTCACGTGTTTTTTTTTATTTACTCAAAAACGGTTTTAACGATTTTGATCAAACTTGGTATTTGATGTATATATATATGCCCGAGGTGTGACTGTAAAAATTTCATCAAAATTGATCTACGGGAGGGGGGACTTTACTTAATAAATTTTGTACCATTTTCACATGTTTTTTTATTTACTCAAAAACGGTTTTAACGATTATGATCAAACTTGGTATTTGATGTATTTATATGCCCGAGATATGACTGTAAAAATTTCATCAAAATTGATCTACGGGAGGGGGGACTTTACTTAATAAATTTTGTATCATTTTAACGGGTTTTTTTATTTACTCAAAAACGGCTTTAACGATTAACAAAAATAAGATATGAATGTAGAAAAATGTGTGAATTTGGGAAATGATAATTAGCAAAACATGTCAATTTCTAATCTAAGTAAGTTGGTAAGTGAAAGTTGTGTGTTGCGCGCACGCACCAGATTTTTTTTTTTTACTTTCACTTACCTATATATGAAATATATAGTAAGTGGAAGTATTGCGATCGTGAAAAATTTCGACTTCCGGTTTTCAACGGAAATACACGTTTTGGGACCCCCTGAGTCGAAATGACCAAGTCCCGCGAAATGGTCTGTGTTTGTGTGTGTGTGTCTGTGTGTGTGTGTGTGTGTGTGTGAACAGACTAGCTCAAAAACTATAAACCGTGGGAACCTGAAATTGGGTATTTAGTGTAGGTATATGCCCGCGATGTGACAGCAAAAATTTCATCAAAATTGCTCAAAGGGAGGGGGTACTTTATTTAATAACTTTTTAGGTTTTTTTCGATTTTCTCAAAAACGGCTCTAACGATTTTGATTAAACTGAGTATTTCATCTATTTATATGCCCGAAATATGACTGTAAAAATTTCATCAAAATTGATTAACCGGAGGGGGGACTTTACTTAATAAATTTTGTAACATGTTCACGTGTTTTTTTGTATTTACTCTAAATCGGTTTTAACGATTTTGATCAAACTGGGTATTTGATGTATTTATATGCCCGAGATATGACTGTAAAAATTTCATCAAAATTGATTGACTGGAGGGGGGACTTTACTTAATAAATTTTGTAACATTTTCACGTGTTTTTTTGATTTTCTCAAAAACGGCTTTAACGATTTTGATTTAACTTAGTATTTGATCTACTTATATGCCCGAGATATGTCTGTAAAAATTTCATCAAAATTGATCAACCGAAGGGGGGACTTTACTTAATAAATTTTGTATCATTTTCACGGGGTTTTTTATTTACTCAAAAACGGCTTTAACGATTAATAAAAACAAGATATGAATGTAGAAAAATGTGTGATTTTGGGAAATGATATCTAACAAAACACGTCAATTTCTTATCTAAGTAAGTTGGTAAGTGAAAGTTGTGTGTTGCGCGCACGCACCAGATTTTTTTTTTTTAATTTTAACTATACTGTATATATGTTAAGGACATACATCACATTTTTTACATTTAATTAAATAATACAATTGTATATTTATCTTACCATTTTTTATGATAAACATTTTTGCTTATTCTATTTATTTCCTTATCATTATTTATTATAGATGTTAACATTTATAATATGTTGAGATAAAACACGGAATGGATTACTTTCCATGTTTTATATTTATTTATACTGAATTACAAAATTAACTTTTTAGTGCTTTATGAGAGAGAGAGTCTCCGAAACGTCGCACATAAGATGATAAAAATCTGGTGCTATGCGCGCAACACACAACTTTCACTTACCAACTTACTTTGAATAGAAATTGACGTGTTTTGTTAAATGCCATTCCTCAAAGTCACTCATTTTCCCACATTCATTTACTTATTTTTGTTTTTATTTGTTCTCTGAAGTACACTCAATTTTTTTACTATTTTACACGACAGATAATTTCTCCATATAAACAAAAACGAAGGTCCTTTATACGAAAATAAAAAAGGCCCCTTCCCCATTCAAGCCCCCTCAAAACAGTTTAATAGCGATAAAGAATTTTAATATCTGATATTAAAGAATACTTGATTCTCATGGCGAGTTTAATTAAAACCGTTAAAGCTATTTTCGAAAAAACGTAAAAATGGAAACAAAAAAGAAATAAGTGCTCCCTTCGTTTGATCAATTTTGATGAAATTTTTTCTGTCATATCATGGACGTATACATACATATAATACCCAGTTTTATCAAAATCGTTAGAGCCGTTTTTGAGAAAATCGAAAAAAAAAAAAGTAAAAAGTTAAAATAAAGTACAAGTTAAAATAAAGTATAAAAAAAGCATAAAAAGTTAAAATAAAGTACCCCCTCCATTTGACCAATTTTCGCTCTCATATCACGGGCAATACATATACTAAATACCCAATTTCAGGTTCGTACGTTTTTTAGTTTTTGAGCTAGTCTGTTCACACACAGACCATTTCGCGGGACTTTGTTATTTGGACTCAGGGGACCACAAAACGTGTATTTCCGTGGAAAAAGTCGAAATTTTTCATGATCGCAATACTTTCCCTTACTATATATTTCATATATAGGTAAGGGAAAGTAAAAAATCTATACTGTGCAATATCTTTAGTAAATGTAAATCCTTCTATTGTTGAGATGTTAATTTAAGAGTGTGTGAATATTGACATTGCTTTAAATGTGATTATATCTCTAAAGCGATATTAATTAGTCCACAAAGTCCGGACTAATGTATAAAAATCAAAGCTAAATTATACGACGAGCGGACATACACTAACTACCTCTCCTAATCTTGAAATTAAAATTTATTATTTGCCTGTGGAGTGAGTTGTGGATATGTTTTATTAGAGACTGTCTGAATGTCCTGGGTATTTTGTCATCAAGCCGTTTGTCTCTTTATTAATGGCTAGCATGTGGAATGGGTCGTAACATTATCTCGCAGATTTATTAATGTCTTTTACAATCTGTTTATAGTTGCAGTATCCCTGTTTCTTTGTTTCTATTTACTATAAAATGTTATACACATTATGTTAAAACAATGCTGGGGATTGTACAAAAGTAATTCATATTTTAGGAACTTCAAATACTAATTATTACAAAGTTTTTCTTTTTTTTTTGTGAAATCTTAAAAATGTGTACTTACTTCGTTTATGGGTTTCTGGATTTTATATAAAGGCCTCTACCCCAAAAATAGTTTTAACATGTAGTGTCATGTAGTTATATTTCAACATTTTAATAAATCATGTAGTCTACATTAAGGCATGGATCATGATGTGGTCTTATAAATTGTCCTTGCTTAATTAAGATAGTATGAAAGAAAAGAATAAAAAAAATTGATATTTTTTTGTTCTCTGAACAACTAGCTAGAACGTTAAGGGAGGTCTCGAGCCTGTGCGATGTAAGGTACTCGTTAAAGATCCCTATTCTTATTAACCTATATAGGCGAAATTCAGGACTCTTAACCCATTGTAGATATGTTTCTTTTTGTTTGCGTATGTGTGACTAGGGTTGTTTTTATATTGTTTTGACGGATTTATCAATTGGTGAAATATGACAGATTAGATATTGTACATTTTACATACTCGATTTCCAATCATACATGTAGGGTAAACCATACAGTTATTGGCAGTATAGATATTGACACCCCAACATTAACTTAAACATACAGATAAACAAGTCCTAATTTTATTACAAAATATACATGAGTTGAATGTTTGAAGGGTCCTCTAGCCATCTATGAAGTAAGACGTTAACAGACTAACCATAGGGAAGATTTCACACTTAAATCCACAGGGTGCCAATAACTAGATATGACATTTTTAACAATAAATATTGCCACATTGTAAAACTATTGAACTTTTGACCCAAAAAAACCTCTTGAGTATAGATGAGGATAGATAAAGAGGAGCTATAGAAAGTTTCTATTTGATCCCTTTATAAAAATTTTTTTTTTAATTTAACCACAGAAATGTAGTCTTAAGGGTGCTAAATAACTGTACGGGTCACCCAATATATATATATATATATATATATTGGCAACAGGGTTGGTTGGCAACAGTTCTCACTTTTTTTATTGTTGAGTCGCTCGTGTTAATATAATCCCAATAGGGCTGATACCACTGTAAACTCCAAGTATTAGAGTACTTCAAGTATTTTTTTCATCAAATAATATTTAATACTAAAATTATAGAAAATTGAAGAATTCGTCAATCCAGAGTATGCCAATTAACCCCCTATGTGGGGCAGGTTGGCCTAGAAGGTAGGTATTGTAGAAGGTAGGTATTGTTTAGTCCTCTCATTCAAGTACTGCCTGACACATTTTATTGTTATTAAAGCTGCACTATAATGGTATAATAATTTTGAACCGGTTTTAACCAGCTTTTAAGGGAAAATAGAATGACAATAGAAGAAGATAGAAGTTTCGACTGTCGTCACTTTCTGCATTTGAAAAATTGCTCTCATCCTCCTTCCTGGAACCAAAGAAAATTAACAGTTTCACCTTAGTTTATGTTTACCTTGCTTTTGTGAATTGCTACTGCTCCATCAAACCCCAGTTGAAGAGAGCCAACTAACCCCACAGGAGAGATGATATGAAAGATGGCTGCCTGGACAGGGGAGAACAATCAAACAAAAAAATGGTTAGTTAAAGGTTAGGTTTTTCAAAGGAGTTTGGGGCTATGTGAATAGAATCGGAGTCAAGTGTTTTGCCATTCCTTTAAACCAAATTTACTGAGCATATAAAAATTTACTTACATGTTGTAAAATCAATCAATGAAGCACACTCTTCTGTACACTGTTAGCATTGGATTGAAAACTCAGGACAAGACTCCCGAGGTCGAGCGGGTCACATGGCTTAGGCCCGGTGTACACGGACGACACTTTTCTGCGATGCGGACTATAAGCCGGGTTAGGGGTACCTGGAGTACAATGGACCGACCGGATTTACCATTGTACTCCAGGTACCCCTGACCCGGCTTATAGTCCGCATCGCAGAAAAGTGTCGTCCGTGTGCATCGGGCCTTAATGGTGGGGCCTTCACAACAGGTGTGACGGAAACTTTAAGCCAATGGCCAACCTGCCCCTATGCCAACCAACCCCGCTCTCCCATATATATATATATATATATATATATATAATATATATATATATATATATATATATATATATATATATATATATATATATATATCTTAAGATAAGTATAATTGTCCGTTTTTTTTAATTATAGCTCTTCTTGTACATTGATCATGACTTTCTGCACTAAATCATGACGATATTATTGATATTACGATTGTAATACAACAACAAACAACAAGGATGGGAGCAAATCAACAAACTGTTTGCTGAAGGTTGAAGATAGCGTGGAACTGTTGACAATGGTTGGGGATCGATCGCTAGCTCCTGCAGTCCTGTACAGCTTGTGCGGGGAGCTCATCTCTTTAAGTGATTCGGTCTTTGTTGTCCCATCTTGTATAAGTGTAAATATTACCAACAGTTCGTATTTATCAGCATTATGTATATTTGATCAAATGCATAGAATATAATTAAAATATTTGTACATATTGAAGTTTTTCAGATATGCAAATAAACAAATAAAAGTTAGAGTAATAAAAGAAAAAATAAGCTATTATATACTTTTTATGTGCAACGATAACAAGATTGGAAAAACAGAAGCTTCCCTAAGAATATGCAAATACGACTTTTCAATACAAACGTCAAATATTTGTTTGTTTAACGTCACTTTATGCCACCAAGGCTAATCGGACGATGCTACAGTCGGAGTCCTTGATTTAGCCTATCTAGGTATAATTAGGATAGGGATCTTTAACGAGTACCTGACATTGTACGGGACATCCATTTTACGTCCTATCCGAGGGACGGCATAGCCAAGGATTTTTTACTCCCATTAAAAATTCCTAGGGCGCGAACCCGCGACCTTTAATAATGTAGGTTGCCATACTAACCACTAACACCACAGGTGACCCCAAATATTTGTTTTTATTGCCGCTTTACGGCAGCAAATATGAAAAGCTACCGAAAGCATTTATTAACCGATACGAACGCTGAATATTGGAAATTTGGTGATCTGACCGACTAGCATTCGATACTACTGAAAATAAGGAATGGAAGTGGAAGTGCCTACTCTGAGAAAACCAGATGGTGCAGCACCAAAGGAAATCCAGAGAGACGTTGGGAGGGTATTATGCCAGATTGGCAAATCGTGTCTGGAGGTAACGCTAATACGTAAGCAGGAGGTAGGCTATACCTATATCGTAGAGCCGCTAAACGAGACGACTGGAGAATACTCTTCGGTACCCTATGCTACAACATCAAATGATACAACAATAAAACAATCATACAACAACCCTATGATACAACTCTATAACAAAAGAGTTGACGGAACTACATGCTTAAACTACCCATTAGTAGCTCTTCACTTAAATCCCTAACTTAAAGGTAAGAAATTAAAAGAAGCAATCTTTTCAGTCGCCAAGGAGAGAATACATGAATAGAGGAAGGTTGGAGATGAGTGGTTTACGATTTAAGTTCATTTTGGATGATTTTGATTGTGACAGCATTTCAGAATTTGCATTTTAAGGATGGGATGCGAGAGAAATTTGGTGTCTTAGTAAAGTCAAGCAGCTCAATTCCTTAGGTCCAAAAAAGTCTAATTTCTGTCATATGAATTAGCGGATCAGTTCATCAGAGATAAGCGGAATGCTATTAAACAGCAGACAGAGAGTCGTTAATTTACAAAGAAGTGTAGAAGGAATTTGTTAGATTTATTTTATTCTTTAGTTTAAACACCATTTTCAAGTAGTGTGGTATAAGCCTATTTGGACTAGCTGAATTGAGATTAGGGGCTTCACCTAACTATAGACCCCACCTAACTAGAAACTACCTTCTTCAGCTATCAATCCTTACAATCCAAAGTTTTTCAGGACATCCTTAATACCCCTTATAATATAAAAAATAAATTCATCCATCAATACCTTAAAGTTCCACATGTTGCCAATATATAATAAACTCCAAACCCATTCCAACTCAACTGTTTACAACTTTGCTTCCTCTATTCCTGAATAGACTACTTGGAGCTTTTGAAAAGAAAATGGACCCGCCAGCCCATCTTCTATTTAGAGCGAAGAGTATTTAGAGTAGAAGGGTTCCACAAAAAGAAAATTTAGGTTCCAAATAAAGAAAATTTGACTGAAAATCCTGTTAATGAATCATCCTAATCTTAAAGAAAACCATTACACCTCTAAATTTTACTTTAAAAACTTCAAATAATAATCAATTCTGTCTTTGAGAAAAATTCCCAATTATTAAATCCAATATTTAAAGCAGGGGAGCAGTCATGGCAGTCTACCATAGAGTTGGGAGATAGTATGATATCAACATATGCTTATGAAAAATTTTAGTTTTTTTTTTTTGGATTTTGGCAGTTCCATGCATACAAACGAGTGATGTATACATGTATATAGCTACAGCGTTGTATTCTTTGGAATAAAAGTTCCCTTTGTTTTTAAGAAACGCGTCACATGAAATATTACTTAATAACATGGATTTTTAACATGGAGGGAGAATGGTTTGGGGATTTAAATAATAATAAAGGAAAAAAGGCAGAGTTCAATCTGTACATATAAAAGAATGAGTCAGTGGGTAACGCATGTGTTTTTAGTTGTTTAGTTTTATTTGATATTTAACAATTACACACTAAGTTTAAGAAGTGAATTTTATTATAAGTATGCAACAATAAGAATTAAAAAAAAAATTAAAAAGATATTTCACTTATCTCAAATAAGTAAAAATCTGGTGCGTGCGCGCAACACACAACTTTCACTTACCAACTTACTTAGATTAGAAATTGACGTGTTTTGCTAAATATCATTTCCCAAAGTCACACATTTTTCTACATTCATATCTTATTTTTGTTAATCGTTAAAGCCGTTTTTGAGTAAATAAAAAAACCCCGTGAAAATGATACAAAATTTATTAAGTAAAGTCCCCCCTCCCGTAGATCAATTTTGATGAAATTTTTACAGTCATATCTCGGGCATATAAATACATCAAATACCAAGTTTGATCAAAATCGTTAAAACCGTTTTTGAGTAAATAAAAAAAACACGTGAAAATGATACAAAATTTGTTAAGTAAAGTCCCCCCTCCGGTTAATCAATTTTGATGAAATTTTAACAGTCATATCTCGGGCATGTACATACATCAAATACCCAGTTTGATCAAAATCGTTAAAGCCGATTTAGAGTAAATAAAAAAAACACGTGAAAATGTTACAAAATTTATTAAGTAAAGTCCCCCCTCCGGTTAATCAATTTTGATGAAATTTTTACTGTCATATCTCGGGCATATTAGTACATCAAATACTCAGTTTAATCAAAATCGTTAGAGCCGTTTTTGAAAAAATCGAAAAAAACCTAAAAAGTTATTAAGTAAAGTACCCCCTCCCTTTAAGCAATTTTGATGAAATTTATGCTGTCACATCGCGGGCATATACCTACACTAAATACCGAATTTCAGGATCGCACGGTTTATAGTTTTTGAGCTAGTCTGTTCACACACACACACACAGACACACACACACACACACACACACAGACCATTTCGCGGGACTTGGTCATTTCGACTCAGGGGACCCCAAAACGTGTATTTCCGTTGAAAACCGGAAGTCGAAATTTTTCACGATCGCAATACTTCCACTTACTATATATTTCATATATAGGTAAGTGAAAGTAAAAAATGGTTAAACAATGATCTATAAATTGAGATAAATATTTGCTAAAATATAATGATTTTTGTTTAATACATTTAAGGATCTTAAATAGGCAGATAGCCCGAAGCGTTAGATAAATAAGGCTAAACGGAGTAAAGGGTTATATTGCTTCGTACCTACAGGTTATTATATTGACCAGAGTGGGATCCAAATTAAATATAATTGAAAACAAATATTACAATTATTAGCAGAGAAATAAAATAAATAATTATAAAGCTTAAGATGTGTTAGTTAAAAGAAGAACAGCCTTACTGATCTACGCTGACGTCAACCCCCCAGTGACGCCCTCCCACCAGAGTGACGCATATTCTTCTCTGGATTAGAACTGATTCACTACGACGACTGATTCATTCGCGAACGTTCCCCCTCCCCACTCCGGGCCTTTATACTACACTAAACATAATATTAGAGACCATTAAAAAGGTTTATTGTCTAGTGTAAAGTGAAATTATTACGGTAATTAATTATAAAAGACAAGTACTCTATCCCTCATTGTTTATAACCTCACATTCATACATTGATAACGCCCAGTTAATATTTATGAAAAATGAAATATATTTTATATACGGACCTTTTAAATAAAATAGTCAAAAAGAAATGGAATAATAAAAAGAAGAGTTTTATTCACGTCTATTGCATTGAAGAGGAGAGGATTGCTCAATGATATTAAAGAAAAGGGAAAAAAATATCCCAATAGGTAAAGAAATAAAAGAAACTAAAATTAAAACATATTAAGACTTGGACGCTATGGACCATCAGCTGGGAATGCAGCTTTTTAATCCTTTGCACTCGAGGTCTCCGGAGCGGAGCCATTTAAAATTGGTCTTCAAACTCGAGGGCTCTGCTACGGAGACAATGCAAATAATTTTCAGTTTATAACATATAAGGACATAAACAAATCGTAAAAACTATTTATAGGATATTTAGCTTTTGGTGATGAATGACGGTCGCGGCTCGCGGTGTTTTTTATTATTTTTATATTAAGTTAATCTTTTAACATCGGCTATATTTTGTAGTTTTAATTCATCTTTTATTTCCTTAATTGTACAATAATTTAGTTGGGGGCACCAAATAACCCATTTACTTTGATTTAGTTTCCCATGTGCTTCTACTTTACCCGGAAAGTTATTAAGTAGAATTTCACATTTTAGGAGCTTTTCTGTTTGGGTATCTGAGAAAACTTCAACTAAAAGGGTCCATTCTCATGACTTTTTAACTGTTTTTACTTCTCCGATTAGATTTTTTAATCTGTTATATACAAGGAACGGCGAAACCTTTGTGAAATCTAAGGGATTTCCGTCGTTATCCGCTCCGGTTCTCTTAATTATCAAACATTTTACACAATTTTTAGATCTATTTTCGGTATTCCCAAAAAACGTCCCTTTAAGTTCAGATTTTATACTTAATAAAATTATAAAAAAATCTATAAAATTTAAAAAAATATATTTGAAATTAATATAAAATCCATGGTCACCGTGCTGCAGCAGCATACTGCCCATAGCTCCATAACCGATCCCATTAGGGCCAATTTGGCAATGTCCTTCCCACCGATGGCGTTAGCTCTCTCGGGTTCGAAGACTGTGACAAACTGGTCTAGATACAGGTAGCTCAGAGTCAGCAGGCCCCGAGGACCTATATTTCTTTCCCTGAAGCATACCGTCCTTGTACGAAACCTCCGGGCGGTTACTGACATCCTGGAAAACCATACCACGATTCTTGATAAGATACAGGGGAAGGTTTATCACTTCTACGCCCGGTCGGTGAGAGAAGTAGGCTCCAGTAGCTGACGGGCCTCGCATATCCGGGGGTGCGGGTAAGGCTTGTACTGCCGGCGTTCATTAGTGGGTGGTCGCCCGAATGGAGCGGTCATCCATCCAACTACTAACCACGCTCGCCGCTGCTTAACTTTGATTACCTATTGCGAGCGACTTTGTACACTCGGCCATCCCGGCTCATGTAAAAAAAAAAACTGAATATTAAATCAGGAATAGACGAAGGAGAAAGGATTTAAACGTCTTGGTTCGGATGGGTTTATATTAAGGTCTTCATGGATGATTTTATTTGTGAAAAAATAAGGAGCATTAAGCATTTTGGACTCAAAGGATTTGTTGAGGAAGGGTTGAAACACCAGAGATCAACTCCTGTGCACCAGATAGGTCTTATAACTACCATATAAATGAGGCTTTTCTAATATATATTGAAAGCTTTCAATGTTCATCTAGTAAGTGCTGAAGATATGCAGTTTCTTGTCATTTTACTCTTGTCTACGTTTTTATTATCTGAAAACCCTGTAAGAGGAGGTTAAAAGAGAAATTTCCTTCTTTTTTAAATAGAATTTTATTAAAGGTCATTAGGAACTTAAGCGACGGGAGCAGGATTTCATGAACGGGAAATTCCCTTTGTCCTTAGAACCCATCTTTTCAAAAGGAGCGAATGTTACAGTATTACATATAGCGTAGGTTACTGGATCCGATAATTAGATATGAGAGCAATGACCTTGACCAGGCGGGTGAAGTGGAAAGGGAAAAGAGAGAGATCTACGAAAAGTGCATCCCTTTCCTTAAAGAGAAGTTCCGCGAGACCTTTGGTGAGAGAGAGTTCTCCGTTAGGGGCCTCTGGTTTGGATCTCGCGGAACGATCCTTAACAGAACAAGGAGTTTTCTAGAAGACCTAGGTGTCGAAATGAGAGAGATTGCGGTGTTGGCCGAAAACATAATCCTGGACTCCCTGGGAATCATCCACCACCATGTGTATGGAAATTGATTCATAGTCCAACTTAGTCTATCTTTTTATTTATTTATTTTTATTTAATTATTTATCTATCTATTTATAAAGCTTTTTATTTATTTCTTTATTTATTGGATACATGTAAGGTTTTTATTGTTATATATCTTATTTGTGGGGTTTTTTCTCGAGCGGCTCTGTATGTGTGCCTATTTATGGTTTGAGCGTTAAGAGAGGGAATAAGCGCTAAAAAAGAAAAGGACTAAGATTATGAGAAATAGGAAGGACGAAGGAAGAAGAAGAAAAAGGAGGGAGATGGGATGAAATGGAGAAGAAGAGAAAAGGTGAAAGAGAAACAAAAAAATAATTAAATAACAAAGAAAAACAAAACTGTAAAAGATATAGATGGAAAAAGAAGAAGGGGGGGGGAATTAAAAATAGGGAAAGGAAAAAAAAAATACTATGATATTATAAGTATAAAATGAAATGTAACGATGTACCTTAACTTTATGTATTCATGTATTTTAATATTGAGCTGTGTCATATGGCAACCCAATGTATTTGGGAGATCTGCTTGTTTTGTTTTTTTGAAATAAAGCATTTCTCTACAGAAGAAAAAAAACATTCGGACAATTCAACTAACAAACCTTCCTAAATCTCATGATATTTAACCAGAAATCCTGTACCCACAAAGTGCAAAGAAGAATACCAAGACAAGCACAGGTAGAGAAGGCTTGTTGAAGTGGCTTAGCAATTTTACAAATAAATAAACGAATACAAATGATAGATTGAAAGAAATAATTTTTCAAAGATGGATTGAATTGTAAAAGGTTTCAATATAAAATTTTCCGCCAGATATCTGCTCCAAGGTTCCGATAAGCGTCCATTATCTTCCTGCCTTGAAATAAAGAGTGACGTAGTGAACTCTAGTGAACATTGCCACAAGTTTCATTAGTTTTAATTTTTTTTTCAAAAAGATATAGATACATAAAAATTGTCTGGTTGTAAAATTAGGTGTAAAGTCTCAGTCGTTATTATACATGTAAAAAAAATTATATATAAAAAATCGTCCTAATTATACCCGAATAGTCAAATTTTGACTCCCACTGCAGCATCGATTAGCCTCAATCTAAATCCAAGCCAAAAAAATTTTTTTAGGTTAAATATGGTTTCTTTATACTTCATGGCGATAATTTATTTTATCGTAAATTGCCTTTTATTAATAATTTAAAATTATTTTTATTGATAAATAAGTACAGTTTTATGTTCTTTATTCTATTAAACCGTTAATGGATTATATATTTAACGTTTTTAAAAATTAAATAGCCAAAGTTTTTATAAAGTAAAAAAAAATACCTTTAATTCCCATGAAAAAAATTGAAATTAATGGCACCTACTTCTAGTAAATTTATAATTCATGTATAGAAAATTTGAAAAAGACAATTTAATCAAAACAGCTGTTCTGAGGGGTCACCTGTGGTGTAGTGGTTATCATAGAAACCTACAATACTATAGGACGCGAGTTCGCGTCCCGAGGGGGCCCTAGGATTTTTTAATGGGAGTAAAAATTCCTTGTCTATGCCGTCCCTCGGATAGGAAGTAAAATGGAGGTCCCTGTGCATGGAGGAGCCTGTGCGATGTCAGGCACTCGTTAAATATCTCTATCCTAATTATACCTGGAGAGGTAAAATTTAGGGCTCTCACTGTAGCGTCGTCCGATTATCCTTAGTGTCATAAAGTGACGTTAAAACTAACAAACAAACAGCTGTTCTGAAGCAATAAAATCTTTCTACACGTTATTCAACTAAAAGTAAAAAAACTTTTTCTTCTATTTCGATTATCTCAGAATCTATGCGCTATATATAAAAATAAAAAAAAAAATGCTAATAGAATAATTAATTGTTTCTTTTCTTCATGTAGAATAATTAAAAGGGACTACTTAATTAAAAAATAAATAAATAGCTTTGAGATTTTTTTTTTTTAATTTTAGTCCATTTACATACATTTTAACAAATTTATAATATTGAAAAATAAATACTCTACGTTTTTTAGGACCATTATTACAAACTATTTTTGTTTAAGAATATAGTTCATGAAATAAGGTCAAAAATAAGTGAGTAGTTATTATTTTAGCTTAGTTAAGATTTTTAATGAAATGAATTTCTTAAAATCAAAGCATTATTTTCCAAAATTAAAGATTAAAGTTTTTATGATTTAGTGGAAGTGAGAGATAGTCAACTTTTCTTCAATTACGATAGGTTAAATGATGGTCAGGATTTTCAGTTTACAATGATTTTATTGTGGTAAGCCAACGTTTCGATCAAACTTCTGGATCTTCATCAGGGCTAAAAGAAAACAAATATATGAGTATCTATGCTAGAGTAGGTAAATAGAGTATCTATGCCTCAGTAGGTAAATATCAGATTCTATTTTATCTTGTTTACTTGCCACATATTTTAATATCCATGTATAAACCATCTTTTATATTATTATCAGTTCTGTAATATATCCATTTATTGTCACCCTCTAGCGTAGATACACATATATTTGTTTTCTTTTAGCCCTGATGAAGATCCACAAGTTGGATCGAAACGTTGGCTTACCACGATAAAATCATTGTAAACTGAAAATCCTGACCATCATTTAACCTATTTTTATGATTTATTTTTTATAAATTTATTATTCTTTTTCTTTTTTTTTTTTTTTTTTTTTGGTAAATGCTTCTTATTATTTATATAAAATCTAACATTCCTATTAGGAGTTTTTTATACAATAGGTACCAAGATTCTGGGATAATCTATGTCAGACGAACATCTTCCTAACTTTTTAAAACTTAATAAAATTAATGATGTTGCTCTTGTATTACAGACAAGAATAAATGTATATCTATTCCATCTTTTATTTTTTAAAAATCTATTCCTTTAAAAAATGAAGTGGTTCTATCGCAGAGAAAAATATTGACACAAAATATTGTTTAAGTTTTTCTCTTATAAAAACTATTGTCTTTTTGACAAATTCATGGGATTTTTAAGGTGTTCGTTTGTAGTTAAAAATAAAATATTAAGGTAATAAAATATTGGTTCCCTTCCGATCACTCTTCCCTACATAGTTTTATTTTATCGATTCGGTTATGACCCCCCCCCCCCCCCCCTACCCCCGTCTCATAATTACGTGGCTGAGAGCGACAACCAAAAAATGTTATGTTTAGGATATAAATAAAAAATACAAAAAAATTTAAATGTCCAAAAATTTGAGGGGGGTCACTGTGACACCCTCCACCCTGGATCCGCCCATGAACCTAGATGGGTTGCAGTCGTAAAGACTATCATATAATTCAGTTGGGTATGAAAGTTTTTTTTTTTTTTTTTTTTGTTAGAAACTAAGAAAAAAAGGAACAAATAATTAGATGTTTGTTATCTTGAAAATCAATTCTTAATCTCCCTGTGCACTTTGAGTAAAATCCTTATCTATATTATAAAAATTTCCTTATCAATGCTAGCTAGGGTTGGCTACAATTAACCGATTGGGACCGCACCAACAACATTTTATATCTTATCTTGTCTTATCTGGTATTACGTCATCGAAAATAGGTGATACCGATTTCTGTTGTATACATTTCAATCACAATTATTCTATCTGCCTAACTTAAGGAAGAATCCCTCAGCCATATATTAAAAATCTGGTGCGATGCGAGCAACACACAACTTTCACTTACCAACCTACTCAGAGTAGAAACCCACGTGTTTTGAATATTGTCTAAAAGCAATTAACAAAATTTATAGAAAATAGCTTTATTACCATTTATCGACTTATTTTTACTTTCACTTACATATATATGATATATATATAATAAGGGAAAGTATTGCGATCGTGAAAAATTTCGACATCCGGTTTTCAACGGAAATGCACGTGTTTGGGCGTACCCTGAGTCCAAATAACCAAGTCCCGCGAAATAATATGTGTGTGTGTGTGTGTGTGTGTGTGTGTGTGTGTGTGTGTGTGTGTGTGTGTGTGTGTGTGTGTGTGTGTGTGTGTGTGTGTGTGTGTGTGTGTGTGTGTGTGTGTGTGTGAACAGACTACCTCAAACACTATAATCCGTATGAACCTGAAATTGAGTATTTGGTGTTTGTATATCCCCCGCGATGTGACAGCAAATATTTCATCAAAATTGATCAAACGGAGAGGGCACTTTACTTCATACCTTTTTTTTTTTTTTTAATTTTTACGTTTTTTTCGAATTTCTCAAAAACGGCTTTAACGATTTTGATCAAATTCGTCATGCTTAATAAAAATCAAGTCTTCTTTAATATCAGGTAGGCTTTATCACTATTAAAATGTTCTGAGGGGGCTTAAATGGGGAAGGGGCCTTTTTTGTTTTTTAAGTACCTTTGATTTTGTTTATATGGAAAAATTAACTGTCTCTCGTCGCGTCTATAAAGAAAAAATGGCCAAATATGAAATATGAAAAAAAATAAGTAAACATAAACAGAAAAAAAAAGAAAAATATTCCGTCAACAAAAAACACGTTGAGCCCTCCTATGCGCAGTACGCCCTTAATGACAGACCATTGTTTATAATTAAAGCCATTCTGTTGCAATGATTTTTTAGAATCATAGGTGTTGTCTCTATTTAGTTCATTTATTTTAAAAAATATCTCGACATAAAAAAAAAAAAAAAAAAATGATAACACAGAAGTTGTCAGGTAAGATTCAGATTCGCAAGTTACTAATATTAATACTGAAAATTGTTTACATAATTTGGAGATAAAAATTAGATAACTTAATAAGAGGTAACTTAAAATTCCTTCCCCTAAAGAAGGAGACTAAATTATTCCTTCACATTAATATGCTCTCGTTGACCGAGCGACAACTAACTCTGGTTCGCTCTGGAAAAACCCAGACTACTTTGGAACGTCCCTTCTCAGTGACTGGAACGTTCAAACAGGAACAAAAATATTGTTATGAGCTCCACGGGGCATTTCCACCGAGATCGGAAATTCCCTTTGTCCTTCTCCTTTTCTATTCCACGGGGGAATTTCCTTTCCGATTGAAAATCTATCTTAAATAAACTCGCAACTTATATCGTTCTGTAATTATAAATATACATTTTATGGAATATCATATTAGTATAATCATATTCAAACTACGCTACATTATATTGTGATGGAAGAATCTAAAACAGAACGTTAATAAAATATGTAGCATTTTCTGGAAGGAATAAAATTATTAGCACTTTGTCACTTGATCTTCATGTAATTTTTCATTTCTTTTCAATTGTACAATAAATTCTCGGACACCGGATATTAAGAATCGATTGTTTGCTTATTGGAGCTTCAAAGGAAATAAAAATTAAGGTCAGCAATGCCTGTTCATAGTTATGGAGTCTTTTATTATATTAATAAATATCATCATTTTATTTAGCCCTGTTTTAATATTAATTTTCATATTATTTTATTTATTTTTATTATTATATATTCTTTATTTAAAATAATAATGTATGTCGAAACTTTCGAGAAAAATATTTAGTTTTATTTTTTATTATATTTTTAATTTTATGTGTCACTACTTTTTAATAGTTATATTTGTTAATGTTATGAATAATCATATTGATTATAGATAATGTGAATTATATTTATTTTAAAGATATTTATGTAAATAATATTTATATTTATATAGTTTTATATTATTTATATAAAGTTTATATTTAATGTTTTTTCTGCAGAGTAATTATTATAATAATGTGAGCTTTTAAATGGCTATGTGGAGATGATGTTGCCACATCTTGTTATGTTCTCTATTATCACTTAAATATTATTGTTGTTAGCTCTAATACGCATTTATCTTGTGTGGCCAACTCTATTTATATGGGGTATTCCCCCAGAAAACAAATAAAGTATATTCATTCATTCATTCATTCAACTTTCGAGAAAAAAAAATCGTAAACTTTTTCCTAAATGTACAGTTTCTTTTAAGCATTTCAAAACAACTTTGCTTTTATATTCATTATATTAATTTAATCTTTTTTCCTTGTGGGCAACCACTTAAATTTTAAATATTATATTTTTGAAGAGACAAGAATGGTCTCGGGGGGGGGGGGGGGGGGGGAAGGAGTCGTACCTGGGCGAGGAGAGATTTGCTACAGCGATTGCCATGAAAACCGGATTTTCATAATTATTACGGATTTTCATAAATTTTCATAATATATAAAAATATTTCATAATTTCCTAATTAAAATGGTATAATAAATTCCAAAATTATGGGTTATTTTCATCTCATTTTTTTAAATAAAAAAAATCTCCGTTTCCCACCGACTTTTTGTTTTTGTAAACTATCAAAATACGAATTTTTCAACGTTTTCATGCTTTGCGTTGGAGAGGCAACAGATTTTCTGACCTAAAAAATATCTCACGCAACGTCCTCCTTTATGTTGTCATAAAGGTGACACATCATGAACTGATTAGCATTAATGGATTGAAGACTTTACTTGATTAACAAAAGTATTTTAGGGAATGAGAAAGTATAAAAATACTCTAAGAAATTTAACCAACAAAAATTTGGTGGAAAACTTCAAACAACATGTGTTGCCTGATGGAAACATTGGAAGGCTATTTAAGAAGATTTGTAGGGTGTCAGAAAAAACTGTGTGGCAAAAATAAGACATATTAGATGTATGGTTTCAGAGTTTTATTTTCATGTTCCTCCCTGGTATTAGGGATGCGACATGGATGTCAATGTTTCTGAAACATCGATGTTACGCTGCCGATGTTTTCCGACCATCGATGTTTGTGAGCCGATGTTAACAACGATGTTTTCAGTAGTTGACCTTTTATTTATTTATTTTTTTTTTTTGTTTCAACAATAACCAAGTTGTTTTTAACATCGATGTTTTTGACAAAAACAAATATGCTCTTAACATCGATATTTTGATTACACCAAAGATATTTTTAACCTCGATGTTTTAGGTATAAAAAATATGTTTAAGCATCGATGTTTTAACAATAACCAATTTGTTTTTAACATCGATGTTTTATACAAAAACAAGTATATTTTAACATCGATGTTTTGGACAAAAACAAATATGTTTAAACATCGATGTTTAATACAAAAACAAGTATATTTTAACATCGATGTTTTGGACAAAAACAAATATGTTTTAACATCGATGTTTTTGACGAAACAAATATGATTTAACATCGATGGTTTGATAATAACAAAGTTTTTTTTAACATCTATGTTAGACATTATATTGGATATATTACCTCTGTTCTTCCTACCTTTTCTTGTTTCTGTAAAAATTTTAACTTCAAATAAGTTAATAGAATACGAAAACGCAAAACCATAGGACCATAATTGAATTACTTATTTAATGCTGCTCGCAAAATCTTTTAAAATATTCACCAGAAATACGATTCTCTGTACATGCTATGGAGACGTATGACATCAATGTATGAATATGTTTGGGTCCTAACAGTTGAATCTTTTATACATGAATATGAAAAACCAATTATGACGATAACATCGATGTTTTTCTACATTAATCATTAAAGATAAACATGCTTTACACTTAAACATCGATTTACAATAAATACGTTTGGGCATTAATATTTTAATGTTTAAAAGAATGTATAAATTAAATATATCGATGTCGAAAAACATCGATGTTTTGCCTTCGATGTCGCATCTCTACCTGGTATTACGAACAGAGGAGTACCCTGGAGGGAAATATAGGTTTTTCAATGATAAATCCATTCAGTAAGCTCAAAATAAAAATTGGAGATGTTCGGACATAGACCGTGTGACAATTGTAGGAAGTGAGAATTGACCTGTATAAGAATTTTTCATTGCAAAGTTATCAACTTTTTGACGTCAGATAAGTAAGCCAATACAGCGGCCAGATTGCTTGATCTCTCCAAAATGTTTGAACTTTCTATGACCTACAGTTTAGGCATAGAGAGGCTGTGTTACACAAAATAACCCATGTTTTAACCGTTCACGCCGGGACTGTTTAATGCTGTTCGCTCCATCTGGCGGGAGCTATTCCATGGCATTATGCAGTATTGGGCATTAATACAACAATAATAAAATAAAGAATAAAAAATACTATCCTACTCGTTATTTTTATAATGTGATTTTAATTATAATTGCTATTAAAAAATAAATGTTTACACGAGACTGAACTCAACTCGTCCGAAAGTTTCTGTCATTCAATTCGTCGTTCCGAAAGTCACTGAATTTATTAGACGAAGGCTCATTAAATTCTATGACAGCCTCAAGCACTGCACCAATCCACTATTTCAAACACTGACTCCAAACGGACGGCCACAGAGGTGGCAAACTCATGTCGGCAGCCTCAGATTAGACTAACTCAACTCAGAAACTGATACTTAACCCAACTGACTTAACAAAACTGGTGAGCCCCATCACCAGAAACAGATTCGTGACTAACTGACACAGATCTATCTCACCAAACACACTTAAAGTGCACCCTGTGCAGTAAAAGAGTTTTTCTATAGGAATATAGAAGTCTTCATGTTCCTGCCACTCACCGAACAACGAAAACGAAGTAGGGTTTAGGGAAGCTAAGAAGAAAAAAAAAATTACACGTTTATAAGTATATGATTATAAATATAAATAAATACAAATAAATATAAGAATAAATGAATTTGCATTAAATTTTTAGCTATATAGAAGTTATTTCTACTTTCCTAACACTTCGGCTGCCATGTCACCTGAAATCGAGTAACTGTCCTCTTGTCAGAGAATTAAATATTAAAATTTTGTAGAAACGAGAGCATGACTCTCAGGTATTCTTTTTCGGCAGACAAAGTGTTAAAGATATAATTATTTGGCAGAGGCGGCATTCTAGCGTGAGCCGCCGGTGGTACACGCCGCCCGATGGGCAGTCAAGTGTGAGCCACCGGTGGTACACGCTGGCGTGAACGTGTTAATACTGACCTATACAGTAAATTAATATGAATTTATTATAATTTGCACTTTTTGTTTCTTAAAATGTCCCTCCTTTGTCCCCGCTGCCGACGACCATACATCTGTAATATGTAGTAGTTTACGGGTGGTACATAAATGATATCTAATTGACTGTTGACACAGGATTAGAAGGCTTAAAGGATAATACACTAACAGCTTGTGAAGGAGCCTAATCCACTTACCCGTTCCTAATATTTAATACCAATTATCTTTAATATCTATTTTATCCGAAAGGTATAACAACTAATACAATAATTACAATAAAAGAGTATAAATTCGATCAATACTAATTATTAAACTAATTATTAAAGTAAAGAGAACCTCTTACGGCAAAGTGGCAAGTATTTAATGCAGTTGCTAGGTCAATAATATGTTTTGGTTGCCAGGTCTGGGGATTCCAAGAATTTAAATTAGTAGCAAAATTATTATTATTATTTATCAAAAAATTATTCAATTTACCGAAAAATAGCCGAAATTACATAATATATTTAGAAACTAATACCTCTCCATTATTTCATTAGACCCTCTGTTTACATTTGAAGTATTTAAGTAAAACTCTGGATCTAACCGACTCAAGATGGCCCAAAACAATAGCCAAGACGATTATAATGAAAAACAATTATTGGATTAAAGAACACTGAAATATTATGAAAAAATTAATTATCACAATAGCAACAATTTTAGACAAATTAAAATGTAACTTTAAATCTGATTTGATTCGGTCGTCACATACATCCAAATTCCACCAGTTATATAAAGAAGTTAGCATTAATCTAGAAGAAAATAGTTATTACTCAGATAAAAATAATTTACATTCTTTCAAAATAGAATGCTTCAACTCAAATATAAATGTAATAGGTACATAACATATCAATTTCAAAAAACCCGCCAACTGATGGGGGTTGATACAGATGGCAGTTGAGTATTGAATAAGACGGCATTCAATCAATTAAAAGATGTTATATACTTGATTTAGGAAAGTGTCTCATTTTAAGGGAATTTGCCCTACTAACTATATTTAAATAAAAAATGTGTGCCCCCTTACTGTATTAAGTCCTGCCGTAGAGACATTAGGCCCAATACCTTAAAGAATGATTGAAGAAAAAAATATTGACATTAGATGCGGAAAAAAAAATATTTGTAGGGCCTTAGAAATGACCAAAAGATGAGAAAAAAACTCTCGTAAAAAAGAAAGAAAAAAGTTCGTGAGCCTCAAATTAAACAAATCATATTTTGACTAAAACACCACTTAAAATTTAAATCATCTTACTTTATTGGAGGAGAGTTTGAACTCACACCAAATCTTCTATACCAGCAAGAAAAATACAACTTAATATAAATATATAATTTTTATCCCTAACTTTATTTGTAACTGCAGTAGAGATGCACAAAATATTTAAAAACCAGGAAAAGAAAAGAGCAAGGTTAAAGATTTTTTTTTTAAATATATATATTTATTGAAATTTACAACTATATAGATTAAAGATTTAAGAGAAGAAGAAAATAGTTGAGACTCTCATGAGGTACTTCTTCATATCATTGTCATCATTATTGATACTGTTATCGTCCCCTTGTTAACGACTTGATCATTGATGATAGTGTAGAAACGGTGGGGGGGGGGGAATGGAACCTGATTGGCTTAGCCATCATCTCATTAGGAGATTTATGAATGACCGCTCACTCATTCATTCATGGATAACGAACTAATCGATTCATTGATGGCTCGTTAAGATGAGAACCGAGGGAGGGATTTGGTGAGGACTCAACAGTTGGACAGCCGTTGAAAAGACATTAAACCCTTTAAATGCCTCTGTCGCATTTAGCGGGGTTTTGTGGCGCTGTGAACGGGGTGGATTGCTAGGGCCTCTTTTATCTCTGCTTTAGTTTTTAATACTGCTGCTATTGTTTTTTTAGTTTCTATAAATAATATAGTAAATAATATTTACTAAAATAAATAAAAAATAATCGTATTATTAAGAGCGTTTTCGGAACTTCAATAATATTCATCGAAATCAAACTAGTAATTAACTAGGAGCAGTGTCGGAATTATAACATTAGAGACATTAGCCAAAAAATACCTCTGCTTATAATTTTATCGGAATAAACTACCTGTTTATCTGTGTTTGACCTTTACGCATTTATTTAGGGTATTCAAAATTGTTACATGTAAATAATACCTATACCCTTGTCTGTAGCACTATGAAAATGTTTTATTATATTTTTCTTTTGCATTAGAGATATTGTTAAATTACTATTAGTATTATGTTTATGACATTTTTGGTACAAGATGTGTATATTAATGTGTATATTTTCTCAAAGTTATAACTATGTTGTATAGTTTCTCAAAAACAGCTGCAACGATTTTGATCTGGGTATCATGACAGCAAAAATTTCATCAAAATTGATCAAACGGAGGGGGCACTTTATTTCATAACTTATTTTCCCATTTTTACGTTGTTTTTTTCGATTTTCTCAAAAACAGTTTTGATGATTTTGATCAAGCTGGTTGTCGTATTTAATCCTCTTTAAATATTAGTATTATTAAATACAGGTATTATTTAATATTAGATAAGCTTTATCATTACTAGAATGTTCTGAGGGGGCTTAAATGAGGAACGGGCCTTTTTTGTTTCTCTATAAAGTACCTTTTTTTTTGTTTATATGAAGAAATTAACCGTCTCCCGTTACGCCTAAAAATAAGAAATGGCTAAATATTAAATGTGTTATAATTTTAGTTTATTTTCTATATTATGTATAATATTATAATCCAAATAATAATATATATATATATTATATTTATATATATATTTGAAATAAGAGAGAAATAAACATATTCTACCTACCTTTTGATTGAATAGACGATGTTGATTAGAATAGAAAAAACTTTTTGGAACATAACTATTATTTTCATATGTATAAAATGCATGTATGCCGAATTTTTCAACTATTTATAATTTTTACGAATTTACTAACTAAATATAATTCTTATAAGAGATTCTCAGCTTTCCAACGATATATTATACATGTATATTACTGCACTCATTTACGGAAATTTAAAATTTCAACTTGTGGAAACACTTTTCTTCATTCTGAATGTTTTAATCAAATTCTTTCTTGTTTCATATGTAACCATTTCTTATTGCTAGGCATAATGAGGGATAGTTAATTTTTCAATATAACCAAAATCGAAGGTACTTTATATGAAGAAAATTTTTATTCGCCTTTTTTATGGTGATAAAACCTATCTTATATTTAAGAATGCTTGATTTTCATTAAAGCGAGCTTAATCAAAATCTTTGGAGCCCTTTTGTAGAATAAAAAAAAAAAAAAAATCCGCTGTCATATCAGCGGGCAAAAACGCAGGACCTAGTAACTAAAATTTTTGACCAAATTGTTGTTTTGATGCAGTTCTCATTATTTTTATGAGCTCCATCTATTTACGAGAGGAAAAAATTCTACAAAAATTATTTACTTGTCAAATTAAAGAAAGCAGTAGCTCGTCATACTCGCGAATATTTCATAGAAACAGTAACTTGTAAGTAACGGTAATTTTTGAAAATCCTGAAGTGAAGTATTTTTATCATCACATCATTAATATATTTGACTTTTTTAAGGCCAAAAAAATAGTTCAAGCTCAAAAATGAATGCCGATCAACATTTTAAACAGCTTTTCCGTCCAAATATAACATTTTTAACAATATAAGATTTTTGAGATTCGAGGTCCTGCGTTTTAGCCCTCGATATAGAATAGAATAGAGTACAGTTTATTTGCATTGCGGTTTTTCCCCATACCATAGAGTTGGCCTTTATTGAATTATTATTGAAAATATGTGATATAATAGATATTACGGGCATATACATACCTTAAATACCAAATTTCAGTATCGTGTGATTTTTTTTTTTTTTTGATAGTCTGTTTACACACATAGACCAATCCGCGGGACTTGGTTATTTGGACTCAGGGGAAGCCAAAACGTATATTTCCATTAAAAACCTGAAGTCGGAATTTTTCAAGATTGCAGATATACCGAAAAATACCCAAGCATTCAGTTGTATAAATATATTTCATTTTAGATCGATGATTCATATAAAATATATTAAACATTTTTTCTGTTAATGTCAATACATGTTTAGATATTTTCTTCTTTTATGTAAAGTTTCCTTAACAAATTTAATTCGTACGCAACGATTAGAATTAATCATTTTGTTTCAAGTATCATCAACTACAAAGCTTTACGATGAGGTGTCTGATAGATAGACTTGTTGCCGTGTCAAGCGTTGAATGATGTTGTTCATACCACTGATAATAAGGATCTGAATTAAGAACAATTATCGATATAGCGAACCGTGAACAGTAAATATATATATACACATATATATAGAAGGCTAGGGAGAGAGGAGAGGCTAGGGGCAGCAGGCAGACATCGAGGGGAAGGGTGGGCCATATGACAGGGGTTGGACAATTGGGGTGCTGCAGCTGGCGTTAGTCTGTTAGGTTAGGCCCGGTCTATATTCACTTTTATATATATATCTCTATGTTTTTGTATATATAGACATGTTTATGTATACATACACATTAAAAATGAGTGTGACATTACAAAACTCGCATTATCCACACCAAGATGAAATTTAGCTGCAGTGGATTCCAAATGTATTTTATGCACTCTTTCAGAGGACAATAGGCTTTTACACCAACAATCGTTACAAACCAGTGATTCAAAATGTAGACAAATCCTTGACTTGATTACAAGTCATTTTGTACGATCTCTTGCATTAACTTCATTATTATTTTCATTGTTTAGAACTGAATGCATGGACAGGGCATTGTGTATAATAAAACAATTAGTTTTCAATAGCTATGGAAACTTATAAAAACAGTTTTAAGGCTAGACTGAAAAAAATTGGGTCTTTTCCATTTTAGGCAACCTGTTACTAAGATATGATAAAGGTTATTTAAATAATAACAAAGGTAACATCATTATTGAAAAACACATGATTTATTTACTATCTAACTTATTAACAAGAAATATTGCACAATAAATAGTTATTTATTATACAAGTGACGAAAGTAGATCATTTTACAACTCGAGTGAAACGTTTACACACACGAGCGAAGCGAGTGTGGTAATTTCACGAGAGTTGTAAATTCTACTTTTTTCACGAGTGTAATATTAAATTTTTTCTGTAATCGTGTAATACATGATCAGATCTAACCAGAATATGAACAAAATTAGGATGTTGTGAAGATTATGGTATGTTGTTGGTAGGTTATATTTAGATTGTGAAGTAGTGCAGTTATAAACAAGTGCAGGTTATAAACAAGGAAGGTAATTATTATACTTAAATTTTAAAATACATTGATTATTTCCACCAATAATTCATTCACATTTCAATTTATTTTGTTAAAATAAATTCTTACAATGTTAAGAAACATTTAAAAGCATTTAATTTCCAACTTCAAATTATTTTTTAATTTATACTTATTACTAATTAAGAAGGCAATTCACTTTCTCCACTTGTGAAGAAAGTAATCACTTTCTTCACTCTATTGCAAAATGTTTCACTTTCTTCACTCATTTCAGTTTAGTAATGTTACCATTATTCAACGATTACAGAAAAAAGTTATTTTTCTGGAGGCCAATAGGCTTTCATTGCCTCGACAATTTTTATGAATAGATCCTTGCCTTCCTTATGACGCCTCCATACATATACAAGTAGGAGTCAAGCATGCTTCTTTGAGTTCCATTTTCTTTTTTGTTGCGGCGTTTAACTGATGACCACAAAGGCTCATGGCTTTGTCGGCTGAAACCCTGAAGTTTTCGAACCATGTACCTTTATTCCATGTACACTTCTGGATTGGTTACATCCCTCGGATGTAGAAACTCGGAACGCGTAAATTATTTTCATGTAGTGTCTTTCTCTGCATTTCATTTTTCCACGTAGAACACCGATTCTTTGTCAAAATTTTATAGCTATTTTATTTGACTTCAAAACTGAATATAATTCTAAGAGATTCATTTTTAAAATACAGAGCTCAAATTAACTTTATACTCCAACTCACACTGCGATAATAGCCTTTAGAGAATTTCAAATATGAAATCATATGATTTTATCTGATATATATAAATCACTGTGTAAATTCATAAAATGACCGTTATCATAATTTAGTAACAGGTTGCCTAAAACGAAAAAGACCCAAAAATTTTAAGTGAACAAGGCCAGTTATTTCAATACTCGAATATATATGTTTTTAATCATTTATTGATATTTAAAACAATATCATATTATAATACTTCTAATAATTGTGAAGAAAAAAGACAAAAAATTACATGTGTAAACTTTATATGGAAACTACTCAGCAGTTGCTCTCTAATGATAATTCTAAATTAGAAGGTCTCTAGGCCATCTCCTTTTCAGAGGTCTCGGTGATTTGTCAGTGATTCAGGAGGAAGCTAGGACAGAGACAAGAGGGTTGGGATGAGTAGGGAGTTTATTGTGAAAGCATCGATTGGCCACATCGGCGATATATGGGACATCAATTTTTTTTTGGATAATTTTATTTGTGATAATATAAGTGTGTCCATATTGTCCAAAAATGATGAAAATAAAATCTATTGAAGTTCGAACAGTAATTCGAGCCATTTAGTTGCAATATATTTTAGTATCTCTTAAATTTAATAATTCTTCAGAAGTAATTATCATTCTTATTCTTTCATTTTATTTTTCTTAAAGTGTTAATCAGATATATCTATATTCTTTCTAGGAGTGTAGTTTCATTACTTAAGAAGAAATAGTATACTCCTGCGAAGTATAAGTATATATATACAGTACCAGTCAAAAGTTTAGACTCACTTGCATTTAATACACAATCTTCAAGTTTAAAAAAATAATTGTAACGAAAGAGATAACATTTCAAAAATTATATGATTGTTTTGAATACTATCTATACAAATAAAGATGATATTCTGTTTTTTGGTTTTGTTTTTTTATTTTTCTTTATAGAAATCCGTACCGTTTGTACTAAATTCTCCAAATTTCACTTAGTGGTTCTTTCATACCAGGTGCGAACACCTGTCCATATTAAAATTCCATCACTTCAGCTAATATCTGGGTACATTCTTTATTGTTATAAAAATCGTTATGATCTCGCTTTACATTAGATTTTTACGAAATCAACCGTTGGAGTCGAAAAAAAAATCTCATTTCTGTCCTAACGAAATTTTCTTAACCCACGGCTTTTCTCATTGTTTTCCAAGTTCCCTGGGTTAAACCGGGATATACAGCTAGTTATAAATGAATTAAAAATAAAGTTATAGTTGTTATGTTGTGCAATAAATAAAATTTTGTTATTTATTTATTTTATAAAATCTAAGGGTGAGTCTAAACTTTTGACTGGTACTGTATAGATAGATAGATAGATAGATAGATAGATAGATAGATAGATAGATAGATAGAGAGAGAGAGAGAGATAGAGAGAGAGAGAGAGAGAGAGAGAGAGAGAGAGAGAGAGAGAGAGAGAGAGAATATAAATTTTTTAACCAATATATTTACCTATTCTTAGTTAAATATAGGTCATTCAATCTCACAACGCAGTGGGATCATACGTAGTTGGCGTCAATATTGGTATTCGCTGTTTAATATAAACACATCATGGCGTGTATTGGTGCCAATATTGATATGCAAATAACAGGAACATATTTTATTAGAAGCTTTTTTTACAAAGGGAACATATTGTAACATTAAATGGGCTAAAAAAATTGTATTAAAATAAAAATAAAACTTTTCGATGCCACACAAATATTGAAACAATTAAGAAGGTACACAGAAATAATCACATGACTCGAGCTTCAGAACTAAGACTAAATCTCCAGTCCATCGCTCCTTATATTTAATGGTATATTTAATGGCCTCGAATTTCCTGGCCTGGTGTAGTTAGTACTCGAACTACGTAGTCACAAACATGTATTATGACAGTTTGTTCTAACTGAAAGTTTGCTCAAACAATAAGTATAGCAACATTAGCACCATTCTAAACCATATGTTTTGTCTTTTTTTAAATTTACAATAGGGGTCACCTGTGGTGTAGTGGTTAGCAGAGAAACCTACAATACTAAAGGTCGCGAGTTCGCGCCCCGAGGTGGACCTAGGATTTTTTAATGGGAGTAAAAAATCCTTGTCTATGCCGTCCATCGGATAGGACGTAAAATGGATGTCCCGAGCCTGTACGATGTCAGGTACTCTTAAAATATCCCTATCCTAATTATACCTGAAAATAGGCAAAATTTAGGACTCCCACTGTAGCATCGTCCGATTAGCCTTAGTGGCATAAAGTGATGTTAAAACAAACAAATAAATAAACGTTACAATACATTATAATAGGCGATTTTATAAATTTGTTTTTCAAATCAAATTATTTATTGAGGCTGATTCGAATTTTGTTAAGAATTTTAAATTACGATTCATCATATCTCAGTTAAGTGTTTTAGTTTGATAGTTCATTCATCGAAGCTGTTGGTAGATGGAACAGAGATCTATTCAAAGCCTATCATATGTATATAAAAGGCAAGATCATTATTTGTAGTAATAAATTTTATTAATCAATTTTTCTCTTTGCTCATTCATTGATATTTTCAAACTTATTCCATTGAGAAAAGACTAATGACTGCGATAAAATGAACTTACTTCAGTGGCTATTGGAGCTTATTGGTATAGAGGCATATTATTACGATAATGTAGCCGTAATAGATATCAATGAATGGAATGAGAATTACGGTGTAGTGTAGGGATGTGGTTGTCAGGCCACCGTAGATTGCAACTCATTGAAGAGTAGACTCACTCACAACCTGCTGTCACGAAGGCTTAACGTAATGCCAGTCCTTTCTGTCTGCAGCTCTGTGATTAGAGTCAGTCGCTTACTGACTGAAGATACGCCCATCTTCTTATCTCTGATACAGACTGAAATTCGAAGTCTGAATCTAACTGATAAAGTGAATATATTTCTAAGCAATTGATGATATTTAGTAAGATTTTTTAATGGACAGGACGTATAAGCTACTTAAGATAATTTAAAAAAAAAAATCTGGTGCTATACGCGCAACATACAACTTTCACTTACGAACATACTTAGATTAAAAATCGACGTGTTTTGATAATATGTAAACGCCATTCTTCAACTTCATAAATTTTCCCACATTTAAATGCTTATATTTGTATATTTCCTTCAGTTATAGAGTATCTGTATTGCAAAACTTGGAAGTTCTCAGCAAGTACTTTTCGATTTATTATTGCTTATGTTTCTTTTAGGGTCCTAATTTGGACAAAAGTAGAGTTTTTTTTACTGGTTGTTTGTTCATCACTGCGATTTGATTTTTGTATACCCTGACGGCATTTAAAAATGAGACAACATTTATTAAATAAAGTTAAATAAAATTTATCAAATTTTGGTGAAGTTTTAGCCATCCCATCGCAGACATATAAATACATCAAATACACCTGAAAATAAGAAAGGATTTATGAAATAAAGTGCCCCCTCCCATTGACAAACTTTGATGAAATTTCGGCTGTCGCATCGCGAGCATATACTCACATCAATTACAGAATTTGATCAAAATCGTTAAAGCCGTTTTTAAGTAAATAAAGAAAACACATGAAAATGAGACAACATTTATTAAGTAAAGTGCCCCCTCCGTTTGACCAATTTTGATGAAATTTTCGCTGTCACATCGCGGGCATATGCATACACCAAATACCCAATTTATAGTTTTTGAGCTATTCTATTCACACAGATACACAGACCATTTTACGGGACTTGGTTATTTGGACTCAGGGGACCCCAAAACGTGTATTTCCATTAAAAACGTCGAAATTTTTCACGATCGCAATATTTTCCCTTACTATATAGTTCATACATAGGTAAGTGAAAGTAATAATGTAAAAAAATTCTTGGTTATGTATGTATTTTGAAGTGAAACTTTACTTAATATACAATTTTTCGACAACTGTTAGTAGTGAATAATAGCTCTAAGAAAACAGCAGTCTTATACAATCAACTTTTTATTTATTGTAATGACATTCAAACCGCAATGATTGAAGTTTACAATCAATTAATACAAAAGTCTACAGCAATTAATGCGTTTATGAACAAATAAATAGATCATTGGCCCGAAATTACACTGCTTTTCAATTTACTTCAACTTTTAACTATTGCTTAGTTGCATAATCTCTCTCTCTCTCTCTCTCTCTATATATATATATATATATATATATATATATATATATATATATATATATATATATATATGTATATATTTGTCCTGGTGGCTTTGTGCTGACTGACAGAATCAACGCAGAGCAAAAACTACTAATGATAGAAACTTGAAGTTCGGAATTTAGATTTTAAACGCGATGTAGGTAACCACTAAGAAAGAAATTTCAAAAATGTAACCCCTAAGGGGCTTAAATGGTGAAATTGTCGTTTAACTCTAACGGAAATCTTTTATTTGAATATCGATTTAACGTCGCAATATTACTAAAATAGACATTCACATAAAATATGGCTACTGATTATTTAAATATTAGTGGTAATCAAATTATGCACACTGTGATTCCCATGATTGGGGATGGTGCGTGTTTATTTCGATCTCTTCTCCAACTATAACGGACATCTATTTTCGAACTTCGAGAAAATATATCTAATATGGACTCATTTTAAAGAATTTGATACGGCGAGTTTAACTCGAAAGCCCCCATTGGACTTCGAAAACCATGTTTTACAGCCGAAAAATGAAGCGTTCACGACGAGTAAGTCATTTTTTGTTTCGGCGGTTTTAGTGAACTCTCTCCCTTGCACGTCTCCCTCTCTTCTACCGAGCCGGCAGCTTCCCCCTCTAACATTCCACCTACCGGAAGCTCAGATTCTACTAAATCTCCTTAACATCAGTTAACATATTATATTAGATCAATACCAAGATAATGATCACAGAATTCATTTTAAAGGCTCGCGGGCGAAGCCGCGACGGGGAATGCTAATACAAACTATAAACATTAACACAAAAAATGCATAAGAAGTAACTTAACATTGTGAGTTTAGTGGTTAGTAGAGATTAGTGGTCCCGAGCCTGTGCAATGTGAGGTACGATAAGGTTTTAGAGGACCTTACCTTAATTATTTAGAAATGTATATGCAAATTAAGTTTTGAAATGAGCTTTAAATACAGCATGAATTGCATCTTCCCTTTGCTGATCCAAATAGTTTTTTTTCTTATATTACTTTTTGGGCCTGAACTTTGAATAATTATGCATTTTGCATCAGTAACTATGTGTAACTAGGCATTATCTTAATGTACAACCTCTTTCTTTCAACTCTTGAATAAATTCAAACCTCAAAATTTCAGAGGTAATATCCATAGCAAAGCCACGTTAAAACGCCCCCTGCACCTGCTGCGTAGAGGGTGTTAAATCCAAAAAAATTTTTTAAGAAAAAAACACGAAATAAGTGCCAATCCAAATATTCTTATAATTGAACCAAAACATTTTTATCCCAAGATTGAAAAAAACAACTTAAGCCTATAAAAAGGTCAATTTGGTGGAGCAATGTAATCGCCCCACAAAGGTTCCCATTCACTTCCAAAGACTTAAATGTCTAAAAAGGTCCTAAGGATATTCGGAGGTGATCCTTACAAGTGGCGAAGGACGAAGACCATGCTAAGCCGATGAGCGGTAGTAAAGAGAGCCTTCCCACACCCACTCATCCACCTTCTCTCCTCCTTATCCTTAAATGGATCTGCGTGTGTGTGTGTGCCTGCGGACTGTCACCATTCAGGCCAACTACTATGTAGTATATATCTATGTTAGTATCAAAGCAAATTTTACAATTTTCTTTCTAAATCAATGGTTAATAAATACTTAAGAACTATTTTTTATTTTAGAGGAACAAAAAAATTTAATCGGAAATCTGAGAGATTTTTTTTTACAGTCGCTGTCCAATATAGTCCGGGAACTGAGAGCCAAAAAATTATCTGATTTGAAGAAAGTTTTTGACCTTATAGGCTGAAAGTACTCATTTCAGAGACAATAAATGTGAACGTCTGCCGCCTCAGCTCGGTTGCCATCAAGTTTTATAGGCAAACTAAATCGAAATTTTTTGCTCATAAACTGAAAATAATTTATCGAAGAGAAAAATGTGTTCTCTTCAAAATAAATGGGCATAAAATTTCGCCTGGACTCAGTCCCTCCAAGTTAAAATCGGTTAAGTATTTTCTCCGAAACCGATAATAAATTATCCACAATATTTGGCATTTAAGCGTAAAAATGATTTAAATGTTCCAAAGCTTGCAATTTGAAGAGGGCTACTCAAATAAAAAAAATGTTACTTATAATGGTTGTAGAATATCTTATTCTGAGTAGAACGAGCTCCTTAATTTTAAAATTAGCTAAAATCTATGGAGACAAAGTAATTAAAACGTATTTAGTGCTTAGTGACCTAAAATCCGCAAAAATTTTTGGAATTTTTTTTTTGCATTTTCTCGCCTATAAATCGGTAAATTCAGATCAAAAAGTACTGCTTTCTCCTTACTATAAAAGGTTATTATTATACAATTGCGATTAGGATGATACTTATATTTGAAGTTAAATCGGTTTAGTGGTTTAGCCCGATATGGAACATCAAAAATCTGTATTTCTTACTATTTTGGTGGAAACCGTGTTCCAACGCATAGAACTCAAAAGCATCTAGTTTAAATAAAAAAAAATGAGATAAAAGTTGTAGAGCATCAAATGTAGCGAGAAACAAGCTCATTACACTCGAAATTAGCTGAATCCTGCGTGAAAATACAATTAAAACGTGAAAGTATTCGAAGTGCTTAATTCCTGCTAAGACTTCGGTTTTTGAAGTATCAGGGAATTTCATAAAATATTCATCAAAATAACTACTTAGACAGGTAGGTACTTGGCAAAATTTATCTTTTATTTTAAAAGATGGAAGGTGGTTGTTTAGTAGATCAAAATGTTTAATACTTCAAAAACCGAAGTCTTAACAGGAAGTAAGCACAACGAATACGTTCAACGTTTTATTTGTATTTCCCCAAGGATTTGGCTAATGTTGTGTTTACGGAGCTTATTTCATACTAAATTTGATGCTCTGCAACTTTTAACGAAAACGATTTTCATTTAAACTAGATACGTTTTTAGTTAGAGCCGGTTAGAACACGGTTTCCACTAAAATCATAAAAATTACAGATTTTTGATATCTAGGCTAAACTACTAAACCGATTTAAACTTCAAATATATCACTCTGTTTGCAATAGTTTAGCCTCTTATGGTAAGAAGAAAGCAATACTTTGTGGTCTTCATTTGCCGATTTACATGAGAGAAACTGAAAAAAAAATTCCAAAAATTTCACCCATCATATACCAAGGCGCTAAATATGTTCACGTTTTAATTACTTTGTCTCCACAGGAGTGGGTTAATTTAAAAATTAATGAGTTCGTTTTACACAGAATTCGATATTCTACAACTATTATAGGTGACATTTTTTATTCGGAGTAGCCCTCTTTAAATTGCAGGCCTTGAAATATGAGCCTAATTCATTTTTTCCAATAAAGTGGCAAAATTGACTGTCAGTTTTGGCGAGAAGTCTTACCCGATTATAACTGTAAGGATCTCAGTCGACGCGAAATTTTATGCCCTTTCATTTTAGAAAGAACACAGTTTTCTCTGCGATAAATTATTTTCGAGTAATGAATGAAAAATTGAAAAATGTTCGAAAATGTCGATTTTGTTTGCCTATAAAATTTGATGGCAACCTACCTGAGGTGGCAGTTCACATTTGTTGTCTATGAAATGAGTACTTTCAGCCTATATGGTCAAAAACATTCTTCAAATCAGGGAATTTGATAAATATTCATAAAAATAACAAATTTTTGTTAAACTGTTGTCAAGTTAAAAAAAAAAAAACTGTCGTCAAGGTAAAAAAAAAATGTAAGTTCCAAATCAGCCGTCTTTGTGGTCAAAATTATAGTATAAGGCTGCATAGGTGAGGTCAGACATCATTGTTGGATCGACTTCACGTTTTAGTGTAAATAATTGTTCGTGGTATGGTTTTAGGGCAAGGTTCGGGGGATTACCGATTCCAGGGTGAAGTTCGCACAGTGTAAAGGCACATTAAGAAGATAGCTGAGACGATACTGCTAACTACCTTTACTATTAATAGCTCAACAAGTGGTCTGCTATCAGGCTACTGTTCCTAGTAGTACATATTACTACTAGACATGCTAACATAGAGCTAGACTTAAAGCAGACATGTAGGGAGAGCTAACAGGTAACTAACTGCTGCTGTACAGGTGAGGAGTAGCCTGCCTGCGTGCACCTGTGTCCAGCGAACACCTGTCTTCTCCAGGCACCTCCGCTTGTTCTTATCTTCTAAGCATATCCGATCTATCCTCTGCTCTCCTGTCTACATCGATGCAGTCTTTATCTAAGTCTTAGTCTTTGCTATTTAAACTGATTTCATAGCTACGCAACAATGGTCTATTAACGTACGCCGTTTAGGGACAATGGACGATTTTTTACAAAAGCGTAAAATGTTATTTTAGTTCGTGCCCCTTACAAACTTTTGTCAGAATATTATGTATCTAACATATGAACATTATGTATATGGGTCATTATAATGTGTAAATCGTACGTCCGGTCCATTTTCAACCATTAAATGAGAGCTGGTTACTAAAAAAATAGGAACTATTTCACTCCTTTTGTTGTTCTATGGAGGCTATGTTTTAGCTCCAAACTAAATTTATAATGGGTTAAAAAAAATTAAAAGTAATTGTTTTTTCACTCCCTCACCTTGTCCGACTTCCAGGCAAGCCACTTTAAAAATTCGTATTCTTTCAACAATTGAGTATTTGATTAAATTGATTAATCGGTTAAGTCAGTTATTACTTCAAGATTCCATGAAAAAATAAGCGGTGTCATTTATAGTTACCAATAAAAATAAATAAAATAAAAAAGTTCTGTCCAGATTTTTTTCCTTCAATCCCTCACATCAAGTGTTGGATGGTCTGAGCTTTGAGGGGAACATGGCTCAAAGCCCGGGGTGGAAAGAATCGGTTGAGGGAAGACCCTAGGATCGTTTTGACTGCCGACCAGGGGCTGCGATCGCTGTGAGATTTAGTTCAAATTAAGGGTTATCTAGATTATTAAGGGAAATCTACGCTGTGGTCAATAGCTACTTCACTCCCTCACTTCAAAAAAACTGGTGAATTTCCAAGCAATTTTTTCACTCAACTAGTGTTTTTCGATGGAAAATGGTCATAGTTTTCAATTCTGCAGTCTTTTTAAACTTTAACCTACTTACAGTGATTAAAAAATAATAAAAACTTGGAAAACTTCACTCCCTCACTTTTTCCAAAAATTTCTTAAATGAGGGAGCGAATACCTCCATTCTTTGAATACTTAAAATATTTTGAGTATAACTCTAAAATCAAGCTTACTTTTGGCTATAAGCGTTTGGAATTTTCTATTTTTGAATTTGAAATTGTTTTTATTGTATTTCTATTGTTTTTTAAGATTGTATTTTTTTTAAACATACGCGATTTTGCTTTCAGTTCTCAAAGTTTACTACTACCTCAACACATTTTTCACTATCTCATTCACCCTTCACTCCCTCACTTTGAAATTGTTTTCATAATTTTTTAAAAGAACAATTAAAGGTTCTCCTGTCTGGCTACTATTTAAAAAGTGAAGGTAATATACCACTGAGTACGTATGAATTTTTTCGGCCCAAAATTATAACTTTTCAATAATGAAATTTTAGCAAGTGAAATCTACGCATCTTCAGATAATGCCCCATATAATAATTTTCTAATTGTTGTATTTTTCATTTTAGTGAGAAAGAGCTTAGTTTGTATTAGGGTATTGTATTGAAATGAAGGAATCTCTTTCACATATATTCATATATTTTATTATCCCAACGTTTCGGATTTTGGCCCCTCTTCGGGGATTATATATCATTTTTTAACATTCCACCATCCATTTCTCTATTTTTTTATTCTCACCGTTTTAATTCACGCTTATTTATTTATTTTTTTTTTTTTGAGGTCTTAAAACAGGGGTAAGGAGGCGAGTGAGGCTCGGTTACACCAATTTTCGAACATGGAATCTAGCGCCTACTCCCAATCAGAGGCGTCATTCCACTCGATTTTAATTTTAATTTTTGGATTTTTTCAAGTAATTTTACTAAATTTTATTTAATCAAATTATTACTATCAAGTCATCAATTCAACTATGAATGTTATGTAGCAAAAACTTTGAAGATTTGGGATAATATTCGATTAACAGGCGTCTCATGTGCGAACGTCAGACAGTGAAAACAAAAAATCATATTTTCTGATGGGTTTCTTTATGGTTTTTGTAAATTTGGTTTTCCAAATATGTTTGTATTAATAACATCAGCTATTTAAATAATAAATTAAATTTACTGTTACTTAAAAAAAAACTTTTGTAATAGATTTTTTTTTTATTCACTAAATTTGTTCTGAAATAAATTTCTTTAGTCTAACCTGGCTCTTTTAACATCACCTAAATTGTTTGCCAGAAGGCAATGGAAAAATGTGTGGCCAAAGTCACCCTTTCCCCTGTCATTTAATTCTTCATATTCCTTTTAGAAAAACAAATATGGAGAATTACATGACAGTAATGATACCTACCAATGATCACATAAATGAAACGATCGGTTTGTTTAAGAAATTTAGTCGTAGTTAGTTAAATTTTAAAGTTGAAAAGTGGGAAAATTCACTTCGTTTACGGTGATAAAAATACTCGTAGGTTTTAGGAATTTGCATAATTTAGTAAAAAAAAACCAAAAAAAAAAAACGTTGTCATGGCTATAAATAATCAACTAATACAAACAAACACTACACTAAAACAAATATGGTTTTTTTTTTTTTTTTTTTTATCCTCATATGTCAAACAGGATATAAACTAATTTTCTTCCATGGAAATTAATTAACTAATGAAAAGAATTATAAAATTAAATGTGTACAGAAAGTGACTTATGGCGTATTTATCACTTTTTAACATATGTTACATAAAAATTAATATTGAGTGGTTATATCGTCGGTACCATGCTAAAGTTACGAACTAAAAACCTATGCATATTAGTTACTTTAGCATGGTGACGACTATATGAATGATTTAAATAAAAGCAGGAAAGAAAAATATGATTTATCATCAAAATAAGTTTAATGATTTGTTCTGTCATTCTTACCTAAAGAGACTATAGTTTTTAACTAGTAAAAAGATTTGTAATTTTTGACAAGGGTACTCAGCCTATTTTATTTGAAAAATTGTGGTCACAGGTTTCTTCTTGAAAATGGCTTAGTGCCGAAACGTAGAAAAAAGTGTGAGGTTAATAAAGGATCAAAATTTAAAAAAAACTTGACTACTCTCTGCTTAGCCTCAAGACAAATATAGAATTATTATTAATTTAATATATTATTGATAACTGTCGGATGCTTGTTCTAACACGCCGCAAAGAGAACGCACTTAAAAAAAAAAATACAAAATTTTCAATCTAAAATTTTGAGACTACTAACGAACTGATATTATGCATAATTTTGTAAAAAAAAAAAAAAAAAAAGTCATGGCTATATATAATCAAACATTGCATATGCACAAGATGGTTCTTGGTACACCACTGCACCAAGTTCTTAAGACAGCACCCGCTTTCCAATAGAATCAACATGAAACAGTTGTCATTAAAAAATAAATTTTTGTGTCTCCTTACCAGTAGTCTATTTGTCTATGTTTTTAGTCAAAGAAAAGAGTGTGGTAAGTAAAGGTTGTGTGATGCGCGCACCCCACCAAAATTTGTTTTATACCAATGGTCAAGCGATAGTTCTGGATGGAAAAAATTGTAATGACCGTACATTACTAATTTCATGATCTGAACTCATTATATAAATTACACAATTGAAGCGTTTGGTTTCAAAACCGGCTACATCCATTTTCAACAATTTTTCAGGACTGATCAATTTAAAGAATTAATCAACTTAAGAATTTTGTTTTGTTCTTTTTCGTCATTTTGCTAACAATTACCTTCAAGCAAAAATTGTTGACAACTTTTTATCACATTTTCTTTTTTAAATCTCATTTAACATTAAAAAATATGTTGGATGTACCTGACTTTGATAAGAAAATATCATTGTTTGGTTAAATTATGAATAGACATTTTTTAAAAAAAAAAAATATTTAATATGAACAATATATATAGTTTTTTTTTTAAATATACAAATTTTCATTTAAATCTTGATGTTGACCCACATCCATATTGGTATCATGCATATTTACTCGGATAGGTGACATTGTACTGTCTATTACAACTTTGTAGAATTCTAGGGTACCTATTGATCTCCAGTCTTCAGTATCAACATCATCCAACTGTTTGGAAACATGGATACCGTTTGGGATTTCGAAAAATTGAAGGTTTTCTGAAAAGTGAAGCTTGGATGGAACCGCTTTTGATAAGAAATGGAATCTTTAAGTATTGATTATCGAAGGATATAGACGACTTTAAAAAAAAAAAAACGCGTCTAACACAATTTCTAACATTAAAAACTTGAAAAAAAAAAATATTTTTTGAAAAAATGGATGTAACCGGTTTTGAAACCAAACTATTTACATTTTATTATAAATTCGGACAGGGATGAAGCTATGATAAAGAGAGGAGTAAAATATAAGAAGGGCGTTGGTATTAAGTGTAAAAGATGTAGAACTATAGAGGAGAGGTGGGGGTAGCCTCCGGTCAGTGAACTGGGGGACTCCCACACTCCTGTTCTGGACTCAGCTGTCCGCACTCCGAGGGTGTCTTCCTCAGGGTACACCTGGATGCCTGTTCTGGGGGAGCATCAGGATCATCCGGGGAGCAATAGTCATCGAGGAGTATCTGGCTAATAGCAAAAACAGTTAGGTTGTCGGTCAAAGAAGGAGGAGCGAATATGTAGTTATTTATTACTATATCCTCAAAGTCCAGCCTATATCATCAAAACAATTTTCAAAACAGGCACCTTTTTGGCCCTAAGCTCCCAGACTATTATAATCCTCTAATGGCTCTAATTATACGTTCTTCAATCTCTCCAAGAATTTCTCTCTACCTATATTCCTGATCCTGAAGAATATTTCAATATTTGCAAATTATGAAAGAAGCTTCGATTTCGAACCGTAAGAAGATCTTTTATTGTGCTCAACTCGCTTCTCTTCGAATTTCTTCAATTTTTTTATCTTATCCTCCATATCTGGTTACAAGTTAAGATTGTTTCATTTCAGATTTTAAGGACTATTAACCTTTTCTTTCCATTCACTTCCCTGAATTCTATATATCATGTTATTTGTTCTGTTTGAGATACTGGAAGATAAAGAACATTCGGTATATAATCAATATATATTATAAAGCAAAGTGTACAATGTGCGTGCCGAAAAGGCTCAAAAACGACTACACGTACTGTCAAGAATGTTATGTTGTCATATTGCCCTATTGCCCCTAACGATGAAGAAGGTTTCAGTTTTCATTTTAAGTGTGTAATGTTGAAGGGACAAGGGCTGTAATTTTAAGCCTCTCGCTACATGTAATTAGCCCTTCTAATAAGCCCATGCGAGTTAATGAATGAAAAAATTTAGTTCGACATTTGGAAGCCAGGAGCGCTAGCTAAGCTCAATTCATGAGGTTATCTTTCATTAGTTCGGTTTTTTATGGTTTTAGCTTCAGCTGTTTTCTTTAAATTACACGAGATTAGGTATAAATATTTATTTTTTCCTTTTTATTTTTCATTAAGGTCATTACATCTCTGCAATGAAGCGAAATTAAAAATAAACAAAACTAACTGGATTCCTAAGCGAATTAAGTTTTACAAAAGAGGAAAGAATTGGTCGAAACATTGTCTTTAATCAATATACAATAAAACAGTTAATTTACAACAAAAGAAAAATTGCTTATTAGTGTAGTGAGTGAATAATAACTAACACAGAATAAAATAGATAACCCACAGATAATATGAATAAAAGATATAACCTAATGAAATATATACCGAAAATAAAGTGTTCAGATAATATTTCTGTTTAATAGTTCTGTTCTGTTCGTAAATTTTCAACCGAATTCGAAAAAGGAGAAGTCACTCAACTTGATAAGGATGCGCTACCGTCATGAGAATGGTCTCAATGAAATCAGAACATAGAAACCAAAAAAAATGGTATATACCAGGACATATTTGCTGCCCAAAACATTTTTCTTAATCTAGAAAAGGGAACAAAACGCATTGGGAGAACCGCATTAATGGGGTCCCTTATACCCAAACCATATATTGGCGGACTCTAAAGTTTCGAAACTTACCACTAATACTAAGCTGAAGTTTCAGGATGGTACAAATTTTATTTTAATCATGATTAATTTTGGTCTATTTTTCTGCACTATTACATTTTAAAGTTATTGTTTCATCTACCTATTCCACAACTCCCTGAGCGAAGCCGGGTCCCAAAGCTAGTACCTTCTAAGGCAGAGAATTCAACACGGGACTTTCTTAATACTTGTCTTTTGTAATAGCTGCGGTTCGCTGTCATTTTTAACTTTGCCTTTTTTTTTTCTTATATTAATTTTAAATATTTTATTTTTGAAGAGAAAAGATTGGCCTCGGCCGGGAATAGAACATGGACGGTACGCTATCCACTGCGCCACCGAGCTCGCTTCCAAGCCGAGTCAATCTCCCCTCTTCACTAATCCCTAAGGGGGTGGGCTATTTTGCCCATTTGACTTGATCTTGAAAGCGAACTCGGTGGCGCTCAACCGGAGGAGGGACTTTTACTTAACAAATTTTGTATCATTTTCACTTGTTTTTTTTTTATTTACTCAAAAACGGTTTCAACGATTTTGATCAAACTGGGTATTTGATTTATGTATATGCCAAAGATGCGATAGCCAACATTACATCAAAATTGATCAACCAGAGGGGGGACTTTACTTAATAAATTTTGTATCATTTTTACGTGTTTTTTTTTATTTACTCAAAAAAGGCTTTAACGATTTTGATCAAACTGGGTATTTGATGTATGTATATGCCAAACTATAAAGTACCTTTGTTCTTGTTTATATGGAGAAATTAAGTGTCTCTCGTTACGCCTAAAAATAAGAAATGGCTAAATATGAGATATGATAAAAATAAAGAAAACATAAAGAGGAGAAAAAAAAAAATATTCAGTCAACTCATAAAACTCGTTGAGCCCACGCATGCGGAGTACTCCTTAAAGGACAGACCATTGTTGATAATTAAAGCCGTTCTGTTCATTTGAGAAGTGGCAATTTCAAAACGCATTGATTTCTAATCTAAGTAAGTTGGTAAGTGAAAGTTGGGTGTTGCGCGCACGCACCAGATTTTTTACTTTTATATTTCCTTCCTACAACTAAAATTCTACTTGTTCTGCACATTATTTGTTCTTTAAATTGCTTCCTTACATTAAGGAAAGTCAAATTCTATCTTTAAAAGACGAAAAATTTTCCAAAGGGAGGGGCTGCAGCCCCTACAGCCCACCCCCCTGGATCCGCCAATGGATTCTACATATGAAACATGTGAAAGAAGAATGCATAAAAAGAATAGGAATCCTAAATTGTATCCCATACTCAGAATGGGTTGCAGACAGAAGTACTCTATTAAAACTACACAACAGCATCATAAGAAGCAAAATTGAGTATGGTGTTCCAATGTATGGTACTGCGAAAAAAACGGCATTAAAGATTTTGGATTCCATACACAATTCAGCTCTAAGAATATGTATAGAAGCTTACCAGAATTTTACTAGCTGAATGTTTGTATGCTGAGTCAGGAGAACCATCCCTGTTCATGCGAAGAGAATATCTTTCATTGAAGTACATCTCGAAATTGAAAATGCATCCCCAGCACCCCTTAACTCGAATCCTATTTGAAGAGGAATCGGAAACGCTACTTCCTCGACTTAGAAATATTAAAGGCAATTTATATATATATTTTGGTTCCTCCCCTTCCTCGCTTTGTAGGCTATACGGGGTTTCCCGGGCCAGGGAAGAGGGTTGGGGATTGATGCCGAGATTAATTACATTTTCCCCTGGGTTCGGGTTTTGAACTAGCTATCTTCATGTTTCCAAACAGACGTTGCCGTGGGCAACGGGTATTTTCTAACGCGTTTGCAGTCTCGGCCATCCCGCCAATTTAATAAAGTTGTAATTACTCTTGTAAATTAATAAATGAATTTTTTTCGCTTTATGTTTTTTTTTACTCTGTATTACGAACGATCCCCCCCCCCCCCCTTCCTACGAATGTTATTCCGCAATTCTATATTGATACATATTAATCATCAAGCCGTCTTCCTGTGTTGGCCTTTTTTTTCTATTTTACATGAATTTCCAGTCCACAATCATGCTTAAGCTAACTATTTAACCGTTGAAAAGCGTTATTATAATTTTAATCACAATATTATTAAAAATATTCAATGCCTAAATAACTAATGCTTGGTAGATACTTCCATCCCTCGACCGCCTTCTAGCTTCGCAAGATTAGCCCTTACACAATCCTCCCACATTCGTTACGATCTGCCCCTTTGAAGTTTTCTCCGGTGGACTCCGGTCTTTTTTTAGACCAAATATTGAACACAAGTTATTTTAAGAATAAGAAGGAGTTCATATAACAATTGTTGCTGTTGATATCTATTTTTCCTTCTGCAGCGACGTAATGATCCGTCTTTCGAGAAGTTTTCGGTTGCGTAACGGTTATGCAAGGGATTATCCAAAATTTTGTCCTTAATTTTTGGGATGGCAAAGACATGCCCAATTAACTACCACAATACGATCAACAAAACTAAGAAGATGATCAACAATTTATAGATTCTTTGTTGATGGTAAGGTGACGGAGGGTTGCGGAATCCCGAGTTGGTCCTTGGGTTGGAGGCCAGCGCGCTCCAGTCTTTCACTTTCACTTCCTCCTGCGACACCGGCTCTTACATACTGCGCATCTACATACCATCTACCTGCATTATATATAACTATAATATGTATATAATATTAATAATAATAATCTTACAAGAAATTTCTAGAAGTATAAAAAAGACAAGAAAAACGTCTGACAAGATACTCGTAAGAAAGTTTATTGTTAAATGAGTTTGTTCAAGATGAAACCTTATATAAAGATTTTTTTAACTTTTCATTTGATTACATTTACTTACCGCCATAAATTAACCTTCTCTAAAATACTATTGCTAGAACTCTCATATCATACACATAGTTTTTTTCCTAAGTAATTTATGAAAAGAAAATATTTAAATTGATATAACTTCTATTATTGGCAATAGTTGGTTCTTATTTTTTTCACAGTGGTAGAGGGTGAAGGGTGCTAAAATACTATAATAGAATTAGATCGATCAAATGCGATCGATCGGCGATAAATCGATTTTAAGATTTAAATCTCTATATTTGAACCATTATTATATAATCGGCCTCGAATTGGACTAAATCATAAAATATACTTCTCCTTGAATTATATGAAAATATTTTATTCCGTTAAAATTTCTAATAAATAGGGTATTTTTAATTTAATTGTTTGGATTTTTTCTTATTTAGACAATAATTATTTTAAAATCTTTCAAAAGGAGCAAATGCCTGAAAAAGATATGTATATAAGCAGAAAGCTCAATAGATTATAACACTGACTCATTTCAGTCTCCATGTATAACCCTGCACCTAATAAGCTTATTTATTTAATTTTAAGTGAAGAAATGATTCATATAAAAATTAATTTGAAATACTTTGAGGGATGTTATTTTTATTTTTTTTATTCTCACTGATGAAGTGAATCCCAAGCTCATTAATGAAAAAAGAATTATTCGATTATCGTCATTCGGTCAGGAGTTATAGATTATTCGCCGCTAAATGACAAAATTTTCCCACTGTGCCATGGTAGGAAAACTATTTATACAAATGATAGGTTGAATGTTATGATTTTCAGTTAAAACTTTTTTCTTTTTTAAAAGCCAACGTTTCGATCCAACTTGTAGATCTTCATCAGGCCCTCTGAGTCCAGAGTAATACAAAGACTTGTATTATATGCATATACAGGGTGTCCAAAAAGAGTACTAAGGGTTTGAAAGTTGAATAAAATCTCAAATACGTTTTATTTAAACACAAAGAACTGGAAATTTATTTAGAAAAAACAATATGGTCTAGGTGTCCACCATAACGCTGCTGGCACTCCTCGAATCTCAAACGCAGTAAATAGTGTAAAGTATTTTTAATAGTGTAAATATTACTGTAAATAGTGAGCGTTACTGTGAAATGATAAGATGTTTTTTGGCCCAAGAACTTCAAGAGTTTAAAGGATATAACTCTAGAACAAGGTTTCAGTCAAGTCGAGCGAACAATGTCTGACTGCACCTATGCACCTTAATGCAATAATTTTCATTCCTAGACGGCGGACTTGGAATTAATGGATGTTCAACGTCAGAAAAATGCTAAAAGAAGGTCTAGAAGCTTATCTTAACGCGCTTATCTTAGCGCTTTTCTCCGAACAAGCGGCCGTTTAAACGTAAAGTACCTCTTTAAGTTCGTGTCTTATTTAGACTAGCCGAACACTGTTCCGAACAGGCTGAAACAGTGTGAAGGCACCTTATAAGAGGTTAGAGTCTATGCTGTACCAACACTCTGCCAGTAGCGTGAAGTCCGGGTCACGTACAGTCCGTAGTAGCATCGAACCCGGACCTAGCCATCCTCCGCGACGTCACATCCTCTGAATCACCCCGAGGCGAGGGTCATCGGCGGGGTTACCGGTCTACCTGCCTCTGCTTCTTCTCCCAGCGGAATCCGATGACGTAGGATTATTTTTAGGCTCTTAAAGTGCTCGGGATACCATTCTTAAACGGCTCGTTCAATATCTTCTTCACTGTCACTAATGCGGGGTAATGGTAAGGGTCACCTTTCGCCAAGGTTTAAAAGGTTATTAGAGGAATAAACAGAACTACATTTAGATATGTAGTTCAATACAATAATTTTCATTAAAAAGACTTGGAACTAGCGAATCTCCTGACTTTCTGACCTCTAACTTATTATGGATTAAAGCAACACCAGAAAAATGCTAAAATAAGCTCGAGAAGCTTATCTTAACTAACTCAAAAGCGACCCTAGCGCTAACTCCGAACTCACAGGCGAACAGATAAATTACCTGTTCGAGTTCGTGTCTCATTTAGAATAGCCGAACACTGTTTCGGTGTGAGGTTCGGAGGGTGAGGTTCGAAGGGTGAGGTTCGTACAGTGTAAATGTAACATGCTCTGACAGTCGCGACACGTTCCACCCTTTAAGAGTACCTAACCCATAAAGTCAACTTTAAGCCACATTTATACTGACACCGAACACCGCGCGAAAAGATAACCCCCGAAAAATTGAACAACTAACAATGCATTTTGTATTTTTTACAATAAATCATTTAGTTGTACAAACAATTACCAAGAACTAGCTGTTTATCCCAGTTTCACCCGGGGAATTTCGACTCGTCTCCAATGGAAAGCGAGTTCATAAGGATTTTTATAACAATAAGGAATATACCCAGAGATTGGCAGAAGTTAACAGTTAGTAACTCAAAAACGACCAAAATAAATGATATAAGAGTATGAATATGGAGGTAAATGAATGTTGGTTACTCATTCGGCTCGAAATTCTGTGCCCTTTAATTATGAAGAAAATGAATTTTTCTGGGCGATGAATTATTCTCAAGTTATCAACAAACTGAAGAAAGGCCAAAAGTTTACATTTCAGTGGGCTGCTATTAGAACGGTTTTTTTTATTATTTTTTTTTTTCGATTGGCGCATTAGGCCTAAAGAGACCTTTGGCCGCGCAGTGTGGTGTTCTTACAGACATTGTATTGCTTGTGGGAGAACAGACAGCCTGGAGGGGGGAGCCCAAACCTCACGTTGCTGCAAGCCATGGTCACCAAGTGCAGCGGAAGACTGCCCTTAGCTCCATAACCAATCCCATTGGGGCCAATTTGGCAGTGTCCTTCCTACCGATGCCGTCAGCTCTCTCGGGTTCAAGGACAGTGACAATCTGGTCTAGGTACAAGGATTATGGTAGCTCAGAGTCAGCAGGCCCCGAGGACCTATATTTCTTTTCCTGAAGCATACCGTCCTTGAACCAAACCTCCGGGCGGCTACTGACATCCTGGAAAACCACACCACGATTCTCGATGAGATACACGGGGAAGGTTTATTACTCCTACGCCCGGTCGGTGTGATTCGCCTCCAGTAGGCTGATATACCCGGGGGTGGGGGTAGACTTGGACTGCGTGGCATTCATTGGTGGGCGGTCACCCATCCAAGTAATAACCTTATGATGTTACTTAACTGAGGATGTTACTTAACTATGATTACCTATTGCAAGCGCCCTTATCCACTCGGCCATCCCGGCCCCTATTAGAACAGGAACCTATCAAAATTTTCTTTAAATAATGTTGATTTGTTTTTCTAATGGGCTCGCGGTCTAAAAGGAGAATTCGATATAAATAAGATAATTTATTGATTAGAATTACTGGATAGTAATGCTTTATAACCATAAAGAATATACCCAGAGATTAGCTGAAGTAATGCAATTTTAATGTGGAGGGGTGTTCGCACCTAGTATGAAAGAACCACTGAACGAAATTTGGAGAATTTAGGACAAACGGTATGGATTTCGATAAAGAACAAACAAACAAACAGAATTTCATCTTTATTTACATAAATCTAACCCCGCATCATTATATGCATGTTTTATTTTATTATATGTATTATCGATATTATATATATATTTGATATTTCTTTATGTATTTCATCTTATTGGTTGTCGTCTGTTTTTGCCCTGATGATGACATGAACTTTGGGTCGAAACGTTGACACAATTAAATATGGTATATTTATGTACATATTAGTTTTATTTATTTTGATCGGATCCCACAACCATTCCCTCTTCATAACATTCATGTAATATGCCATAAATCTTCGCGAGAAAGTAGATAAAGTTTTTCGGTGATCGAATGAATGGAGTAGTAATGGCCTAAGGACTAACATATATTTTTATTTTCTAACTAAAATAATATTAATTTTGTTATTTTAGTTATATTTTATATATATGTAGTTTGATTTTTTATTCATATAAAAATCTTTGATATGAATCGAAAATGAACTCTGTCGATACAGCTTTTTCTCCCCCCCCCTTTAATCCCCTCTGGTGATTCACCCCATGTAAATTGATTTTCGTTGTTGGTGGAGGGGTGAGCTGAACTCTATGTCACAATCCGGCTCAAGTTGAATATGTCGATTATTATCGTATCCGATTCTACAACAGGTTTCTTGTTTGTTTATTTTAACAGAGTGGGGCTCAAAAAAAAATACGATTTTTTATGATTAATTATCTAGTATATTTACATAGCAGTAAAGGGGGCCGTTTACTTGTACTTTAATCATTTACATTCCCCTTATTGTTCTGCGTTATATCCCCAAAGTATTTGAATTTGCAACAAGTCATGATGGAATCCCATGACAACATATGTTTGATAACCCGAAGATAGCCTGTTCAAAACCCGTAACCACGGAACATTTAATAATATTACTCAGTATTAACTCTCCACACTCTCCTCTGTCCCAGGAAACCCCGTATATCCTATACCATATAAAAAAAATCTGGTGCGTGCGCGCAACACACAACTTTCACTTACCAACTTACTTAGATTAGAAATTGACGTGTTTTGCTAATAATCATTTCCCAAAGTCACACATTTTTCTAAATTCATATCTTATTTTTGTTAATCGTTAAAGCCGTTTTTGAGTAAATAAAAAAACCTGTGAAAATGATACAAAATTTATTAAGTAAAGTCCCCCCTCCCGTAGATCAATTTTGATGAAATTTTTACAGTCATATCTCGGGCATATAAATACATCAAATACCAAGTTTGATCAAAATCGTTAAAACCGTTTTTGAGTAAATAAAAAAAACATGTGAAAATGGTACAAAATTTATTAAGTAAAGTCCCCCCTCCCGTAGATCAATTTTGATGAAATTTTTACAGTCACATCTCGGGCATATAAATACATCAAATACCCAATTTCAGGTTCCCACGGTTTATAGTTTTTGAGCTAGTCTGTTCACATACACACACACACACACACACACACACACACACACACACACACACACACACACACACACACACACACACACACACACACACACACACACACACACACACACACACACACACACACACACACAGACCATTTGGCGGGACTTGGTTATTTCGACTCAGGGGGTCCCAAAACGTGTATTTCCGTTGAAAACCGGAAGTCGAAAATTTTCACGATCGCAATACTTCCACTTACTATATTTCATATATATATTAAGTGAAAGTAATACTTCCACTTACTATATATTTCATATATAGGTAAGTGAAAGTAATACTTCCACTTACTATATATTTCATATATAGGTAAGTGAAAGTAATAGTTTTTGAGCTAGTCTGTTAACACACAGACAGACCATTTCGCGGAACTGGTTATTTGGACTCAGGGGACCCCAAAACATATATTTCAGTTGATAACAGGGAGTCGAAATTTTTTACGATCGAAATACTTTCTCTTACTATTATATGTAGGTAAGTGAAAGCAAAAATACTTTCATCATACTGTATCAAAAACATATGTTTTTAAATACATGCTTGAATTTAAATTATGCTGAAAAATTATTATACCTACTATTAATAAAAATGTTTTCCTAATATCGCCAATACTCTGAGCTGAAAAAAAAGTAGCTTTCGTAAACGTATACGTGCAATCATGGGCGGAAAATTTGATATAGAAAAGGAAAAAAAAACATAAGCTGAATAAAGATTTGCATGTAATTTTTACAAATTCTTATTAATTTATTAAATTTATTAAATTTTAGCGATTAATAAATGTTTTACCATCCACTAATACCCCCTCCCCCACCACTCCTAAACGTTTTTTCTGAAATCGCTCGTGCTAGCCATATTTATAACATTATACTTTTTAAATATTTTATGTTTGAAGAGAAAAGATTGGGCTCCGTCGGGAGTCGAACCCGGTTCTCCCGCGTGACTTGCGCGGTACGCTAACCACTGCGCCACAGAGCTCGCCTCCAAGCAGATCCAATCCTTCCTCTTCATTGATACTCCCCCCCCCCCCCGCCCCCGATTTCGCAAGTTTTTCGAGTAGTTACGGGAGGTGGACAATTTAGCTGGTTAGGGTACTGCGCATGTCACGCGGGAGACCCGGGTTCGACACCCGGCGGAGCCCAATCTTTTCTCTTCAAAACTAAAATATTTAAAAATAATATAAATTTAAAAATAGGTGGTTACCCACGAAAAAAGATTATATTTATATTCTGTGGATCGGATTTTAACTGTTATTTGTTGTACTTATATACAAAATAATATTTCAATTATATAGTATGTATTAATATTCTAATTATCTATAATAGATAATTAAAGATAAACGTATAAAAAGTATTTATATATTGGATTTAAATGCGTTGAAATGTAGTAGTAAATAGTATAGTAAGGTTATGGAGTCCCGTTAGCTGAGTTACTGTTATAGGATGGAGTCAGGATTCTGTTCCCCCACCGCCATCTCAATAATTATATCACATTTCTATCGGTAGGATATAATATTTCAAAACTATTTGAAAAAAAAAAATTAAAAATTAAATAGCTCTGAATTCCAAGTTATTATTATTAATTTAATATTATAATTTAACTTAAATATAACAACTTTTAACATTTAACTTGTATCTACTAGAACAATTGTGAAATAATATTGAGATATGTCAACCCGTTTTTTAATTATTGGTCTCTAAATCCCTTAAAAAAAGCTCCAGAAACAGAAAATATCATGATTAAAAATATCTGTAGATGTTTTCCAAATTTGACTATAACTTTGAGATTGTTGTCGTTTAACAGCGTATTCCATGTCATTTCAAATGATATACAACAATGTATAGGTTGTTCTAAAGGAATTTTCTTAAATCTACATGTAAAATTTTAATTTCAATTTTCTCAAAAAGGGCATTTTTTTAAAAATTTATATTTTTACTTTCACTTACCTATATATGAAATATATAGTAAGTGGAAGTATTGCGATCGTTCAAAATTTCGACTCCCGGTTTTCAACGGAAATACACGTTATGAGGTCCCCTGAGTCAAAATAACCAAGTCCCGCGAAATGGTCTGTGTGTGTGTCTGTGTGTCTGTGTGTGTGTGTGTGTATGAACAGACTAGCTCAAAAACTATAAACCGTGCGAACCTGAAATTGGGTATTTAGTGTACGTATATGCCCGCGATGTGACAGCAAAAATTTCATCCAAATTGCTCAAAGGGAGGGGGTACTTTATTTAATAACTTTTTACGTTTTTTTCGATTTTCTCAAAAATGGCTTTAACGATTTTGATTAAACTGAGTATTTGATCTATTTATATACTCGCGATATGACTGTAAAAATTTCATCAATATTGATCAAATGTAGGGGGGACTTTACTTAATAAATTTTGTATCATTTTCACGAGTTCTTTTTATTTACTCAAAAACGGTTTTAACGATTTTGATCAAACTGGGTATTTGATGTATGTATATGCCTAAGATGTGACACCCAACATTTCATCAAAATTGGTCAAACGGAGGGGGGACTTTACTGAATAAATTTTGTATCATTTTCACGAGTTTTTTTTATTTACTCAAAAACGGTTTTAACGATTTCGATCAAACTGGGTATTTGATGTATGTATATACCAAAGATGTGACACCCAACATTTCATCAAAATTGGTCAAACGGAGGGGGCACTTTATTTCATAATTTTTTTTCCAATTTTTACGTTTTTTTCGATGATCTCAAAAAACGGCTTTAATGATTTTTATCAAATTCGTCGAGTTTAATGAAAATTAGGTGTTCTTTAATATCAGGTAAGCTTTATCATTATTAAAATGTTCTGAGGGAGCATAAATGGGGTAAGGGCCTTTTTTGTTTCCAACAATGTACCTTTGTTTTAGTTTAGATGGAGAAATTAACTGTCACTCGTTACGCCTAAAAATGAGAAATGGCTAAATATGAGCTATGATAAAAATAAATAAAACATATAGAGGAGACAAAAAGAAAAATATTAATAATATGAAGTCAACTCATAAAACTTTTTGATCCCACGCATGCGGAGAACGCCTTTAATGACAGACCATTGTTCATGATTAAAGCCGTTCTGTTCATTTGAGAAGTGGCAATTAATTAATTAATTTTAAGTGGCACCAGATTTTTTTTTAAAAATAGGTAGTATTATATTTATTCATACAACAAAATATAAAAGTGGGATGAAAATATCTTTATTACTAAAAAAATTAAAAACTAGTGATAAAATTCCCTTAATCTAGCATTTAATGGTTAAAAATATCTAGATGTTTTCCAAATTTGACTAGGATTATGAGGCTGATGTCTATTAACAGCGCATTCCATGCCGTTTGATATGATAAACAGCAATGTACAGGTATAGGAGGTATGACCTAAAAAATTAAATTTAAAATTAAAAAAAAAATGCTCTTTTTGAGCAAATTGAAATTAAAATTTTGAACTTGATTTTAAGAAAATTTCTTTAGTTCCAACCTATACATTTCTGTATATCATATGAAATGGCATGGAATACGCTGTTAAACAACACAAATCTCATAGTTCAAGTCAAATTTGGAAAACATCTGCAGCTATTTTTAATCATAAAATACTAGATTTATGGAATCTTATCACTAGTCTTCAATTTTTTTAGTAATGAAGAAATTTTCATCCCACTTTTATATTTTGTGGAATGAGTAGATACCTATTTTAAAAAAAAAAAATATAAAATTAAAAAAAAATGCCCTTTTTGAGAAAATTGAAATTAAAATTTTACATGTAGTTTTAAGAAAATTCCTTTAGAACAACCTATACATTGTATATCAATTGGAATGGGATGGAATGCGCTGTTAATTATTAGACACTAATATCAAAGTCCTAGTTAAATTTGGAAAACATCTACAGTTATTTTTAATCATGATTTTTTCTGTTTCTGGACCTATTTTTAAGGGCTTTAGAGACCAATAATGCAAAAACGGTTTCTATTAGATGCGAGTAGTACACATATACCAAATTTCAAGGAAATCTGAGATGGTGAAGTTCAAAGTGACATATTTTTGTGTTGATTTGACGTGGAATGACCCAAAATCGAAATTAAAACTTTATACAAAAAGGAATAAAATTATGTTTGCCTGCCTGTCTTCTGCCATGTGATGAGCATTAATGTGATCTGCTATTCTTCATTGCGGTTTTGATGAAGTATTCAGAAATTGTGCTGGTTGATGTCTAGACGTCATGTGCTTACTATGTCATCGAATTTCATTCGCTTCTTTCACTTAGCAAATGTACCATTAAGAAGATATGGCGGAAAGATAGAAATTTTACGAAATTTTATTCTGTAATTTTTATTTTTGAGCTATAAGCTGTTAAAACCAATTTAGAAAAGTCAAATTTGTGACGTTATTATGCGGAAGGGTTTAAATCCCTTTTTATTGTTTTTAAATCTTTCCAATTTAATAGCCCTTTTCAAGGTGGTATACACATTGCTGCAAAGGTGATTCAGAGACCCGGGTTCGATTCCCAGCAATGAACATTCTTTTCTGTTCAAATGAAATTATTTTAAAAATATATACAATTTAATATTGCGTTCAAAGCAACTTATTCCAAGTGAACAAACCGTCAACGAGTTGTTTTTAATGGATTTATCAGATGTTTTAAATATCGCAAGGGTAATTCCTTTTATAATAATGTTAATAATACATTTTTTTTCTGTTAATTCGACAGTTTATAATAAAATACATTAAAAACACAAGAGACAATACATTAAAAACATGCAAAAAAAAAAAAAGAAAAGAAAATTGTATAAAGTAAGAAAAATAAAAAAGCAATAAAAAAAAGAAATTAAAAAAAGTTGTAATATTATGTATATACATATTATATTACACATGTATATAAATATTACTTCATATGTATACCCTTGCGTGAACTCTTGCATCAATAATGACTGTGTTGAATAATATTTTAATTAATAATTAGATAAATAAAAAAAGGTCAATATTCACCAAAAAACAATAGTAAAATTTATTTTGGCAAGGTTTCGGCTTCTTGAGCCATTTTCATTGACCCCTCCAGCAACAAGTTTTTTATTTACACCCTTAAAAATATTTTTATTCTAAATCACCGTAAGAACAATCCCAAATATGATACATGGTAGGTAAACAATACAAAAAAGCTAAATGTTATATAAGAAAAAATTTCTATGTATTGTTATAAATTTATAAATTAATAACTTATGTAAATGTGCTTACAGGCTTGAAAATGGCTCTAGAAGCCGAAACTTTGCCAAAATAAATTTTGCTATTGTTTTTTTGGTGAATATTGGCCTTTTTTTATTTATCTAATTGTATTAATCACCAAACCAGATAAAAATGATAAGAGAATTAATTAATATGATATAAATTATTAATTGTTCGTAATTATTAGTAAGAGAGGATGTCAAACAAAGGGAATAAAAGGGGAAATAGGAAAATAAAAAAAATAAAAAAAAACATTGTTTTTCATGTAAATATATATTATTGTATATACATGTAGGTATTGAAATCTTTATTATTATAAGATTTTTTAAGAGCTATTGTATACTTATGGTATGCTTTGTAAAAGAACACTATGCCCATCATAGATGGGTGGCATTGCTTTTTGTGAATAATATTTATGTAATATAGTGTATTATATATAATATTTTTTTATTTTGACATGTAGGATAAGATGTTTTAAATAGTCAATATAAAATGATTAACTATTGGCTAGAAAATTTTTGACGTTTTGAAGGCAATTAGATAAGAAACTTGGCATGTTGAAATTATCCTCTGTATTTCATAACAACAATGATTCCAAGTTTCTGGAGCACTCAAGAAGTTTGGAGAACGTTCCTCTTGTGTTCAACTTCTACTCAATTCCACAAGCAGTTTCCTCTGAAACAAAACGATCTTTATGGTAATTTAATTTAAAATATATTTTTTTTAATTTAAGAATTATTATTAGTACCCTTTGCTTAAGAGTATTGATTTTACTTAACGGAAAAATGGTTTTCTACGGTTAACTTAAGTTGTCATATTCAGAAAAGGTTGCACAGAAAATCATTGCCTACATGCACGTATGTATAACCAATTAATAATTCAGAGAAAAAAAAAATCTTCAATCTAAATAACAGTTTTTTGAAAAACTTCTGTTTTTTTTGTTTCTAGATTTGGTTTATTATTGTGGTCAGAAACTTGACCAATGATAGAAATTTGGGATTAAACTCTGAAAATTTAAATGTGTTTTTTAAATGTAGTTTAAACGGTGGTAAACGAATGATTTTTTTGTCATTTATGATCAAGGGGCTTACAATTTTATTTTTCCGAAAATTGATGCCTATACTTTTTAATTTGATTTCTTTTTGGGGATTATTGAAAGAGAAATTCTTCAATGTTAAATATATTGCAAAAAAGAAATATTTAAAGTAACATACTTTTTTTTTTTTTTTATTAGCATTATTTGGCTTCTTTCAATTTTATTTTTGTTACAGGGTTTACATTTAAAATATACAGATCTGAAGATTAGAAGTTCTTTTTAATCTGTTTTTGAACGATGCAGTTTTTAAAAAAAATTGTTTGCCTTAATTCAGAGTAAATCCTAAAATATTATTATGATATTATAATTTATATTATAGTATAAAAAATGTTTTATTATTTGTCACTGATATTTTCTATTGAATTCGTAAAATTAAAAAAAAAATTTATAAGTCTTTATTACAGTATACAACTGCCTGAACTTGGCTTGTACAGGTACAGGAAGCTCAACAGAGTAGGACTCAAGTTCATTTCATCTCTTTAAGATGGTTCGGTAATAAATAAATTATTTTATTTAAAATAAATTTAAAAAAATGATTCCAATAAAAATTAAATTGAATTGCCCTGAAAGACCCTATGTATATTTTTATTCACACTAAAAAAGAAAATTACTTAATCATAAATAAAAAAAATCTGGTGCGTGCGCGCAACACACAACTTTCACTTACCAACTTACTTAGACAAGAAATTGACGTGTTTTGTTAAATATCATTTCCCAAAGTCACACATTTTTCTACATTCATATCTTATTTTTATTAATCGTTAAAGCCGTTTTTGAGTAAATAAAAAAACCCGTGAAAATGATACAGAATTTATTAAGTAAAGTCCCCCCTTCGGTTGATCAATTTTGATGAAATTTTGGCTATCACATATTTGGCATATACATACATCAAATACCCAGTTTGGTCACAATCGTGAATGCCGTTTTTGAGTAAATAAAAAAAAGCATGTAAAAATGATACAAAATTTATTAAGTAAAGTGCCCCCTGCGGTTGATCAATTTTGATGAAATTTTTACAGACATATCTCGGGCAGATAAATAGATCAAATACTAAGTTTAATCAAAATCGTTAAAGCCGTTTTTGAGAAAATCAAAAAAACACGTGAAAATGTTACAAAATTTATCAAGTAAAGTCCCCCCTCCGGTTAATTAATTTTGATGAAATTTTTACAGTCATATCTCGGGCATATAAATACATCAAATACCCAGTTTGATCAAAATCGTTAAAGCCGATTTAGAGTAAATAAAAAAAACACGTGAAAATGTTACAAAATTTATTAAGTAAAGTCCCCCCTCCGGTTAATCAATTTTGATAAAATTTTTACAGTCATATCTCGGGCATATAAATAGATGAAATACTCAGTTTAATCAAAATCGTTAGAGCCGTTTTTTAGAAAATCGAAAAAAACCTAAAAAGTTATTAAGTAAAGTACCCCCTCCCTTTAAGTAATTTTGATGAAATTTATGCTGTCACATCGCGGGCATATACCTACACTAAATACCCAATTTCAGGATCGCTCGGTTTTATAGTTTTTGAGCTAATCTGTTCACATACACACACACACACACACACACACACACACAGACACACACACACACACAGACCATTTCGCGGGACTTGGTCATTTCGACTCAGGGGACCCCAAAACCTGTATTTCCGTTGAAAACCGGAAGTCGAATTTTTTCACGATCGCAATACTTCCACTTACTATATATTTCATATATAGGTAAGTGAAAGTAAAAAGGATTATTCGTTCATTTATTTCAAGTTTTCAAACTTTGGCAAGTGAATAGCAAATGTTCACCATAGTGGGATGTTTGAATTAGCAACTCAACACATTTCAGCACTCCGTGGTAATTTTTTATATGTGTGTTTTTTAAAAACATAAATATCGAATGTTATTGATTAGAATCAGCTAAATACACAAACCATGCCAAGGGCTGTTATAAAACAGAAGGATCATTATAAAAAAATTAATTATACAAAAAAAAAATTAGTCGCATAACGAATAGCAAAATCATTAGTAATCAATTATTACCGACATAAACGTACACGAGAAGAAAATAATAACAAAGAATAAAGAACACAATAGTACCCTTGTAAACTGAATAACAAATGAGTCATACTTCTTTTAGACATATAAAGCACTGTTGTTATTAAATAAAAAGGTTATTTAGTTTGGAAAGAAACAGTATAAGCAAATATTAGGTAGTTGGCAATACGCAACGTTTTCAATGTTTACTGATTTTAATAAAATAAATAGAAAAATACTACATTTATGTAGCGTCTAGCATTCGCAGAGGAAAGAGGACACGGTAAGTCTGACACAAATCTTAATATTTTTTTTTTTTTTTTGAGATTCCTAGTCAAAAAATTATTAATCAAGGCAATTGGTCCTAAACCCCTAGTAAAAATAAAATAACATTAACATTAAATTAATTTATTTTATATCTTCCGTTAAAAAAGATCTGGTACGGTGCGCGCAACACTCAACTTTTACTTACTAGCCTACTTAGTTTAAAAATCGTTATTAGTTTTGATAAATGAGTAAAGACTATTTAGCAAAATCACAGAAAATAACTATTCCCACATCTGTTTGTTATTCACCATAAGTTAATGAGTACAATAATTATTGAAGAACTTTGAAGTCCTCAATACTTGTCGATTTTATAATTAAGTACATTTTTATTTTTTAGGAGCCTAAAAAAATCCAGATTTCATCAATAATCGAGTTTTTTTACTGTTTGCTTGTTTTTTTACTGCGAGTTGTAAATATATTGTAAAGGTGAATCGAAGTTAGAAGGTGTATTTACGGGTCGTAGCCAATTAAAATTCAATTTTTGATTGTTGGTCTCTTAGCCTTTCCGGAAACCGAGAACGATTACTTTTCCTCTATAACTACTTATATTGCCTTCAGAAATCTATTATGGAACTAAAGTTCGTAAATTAAAAAATAATTACTAAAGATTATCTTGCACCATATGTAAGCGCAATAAAAAAATTTATTGTCAAATAACAGTTTTTATTTTTATTTTCGATAATAAGGGGATGCAAGTGTAATACGGGGTCACCTGTGGTGTAGTGGTTAGCATGGCAACCTACAATACTAAACGTCGCGGGTTCGCGCCTCGCGGTGGCCCTAGTATTTTTTAATGGGAGTAAAAAGAGTGTGATTTTATAATCCTCAATTGTCAATCAAACATTTAGTTGTTGATATCTTCATTTATTTACCATGGAAACAAATAATTTCCATTAAATATGTATGTTTCAAAACATGTTGACAACTTTTTCCCATGAACAGAAGGGCTTTGCTTGTAAGCAGTGGTCTGTCATTAAAGGCATGCGCAGTACATGGGTTCAACTTGTTTTAAGAATTGTCAGATTTAAAAATTTTCTTTTTTCTCCTGTATTTGTTCCTCGATTTTTTTTTTTTTTCATATTCATTAATTTTTGATTTTTAAGCATAATCAGATATAGTTAACATAAAAACAATTTTTATTTAAATGGAAATACTTAATTAATTTAGATAATACTTTATACAAAAACTTTTTCTAGCCATTTAAGACCCCTTAGAACATTTCTATGATTACAAAACATAGGGTAAACCGTACAGTTATTGGCACCCTTAAGACTAAATTTCTGTGGTGGAATTAAAAAAAATACTTTTTATGAAGGGATCTAATTGAAACTTCCTATAGATCCTCTTTATCTATCCTCATAAAGACTCAAGAGTTTTTTTTGGGTCAAAATTTCAACAGTTTTACAATATGGCAATATTTATTGTTAAAAGTGCCAAATCTAGTTATTGTCACCATGTGGATTTAATTGTGAATTCTTCCCTATGGTTAGTTTATTAAACTATTACTTCATAGATGACTTAGAGGACCCTTCAAACATTAGACTCATGTATATCTTGAAATTAAATTAGGACTTGTTTTCTATTTCTTTAAGTTAAAGTTGGAGTGTCAATAACTGTACTGAGTGCCAATAACTGTATGGTTTACCCTATCTGATATTAAAGAACACTTGATTCTTAATAAATATAAGTTTAATAGAAATAGTTTAAGCTGTTTTTGAGAAAATCGAAAAAAAAATTATAACTATTTTTTGTTTTTTCATTGTGTAGATTTAAAGGAAAATACATACTGTCCCATAAAATCGGTTTTTGTTAATGATATTGTAGAAGCGTCCGTATAATTTCGTCTAGGCCGGGGGGGGGGGGGGGGCCACATTTTCATCTGAGGGGGCAGGATGATGAAATTCTTCGGTGGGGTATCGTGGTGTTGAAGCCTCAATTTATTGTTCAAATGGAGCTTATTGATACTTGAAAATTAAAATATGTTTTTATATAATAATTAATAAATATAGTGTTATATAATATTTTCTATTGAGAGAAACAACTCTGCAGCTTCGCCTACCCCTCCTAATAATATAATATATAGTATTTACATAGTAATCAAATAAGGAATTAATGTTCGGCCTGCAAGGCTCCCCCTTTACGTCTCCTAGCCTGTGCTCTTTCATCGGATTATAATAGGATTCCTTCCATATCCTGGAAACGTCCATTTATATCCAAGATGAACTGGTGACCTCGGATTATTTGCATACAAACGCTTAGCTTCGGTCAACAACTGACAAACAGAACTGTCTAGAAGTCATAATATTATTTTTAGGAGACAATAATAATGATCTCCAACTAGTTGAAACTGAAAACCTGCCGTTCTGGAAATTTAGGATTTTACTTTGTTTAAAAAATAAGGCAATACATCTTTTTAGCCCCGATGAAGATCCACAAGTTGGGATCGAAACATAGCCTCTCCAAATAAAAAAACTTTTGACTGAAAATCCTGATTATTTACCATCTTAATTTTAAGAAAACAGTCGACCATTACATACTACTAAGACACTATACGTTTAAAGTTTTCTAATAAAAAAATGAAACGTGTTATTATTGAGTGTAGAAAAGATTTTTTGTGCTAACCGATTCGTAAAAATTATACTTGACGTGTTTCTAAAATATAGGGCTTATTCAACCACTTTAAACAAAACTTCCCTGACTTCGATTTTGAGGAAACAAAAGTAAAAAAAAATAAAAATAATAAACTACAATATTGTAATGAGAAACAAAAACAAAGAGACAAATGATTAAAAATAATTCTAGACTTTTTGTTGGAACAGTTTGAACTAACTCAGGACATGTTCATGACTGATCGAGAACCTTCTACGCTCCGAAGCTGCAATCATATGGTTATTTTTGCGGTATAATATCATTACTAGATGATAGTTTTTGTAACCTAGTTAATTTCAGTTTTTTAACCGACTTCGAAAGAGGAGGTTACTCAATTCGATACTTATGTGCCTTTTTTTTTTCTATGTATGTCCACCGATTACTCAGAGATGGGTGGGCCAATTGGAACGAAACCTTTTGCATCTTCTAGAGTATTTTCCCAAGGCTGTCCATAAAACCGTAAATATTAAAAAATCCTAAACGTAGGTCTAAACGACGGATGGACACCATAATCATAAGACCAAAAAAATCATGGAATTCCAAGAAAGGCCGAGCATTGATAACCCTTTTGAGAGCTGATTATTATGACTTCTTTAAGTTCCGGAAGAATCGTATAAATTTAAAATGGTGGCCATTATTGATTCAAATTAGGTTTTGATTTCCGACTTTCAATCGCTATGCCCATTAAAAAGGAATTTAATTCTTCCTGGAAAAGCTTATTTTCAGTTGATTTTGGGACCTTAACAAAGGATCAGGAACCTCTGTCTTCTTCCCGATACACTCGGCTACTGTCGGATATTAATATACAACTTCATATCATAATTAACAATATCATAAAATCTTATACATAAAAATAAAATGTAATTTTATCAGGATTATTGTTATCGGTTTTTAATTTTGTTTCTGCAATTATTGAGGCGTAAAAATGAAAAAGGCTGTAAGTGCCAAATTATTGATTTCGAGAAAACAAAAAACTATTAGCTAAGCTTAAATGTGGTTCGAAAATCAAGAAAAAATATCATGGATATGTCTAGTCATGAAATAAATACGCCCTGCTAAATAATTTCAATATTAATTTCTTTCACCTCCAATTCCATCTATGATGGTTCATTGTCTAATTTTAGTCTATGTGTAATTAATTGTCTCATTTTAGGCTACCCCGCAAGAATTGAAGCCAAAGTGTTTTGCAACTCAGTTTCTGAATTTGTGTTCCCTTCCCAATTGAAAAACGATTAGGTCTTTTAAAAAACACTTCATTTCTACTCAAGGTAGGGAGGGTGTTAACAGTTTTACACAGCTTATGGTTTAAGCACTGCTCTAGAGCTTCCTCTTTTTTAAGTGTATTCATGAAATTGAAAAATATTTGACTGTTAAAATATTTATAATATAAAGGACCGGGATATAACTGGGCTGGTTGATCTTCATTTCGCCACGGAATAAATCTCGTCCTTACCATCGATAGAATAGTGTGGTTTCACCTGAAAGGTGGCTATATGGCCGAGAAGGGGCACTGGATAAAAAAAAAAAAAAAAAAAAAAAAACCCAGAAACCAGTACTAAATTCACATATAAAAAAAATTAAATTTTTTAGAAACCAATCCTACAAATTACCTCCCACCTCTAAAAAGTATGAAATAAAAAACTTTTTATAAAAAAAAAATTAAACCGACTTCAAAAACTAGGAACCAGTAAAAATAAATGCGCTAAAAAGTATGAAATAATTACCTCTGATTTTTATGAACACACAGCAAAATTCAAAATGGTATAAAAAGCAGAAAAATGCAATAAAACGAATAACTTTATTATGATTTGTACGAATACGCACCAACTGTTAATAAAAATTATTAAATTAAAACATTAAATACCATGTGCAATACAACACAATCTTTTCGGAGGCGGCGCGAAATTTAAAAATTTTAACGCTAGAAATTATGAAAATCTTAAAATCTTCTGAATAGATCGTCTTTTCCCATCTATTGGTTTCAATGTCCATCGTATTTAATGTAATTTGGAGATTTTTATTTTGCGCCGCCTCCGACATGATTTTGTTGCATTGCACATGGTATTTAATGTTTTAATTTAATAATTTTTATTAACAGTTGGTGTGTATTCGTACAAATCAATAAAGTTATTCGTTTTAATGCATTTTTCTGCTTTTTATATCATTTTGAATTTTGCTCTATATTCATAAAAATCAGAGGTAATTATTTCATACTTTTTAGCGCATTTATTTTACTGGTTCCTAGTTTTTGAAGTCGGTTTAGTTTTTTTTATAAAAAGTTTTTTATTGTTTGATATTGTAGTGTTATTTTATTCTAATAAAAAATATTTAAAAACACAATAATGTTACAATATTATTATCTTTTCTCGCTCGAGCGAAATCTTTTTTCGTAATAAGAGTGAAATATGGCTTCTATAACTTTCTTATCCACGTTATATAATAATAATAATCCCCCCTAACACACCGAAACGTAATTATCCGTAACAAATATTGTATGACCAATCTCAGCTGTTTTGAGAGAGACGTTTACCTGTCAGGCAGGGTATGTACATATTAGAAAAATAAAATATATAAATCTAACATTTATATATAAAAATATGGTTCATTTATATTACTAAACGTATCGATAGTCTATTCTCTAATCCGAATATAATAAAAAAGACCTGTACACTACAACCGTGGATAGTTAATGTAGTAGTTATATGTATGGTACAGGTATGGTATTGTTAAAGGGAAGTACAGTTTCTCTAATTATTTTTATACAGGGTGTACCCTAACCAAACTGCCAAACTTCAGGGATCGATAGAGGATCGAAAAACTAAGAAAAAAGTCCCCTGGCTTTTTCCGGGGCAGGGGGGGGGGGTGACTATTTTTCGGAACAGGAGGAGAAAGAAATCTTTAAAATGATGCCTCAATTATCAAATTTCATGAAGTATTATTTTCAGATTTCGAAGTTGCCACTTTATATGAGATCGACCTATTAATTAATATAATTAATATCTTGATTTTGGGGATTTTATTATTTATTTGTAAAAAAAAAAAATGTTCCAAAAATTATCAGTTGTATTGAACGACATAAAAACGCATTTATTTTTTTTAAATTCTATTTTTGTACCTCTAGCAAAGAGCTGTTTTAGTATGTTTTTTTTTTTTTTATGCCTCGGATGGGATAAGCTTTCCTTAGATTACTAACCCGTTGAGTATTTTATCTTCTTCATAGAATTCGAAGGTTGAGCCGAGGAAGAAATTGGTTGTTATTGTGAACAATGGAAGGAGTATCACAGAGCTATGTGCTTGGGAACTTTCTGTCCGATCTGGCCATTGTTTTCTTTCCTTTACACTTCTTCTTTATTAATTTTATGTATTCTAAAACCTTAGAACATTGTAAGGAATGTCTGTATCATTGGAAACTTTATTTTACTACAATACCTTTAGTTTGTTTGTCTAAGTAACGTCCCTTTATGGACTAATCCACTAAGGCTAATCGGACGATGCTACATTTGGAGTCCTAAATTTCGCCTACACAAACAGGTATAATTAGGAGAGGGATCTTTAACGAGTACCAGACATCGCACAGGCTTGGGACTTCCCGTTTACGTCATATATATGGGGCGCATAGTGAAGATCTAGGATTTTTTATAATTCGTTTAAAAAATCCTAGGGTCATCGCAGGATGCGAACCAGCTAACTTTAATATTTTAGACAGCTATGTTAGTCACTGTACCACAGGTGACCCTTAGTACCTATTAATACAATATAAATAAATATTATATATGAGGAGGGGGGCGATGGATTTTGCTGGATGAAGAATAAAATTAAATGCTTAAATAGAAGCTTTGAAAAAACATTGGGGCGACAGGTAACATTTAGGCACAATTCAGCATTAATAGCCCCTTCTCTGAATTTTAAAGCCTCTGAAAATCAACCGTTTTCGAGAAAACGGGACAAAAAACCACTTTAATCGTGTCTCAGATTAATTACATAATAATAACTACTATTTGTATTTAGTCAGTAATTATTTTATATTGTATTTAGTGCGGTTGTATATGTAACTACATGGCGTTAAAAGAATAATTGAATTTTATTTCATTTTCCTTTTCTAATTTTGTTTCACTATTATGTATTTCCATGTATGTATATATTATTTATTAATATTTTAATTATTATGATTATTTTACATGTATATCTTTTTTAAATATAATTTGTTTGAACGACACTTTATGCCACTAAGGCTAATCGGACGATGCTACAGTGGGAGTCCTAAATTTTGCCTATCCAGGTATAATTAGGATAGGAATCTTTAACGAGTAACTGACATCATACAGGTTCGGGGCCACTATTTTACGTCCTATCCAAAGGACGGCATTCCTAAGGATTTTTACTCCCTTTAAAAAATCCTAGGGCCACCTCGGGATGGGAACCCGCGACCTTTAGTATTGTAGATTGCTATGCTAACCACTTGACCACAGGTGACCCCTACAAAAAAAGAAAATATGAATTTTGATATTGTATACGTTTTAATTTATTCTGCATAATAGTTATTATGATAATCTAATTAATAATTTCTTATTTAAAAATAAAAAATATTTTATTAGTTATATTAATGATCAAAGTACTATTATAAACTAATAGTACAGATACAAGAAGTGTGGAGCCCACATGAAAGAGCACGCAGTAGCTTACATATATCTGTCTACAAGGCAGTTTACAAGCACCCAAACACGGGCAAGCCCTGTCAAAACATTACTCGAGCCTCTACATAACAGGAGTCCTGAAAAGGAATTGAATGAATCGTCATCGTGAATGGGATGTTTCCCCTGTCAATGGGAAAGTTACAGCATGCAATCTTGTAATTTATCGTGCCGGCAATAGTAAACCTGGATCCTTATCGTCAAGTGCGAATCTTCCATTCATCGTAAACAGTAGAACCGTTTGAATTGTAACTGTTCCCTTATAAAGAAAACATATCCGTGAGCGCATTTTAATTGTTAAGTACAAATTAGGATTTATTTGTTCGCACATGACTTGGCGGAAATTTAACACATTTATTAGTTTTTAGTGAGCACTTCACATGGTTAGCAACCTCATTAATGGTTAAATTCATTCATCAAGGATCCGCCTAAAAATTATTGCAAAATGTAATGATATACTTATACGAAAACATTTTTATTATTTCAATCTATTTTTGTGGGTAACCACCGTATTTTAAATTATTTTAAATAATTTATTTTTTGAAGAGAAAAGATTGGGCTCTACCGGGAGTCGAACCTGGGTCTTGCACGTGACTTGCGCGGTATGCTAACCACCGCACCATAGAGCTCGCTTCCAAGCTGAGCCAATCCTTCCTCTTCACTGATACCTCTCCCTCGATCTCGCAAGTTTTGCGAGTATTTACGGGAGGTGGACAATTTCGCAAAACTTGAGAGATTATTATTATTATTATTTATTGTAATTTGTTTTTGGGGAGAACCCCATACATATAGAGTTGGTCACTACTAATACCATACTAATAGTAAGAAAAAAAAAATAAATAAAAATACACATACACTACATACCTACTACGACAAACTAATAATAAGGAGAAAAAAACAAAAAAAAAAACAAACATATTTAACAATGAAAAAATATCTCACTATAAATGGACAATAGATATAAATAAATACAAAAAAATGTCAACATATTTTAGAATCTATACAGGTGTTTACAATACTATTTACTTCAGTGGTTGTAACAGTGTTTACACTATTTATTTACATCTACTAGTTTTATGTAAACGATAATAAAAGTGTTTCTTTCATCCTTTTTTTTTTCTTTTTTTTTTTTTTTTTTTTTTTATAATAGCGAAAATAAATAGAAAATTCTCTCCTTATGCTGATTATGTAACTAATAATTGTTTAAATTAAAATAATAACATAAGTATATTGTAAAATATATTAAAGTGTAGATATATGTATACTTAAATACTGTTAATGAGAATACGTCGATATTGTAGCGTAATGAATTAATTAAAATGAAACGTATCTTATCCCTCAAGTATGAATTGCCTCAGTTTCATAGAATAGATAATAAAAAAATACAAATTCCGGATTTGTTCTGCACTATTTACTTTCAAAATTGCAGGTAATTCTACTACGGATTTGTTTTGAACGCCTGGTAAATATTTACGTCTTATATCTGCATACATGGGGCATTCTACTAGCAGGTGGTATAAATCCTCGTTTTGCTTCCTATTGCATATAGAGCACTGTTCTAATGTGTTAATTATATAAGTATTATCTTTTAGGGAAAGCTTAATGATATATTTGCCGGAAAGTCTTAACTGCGCTATTATTTTGATCATTCTGAATGGCAGAAAACTTTCGAGATCGATGAGATCGATTATGCGCATGTCACGCGGAAGACCCGGGTTCGACTGCCGGCGGAGCCCAACCTTTTCTCTTCAAAAAATAAGTTATTGAAAACATAAGTACTTGGAACAGACGATGACAACAAACAACAAAAGGAAGGCCTCTCTATAAATTTATTCCAGAGATCACTTACTACAACACTTACTAACTATGACAAAATTAAAAGTTCACACTACAAACTGACACAATTTTTAACTGAACACGGACAAAGCAAATCATACCTAAAACGATTTCACCTGACGAACTCTGAAACCTGCAACTGCGACGGACAAACTTCACAAACATTTTCATCACTTCTTATACATCTGCCCAATTTTTGACAATAAAAGATACCATCTAATAAGAAGAACATCCTTCTAAAAGGAGACAGCCGGCCGTCAAATGAAAAGTACATTTATAAGAATTATAACAAGGAATTGAAAACATTTATAAATGAAATTGATTTTGAATTTGTTCAAGAAGACCGAGAAAATTGAAAAGTCGGACATGTTGATCTTTTGTTTTTATTTTTATTTAGCTTACTTTATTGTCATTTTATTATTTTTATCTCAAAAGAACTTTTTGTGCTATGTTTTATGTAAACTATATTTCTGTATTATATCTCATGTTAGGAATTTCTTTTTTGTATTCCAGATTTTGTATTTTCTTGTTTTGTTTATCCTTATACACCTAATTAATCCTGTACTTCTGGATTGTATTGTACTTCTGTTTTTCCCAATTAATTCTGTATTGATACATGTAATATGCCTGGTGCATGGAGCATGTAGGTACATATTAACAAATATAAAGCTCTCATAGTCCGGGAGCTGAGGGCCAAAAAGGTGCCTGATTTGAAGAAAATTGTTGATCATATAGGCTGAAAATACTCATTTCATAGACAACAAATGTGAACGTCTGCCACCTCATATAGGTTTCCATTAAATTTTATAGGCGAACAAAATCGACATTTTTGAACTTTTTTCAATTTAAACTCGAAAACGATTTATCGCAGAAGAAATTGTGTTCTTTATAAAATAAAAGGGCATTAAATTTCCCTTCGAGGTCATCGCAGTTAAAATCGGGTAAGTTTTTTCGCCAAAACCGATTGTCAATTTAGCCACTTTAGCGGAAAAACGAATTACGCTCATGTTCCCAAGCTTGCAATTAAAAGAGGGTTACTCCAAATAAAAATGTTACCTATAATAGTTGTAGAATATTGAATTCTGTTTAAAACGATCTCATTAATTTTAAAATTAGCCCACTCCTGTAGAGACAAAGTAATTAAAACTTGAACGTATTTAGCGCCTTGTGGTCAATTCGGCTAATACAGATCACAAAGAATTGCTTTCATCTTACTATAAGAGGGTAAACTATTTCAAATAGAATGATATATTTTAAGTTTAAATCGGATTAGTGGTTTAGCTGGCTTCGGTACATCAAAGATCTGTAATTTTACGATTTTGGTGGAAACCTTGTTCCAACGCCCCTATCTCAAAAACACCTAGTTTAAATGAAAAATGTTTTAGATAAAAGTTTCTGAGCATCAAATTTAGCAGGCAATAAGCTCCTTAGACATAACATTAGCTAAACCCTGCCAGGAAATACAAATGAAAACGTGAAATTATTCGTTGTGTTTCTTAGTATTTTTTGCCACAATACGTACTACTTGCTGTGAGATTTCAAGGTGATCTTGATGAGTTAATAGTGATGAGGTGATCTCCATAGAGTGAGCTTAACGAGTCGAAGGAGTCGAAACCTGGGACATAATAAAACTGATCCCGGCACTTTTTGGGTAAAAATGACGCGATGGGTGTTCGTAACCGGATATTACGGTCACACAACAACCCAAAATACCCCTAACCACGCCAGAAGAAGCGTAGCATTTACTATACAATAAGTTAAAAAGATCCAACCCTACATTTTTCGTTATATATGTTCCACCTTTTAAATTTTCATCAATGAAAAACATCATCCATAAACATATCGGCCCTCCGGATATTTAAACATAAACATTATACACGGAAAGTTTCCATACCGAATAAATCCCAGATTTAGCGGCCTCTTCCTGGTAAACTCTCCTTATTCCCCTTCAAGCCGCATTGCGGTATCCTGCAAAGTCTGTCTCCTCTCTCCTTAACAAGATTTTATAAAAATTTATTACTATAATAAAAGGTTGCTACATAAAATTCTAAACTACGTGAAAATTATGTTTGTTTTTATTATTGTCCTCCCTCTGAATTAATATTGCATTCTCCCTTATAATTGAGTCGTCATAATTTTAAAGATTATCCTTAAGCTTCTAGTTTAAATAAGGATATCCCCTTATAGTCACGAAAAAAAAAGCCGTATTAATTACGGTATGAAAATTAAAGTTCGCGAGGACTAACTAGAGCTAGAATGGACATAGTTGGTCGTGGTAGTCAAGGGAGTGGGGGTAATTAATTAATTGGAGGGGGCATTTTACTTAATAAATGTTGTCCCATTTTCAAGTGTTTTTTTTTTTTTTTATTTAATCAAAAACGGCTTTAACGATTTTGATCAAACTTGGTATTAGATGTGTGTATATTCTCGCGATGTGACAGTCAAAATTTCATCAAAATTGATCAATTGGAGGGGGCACTTTACTTAATAAATTTTGTCCCATTACACTTGTTTTATTTATTTATTTAGTCAAAAACGGCTTTAACGATTGGGTAGCTAGGGAGTGGAGGTAATTGATTAATTGGAGGGGGCACTTTACTTAATAAATGTTGTCCCATTTTCAAGTGTTTTTTTTTTTTATTTACTCAAAAACGGCTTTAACGATTTTGATAAAACTTGGTATTAGATGTGTATATATGCTCGCGATGTGACAGTCAAGATTTCATCAAAATTGATCAATTGGAGGGGGCACTTTACTTAATAAATTTTGTCCCATTACACTTGTTTTATTTTTTTATTTAGTCAAAAACGGCTTTAACGATTGGGTAGCTAGGGAGTGGAGGTAATTGATTAATTGGAGGGGGCACTTTACTTAATAAATGTTGTCCCATTTTCAAGTGTTTTTTTTTTTTATTTACTCAAAAACGGCTTTAACGATTTTGATCAAACTTGGTATTTGATGTATGTATATGTGACAGCCAAAATTTTAGTAACCGTATTATGAAAATAAAAACTTTTATTTATTAATAAAAAGATTAATGTTACTTACGCTCGTAAGAGCGTAAATACTCTCTTACTTACATAAGAAATGATTAAAAGCCGCTTGCATGCGTTAAATTTACCGCCTATATTGAAGGGAAACGATTTTTTTATGGAGAAGGAATAGAAAGAAAAATTCGTTATCAGCTGTGTGAGATATCCGTTACTGATAAGAGTGATAAGAGCCTCTTATCACCAGGACTGCCAATTTCCCATATCTCTCTACCTGATCAACTCATTTCCCTCGTATTACTATAATTTCCTTCACGTTTCTTCCAATTACCTTTCTGTTTTTTTGTTTTGCTTTTTTATTATTTTCGATCCTACAATATACTTTAAGCTTTATTACAACAATCAATAAGTTTCTGCCATTAAATTACGCGTTAAAGAGGTAGTAAACCATTAAGTTTGCCATCTAACAATTATTCGTTTTTGTTCTTTGTTCCATTTTAATTTATTTTATCGTCGACATGGCCAAATCCAGATACCAATCCTTTCACAATAGACTACCTACTCCTCCCAATCTTCTTGTCTCCGTCCTCGCTTCCTCCTAAATTCCGGACAATCCACCGAGGCCTCTGAAAAGAAGATGACCTCGGGATCTTCTAATTTATAATTATTAAAAGAGAGCTAACGCCGAGTAGCTTCTCAACAAGTTTATTCATATCATTTACTAGATCTATTATGTTCTTTTTTTTCTCATCACAGTAACCGTGTAACGAGTAGTTTTATTTCTACCCATACCATCCTACGACATTACGCTTATTTAGTTATAAAATCAATTTATGCAAACGTTTGTCATACAACATACATAGATTAGAACAATGAAAATAGAAAATAATTAAAATGAGAAAAAGTTTACTAAACAATGTGCCCCCTCCGTTTGACCAATTTGGATGAAATTTCGGCCGTCGCATCGCGGGCATATACAGTCACCAAATACCGAGCTTAATCAAAATCGTTAGAACCGTTTTTGAGAAAATCGAGAAAAACGTAAAAATTAGACGAAATTCTTTAAAATGGTGCCCCATCCGTTTGACCAATTTTGATGAAATATTTGCTGTCACATCGCGGGCATATACATACACCAAATACCCAATTTCAGTTTTGTACGGCTTATAGTTTTTGAGCTAGTCTGTGTACATACACACGGGGGGGGGGGGGGTTTCAATTTTTGTCGAATTTGCGTGATCTCTTGGCCTCGTCATGAGAAAAATAATTTTTTGCTTCAAAAATTAAAATATGCAGAAAAAAGGTACGTGAAACGTTTACACTCATCAAACATGGCGAGTTTAATCAGAATCGCTCGAGCCATTTTTGATAAAATAGAAAATAAACGTAAGAAGTGAGACAAAATTGATGAATTATAGTGCCCCCTCCGTTTGATCAATTTTGATGAAATTTTTTCTGTCACATCGCGGTTATATACATACATCAAATTCCCAATTTCAGGTTCGTACAATTTATAGTTTTTTTGAGCTAGTCTGTTCACATAAAAACAGAGACCATTTCTCGGGACTTGGTTATCAGATTCAGGGGACTCCAAAACGTGTATTACCCTTGAAAATCGGAATTCGAAATTTTTACTGTACAATACTGTCCCTTACTATATGTTTCAAATAGAAGTAAGTTAAAGTTAAAAAAAAAAATATGTTAATATTTATTTATATTTCTACAACGTATTTCAATTATATAAGAGGCAAAGTGTCTTCCAAAAATGCTAAAAGGATGCTTTTTTTAACTTATTGTACAACACTCAAACTTTAATTTTAGTTTTCTTAAAATTAAATTTTGCGATTAGTTCGCGTTGGCTTCTTACCGACCGTATAAAACTGGAGTTATTAGTTCTAGTTATTAGTCAAGTGTATGACTCCCAACGTGATAAAACTGCTTCCTGAACTTACAACACCAATCCCCATGGCAAATATTCAGAATGTAAAAAAATTATAATCCAAGTCGAACAATGCTGCTTTTTTTCTTTTATTACGTAAATGAATTTCATTTAGTAGGGTTTTGCAGCTAAAAGCAAAATAATAATTACTTGAATACAGAACAAAATAATGATTAAAAAATAATTTTTGGACATGAAAAAGCAAAAACAAATATATATTAGTTTTAAATATTTTACTTTTTAAAAGAAAAGCCGTTCGAGCCCGGGTCTCCTGCGTGATGTGCATATTGACGGGAGACAAATACAATGAAAATATAATATGAAAAAGAAGTTTTTTTCTATATTTCGTAATATTTGTTAATATTAATTTGCTTACTCAATCTTGAATCTCACATTGTGATTGTTAAAAGAGTTTAATGTCAATACATACAAAACGATTTTTTTTAAAAAACGAATTTTCTTAAGGGGACTAATACACCTTTATAGTTATTTATTCGATCATGCCATTATAACTTTAAACTAAAACCTAAGTTATATTCATTTTATTAACATATCAATAACAATTCATGACTAGCTCTAAGGATTTTTCCGTTGTTGTCTTTCAAGAAGATATCTTGACGATTCGCTTGCGGAAAGAAAAATAAACGTTGCATAATTGAATTTTGTTATATCATTTGGATTATTTTAGTGCATTACGTAAAAATAATTGTGTCGTCATCTTTAATTGTCTAGATATCTTTTTAGATTTATTATTTTACATTCTTCAAGAATCATATTTTGTGTGAAATAAAGACTAATCAATGTGTTATATTTGTATTGTAAATCTGTAGGAATGGTTAGAGAGACATTAACGTGTAAGTTGAAAGGTAAAAATATTATTATTCTGTTGCGTATATAGAATATTTGCATAATACTTGCTGATGACCTGATGAACTCTGAAGGTTCTCAAATTACCATATCAATATATTTTTCATTTACTAGAGAAATTTTCTTATCTTGTTTTAAGTTGTACCTCAAAAGTTTTGTTAAAAACATGTTGGAGCCTGGAAATAGCAGAATAGGGTTTTTAAAAATATATATCAAAGGTATGAAGAGGAAATGGTTGGGGGTGCGGTTAAAATAAATTGCACGAATAACATATTTAATTATTCAATGAAATTTAACAAATAAATCTATTTTCACGTTATTTAATTATGATTATTTAGTTAATCGCTTTCAATAATTTAATATAATTGAAGCGTGGAAATGCATAAGTGTATAGGTGCCTTAGGAAATTTTTACAGAAAAGATGTGACTTATACCTTATAGTGTGAAATACGTTCAGTGCTTACACCCATGCCATCTTTCATACGTTCAATGAACTCTTTTCTAACAACAAAACATTACTTACACTCATTTCTGAAAAATGGATTTGGCACATATAACAATTTGACAAAAAAAATTTTGTTTCATTTTTTTGGTACTTAGACCCCTAGGTATTTCCACGCTTCAATTATTTAAATAAGTGATTCTTGCATATTAGTGCTTTTTATTTATGTCTAAGTTCAACTATCTTCCACTATCATTATATCAAAGATAATAATTTCTTGTTTTCCTGTTATTTTACAGTAGCATATATAAAAATTTTCTTTTAATTATGCAGATAATAAATATAAGAGACTTTATATTTTTAGGAAAGATATTTGAGATAGTACGCTTTAAATATTTGAGGCCCTTTATTTCTATATAATTGTAAAATTTTATATTTTTTTCTAAAAAATCAACGGAGATGTTTCAATATGGGGAAATGTATCTTTGGCCCAAAGGTGATACTCAAAAATGACATTTTCAAAAAGTCGTTAAGAGAATTTGCCAAAGACAATTTTTTTTTTCTTTTTAATTTCGCTTATGAGGTGTCACAATTAAGCCCATCCTGTGGAGTCGGTCAAAGTGACATTTATTGGTGATATACTTTGCCCTTAAATTAAAATAAAATATATAACAGAATGTCAGGTAAAAATGAGATTTTTAATATTGCTATATTTTATGAATATATGTGAACTATCCTAATAATATTATTTCAAAAGTTTAAATTTAAAAATTTTTGATAATCTATTAAAGAAATAACCAACATATTATATAACTTATATTATAAGCGTTCATATATTATATAATATTTATTGTTTTATGAGTATTTATGTCGGTGAATAGTTTAGCGTATACAGGATCTGAATTAGAATGTTAAGGGTCAGAGGTCCGGGGTATCGATTACTGTACACCAAACCATCTTCTCTAATATTTCGACTAAGTCATTACCGACTTAGTTACATTACTTTGTTATATATATTTAGGCGGATTATCGTTGTACTATCACAAGGAAACAAAAATAAAGTTATTTTTAACTCAGCGGTTATATGATTATTTATTTATATCTACTTTAATCAATGTTCTTTTTTTCCATTCCTTCATATATTCCAGGATAGCGGTATAAAAATATACAGATACTATTGTAAATTATTATTCTATTGTAGGAGAAAGTTTCAACGCAGCAATGTAATTCTTCTTCAGGACAAGTCGAACTAGGAAATGAGAAAAAAAAATATATATATATATATATAAATTTGTTTTACTACGGAAGACACTTTCTTCTTTGTATTGCATTCAGTTTTCAAATCAAGTTGCTTGGTTATCACAAAAACGTTCAACGGTGTAACTAAAGTTTCGGAAATTTCTTCCATCTTCAGTCTTAATTCCTTATTTTTCTAGTAACCATTTTATTATTCAACATTATACGTCATTATTTATAAATAAAGCCACCTTTTTAAACGCACTATATCTAAAAAGAAAACTATCCTTAGAAAACACAGAAATAATTAATACATAAATATATAATACTAGCTGTATATACCGGTTTCACCCGGAGAATTTCATTTTTTAAATCTATAAAGTGAGACTTTTGTCGACTCAAACGGTCGATTTCGTAAAAAGCAATGTAAAGCGAGATCAAAACGATTTTTATAACAATAAAGAATATACCCAGAGATTGGATGAAGTTATGAAATTTTAATATGGACAGGTTTTCGCACTTGGTATGAATGAAACTTTAACAAATAATAATTTTTGTGTAACAAAAAAGGTAATAGTAAATTTAAATATCTACTAATGTATCCTAAAACTATTTTCCAGCAGAATATTGAATGAAGAAATGGTTACACAACTTTCTCGAATGTATAAAAAAATATTTTAATTTAATAAATATCTATAGAACTGACAATACATTTAGACAAGGCTATAAATTAGCTAAGAATGCAAAGAGATATAATTTGTTTGTTAGTTTAACATCACTTTATGCTACTAAGACTAATCGGACGATGCTACAGTGTTACAGGGAGTCCTAAATTTTGCCTATCCAAGTATAATTAGGATTGAGTTCTTTAACGAGTACCTGCCATCGCACAGGCTCGGGACCTCCATTTTACGTCCTATCCGAGGGACGGCATAGCTAAGGATTTTTAACTCCCTTTAAAATTCTAGGGCAACCACGGACGCGAACCTGCTTGAGATATAATTTGATTATCTTTAAATACAACCCGAATCTTTTTTTTTTTCCTCAAACCACTTTGAATTTTTATCGAATCTAAAAAGATACTTAACAAACAAGATTTGTAAATTTATTCTGTATTTTATGGAAACACAGGACGTTAGATAAGAAATGGACGATTTGTTTAAATTTTTTTTGGTATACCTAAGTTTTATAACGATTAAGTTTAACAAGTTATCAATAACAAGTTTTTTGTTGTCTCTACTATGGCAAAATTTTGTTATTCGCACAAAATAAAATAATACTAAAACTGTTTTCTTATCAGAAGAAATTACTAATTTGCATTAGCGGCCTCAATGATAATTGATGCGATAGTTCACGTGACTACGTTTGACCCTGTTACATATCATTATTTAACCGTCAAAGAATAACGTTAGTACAGCATATATAATATTACTAATAATATATACACTTGCGAGGGCTCTTGTGTTACGAATCTAGAATATTATTTTTTATGATTTTTTGGTGAAAAATTCATTGGTAATAGCCGTGATAATGTCATGGTTTTGAATCACCAGGAAGATTAATAATGTATATAATTTATTTTATTTAATTTATAATTTATAAGATAGCAATTTTAAAAAATCTGGTGCGATGCGCGAAACACATAACTTTCACTTACGAATTCATCTAGTTTAGAAATGGACGTTTTTTTGATAAATATTCAGCACCTTCTCACATGTTTCCATATTCATTAACCTATTTTCGTTTTTCTCCGTAAATTATATGTATTAGGATTCGTATTGCGAAAATTTGAAAATCCTTCGTATTTTTCGATTTATTATTGTTTATTTATTTTTTTAAGGAGCCTAAAAGGCCACCTGTGGTGTAGTGGTTAGCATGGCAAACGACAATACCAAAGGTTGCGGGTTCGCGTCCCGCGGTGGCCCTAGGATTTTTTAATGGAAGTAAAAAAAACCTTGGTTATGCCATCCCCCGGGTAGGGCGTAAATTGGAGGCCCGAGCCTGTACGATGTCAGGTACTCGATAAGATCCCTATCGTAATTATACCTGGATAGGCAAAGTCTAGGACTCCCATTGTAGCATCGTCCGATTAGCCTTATTAGCATAAAGGGACTCTAAGCAAAAATTTTAAATTTATTTAAATGTATAGGTTGCATATATGTACATCCATAACACACAGATAGATTAGAATAAACACATTGTCACAGAAAAATCTAAGAGTGAAATTATAAAAATTTTAACCACAAGACTGTGATTTTCCCCTTTTTTGGTCTTAAAAATGCTCGCACACGTGCGAAACGTCAGCAATAATACAGTATGACTGTGACTCTATAAAGGTCAATCAATATATAAAAACATTTTTGAGACCCTACCTGCTTATAATTTTTGGAACCTTCCTTCATTATTATAGTGGTCTTTTCAATCTTCTTCTAATTGAAGATTAATACTATTTTTTTTTTTTTAAATTTACTAAAGAAAATTTTGATCAATACAATTTTCTCCTCATACATAATTTAGTTTATTCTTCCTATTATACAGATCGAGTTTTACAATTTGTAACGGTTTGTTTGTTTATTGAGGTTTATAGGCATAAAACCCTAAGGTCATCAATGCCTTTGTCTATTTGTTTGTCTTTGTTAACTGATACCCAAATCTTGTTTAGGTACCTTTTAATATTAATTTCTCCATCACACATTTTTTCTCGTCACAACTTTTACTTTTTAATAGTTTAAATTCATGGCACTATCCATATTATAAATTAAATAGAATTAAATATTTAATTTAGACTATTTGTATTTTAACTTTTTTTTTATTATGTATTATTAATTATTTTTAATATGAAGGGAAAAAACAAATTTTAATTTTTCTTAATAAATCTATTTTCTTTAAGAATTTCACTACCGATGCGACCTTATCCTCATTGTTACCAAGTGCATCCGAAATATTGCTTGTCACTCCGAATTTGGCTAACCTGTAGAACAAGCATTCTTGGAAAATATGTTTTACCGTAAGAATGTCGTCGCAATACTGACACTTTGGGGGTGGCTGTTTTACTATAACATGTATGTGGGTAAGGTTGGTATGCCCTATTCTTAGTCTGGTTATAGCAACTTCCTCTCTTCGATTTGAACGGTTTGAGGTATTCCACGGGGTCACTGATTTTTTTATGGTTTTTAATTTGCTCGGTGGGCTCTCGTTACAATTTGTAACGGTATTAATTAACTGTATTCCTTTTAACTTAATAAAAAACAGGATTATTGACAATTTATACATTAATATAATAAATTACATATTATCATTTAAGACAATACTATAATTTACGTTGATAAAGATTTGGAGTTAAAAACAGAGAGAAGTGCTTTATTTCAATATCAACCAATGCTGCCCAAATACCTTGGGTTGCTATATAACACAGCATCCCGAATAATACTAAAATACATGAATACCTACAGCTAAAATACATTGTTAAATTTTATTTTATAATTTAATATCTTATTCAATTTTTTTTTCTTTCTTCCCCCCCCCTTTTTAATTTTTTTTATTTTTCTATATAAAAAAAATAAAACCAAATAAACTACAGTGATAATATACATAAAAAGAATATAACTATAAGAAGCTTTTTCATTGTATGCCTGCAATGGCTTGCATTTGAACAATAACTAAGAAATTATGTATAATAATACAATTCAATTAATATTTAAAATTATACTAATCTATATTAATAATATATTAATCCATACGGTCCTATATTAAATTTTATACTGGTTTCTTGCTTATTATGAAAACATCTCTTAAAAAGAATAAAATGTTTTCCAATCCATTTTAAATTCGTAATATCGTACTTTAAACATTTTATTAGACCCATTACTTTTAACTCCATTTAATAATTATAGTGAAAAAAAAAAATTCTCAAACATCTAAAATTTCAGCCTAAATTAATTTCTTGAAAATTATTTGAGGAAGTATCTGAGAGATCAGGAGACCGTTTCCTTATCGTCAGTGGCCGGCGCCGAGCCTCTGGTCCAAGAAGTTGAAGACCTCAGAAAGAATTATAAGAGTTGTATAGTATATTTACTCGAAGGAGAACGGGGAGGTGAAATCGGCTTTCTAGAGGAGTAGGGATCCAAGGATGGGGGTTGCGCAACAGAGTTCTCTCTCTACCTTCTTGTATATATTATTATTATATTTTACTCTGTTCTTTATAATATTATAAATTGACGATTAAAATACAAATCTTACAATGGAAATACAAAAATTATTGAATAATATCAATACCAGAAATGTGTCAAGTGAGGAAGCACTGGAATCCACTTGTTGCGATCCAAATATGCAAGCTCTTGGTTCGAACATCAACGCATTCGAAGGAGGAGCGTGGGTATCCATTTTCGATGCAGTTCGATTCACAAATTCTTTATTCAATAAAAAATGAATAAAAATGGTATTTTAATACACGTAAATCATAAATGGTAAATATATGAACTCCGCTTTCAATATTTTTTTGTAGAGAAATTTTAAAATTATTTCTCTGTGTAACAGAACGAGAGAAATGTAAGGATTCATGGTACGTGACCAACAAAATCCTACATACCGACAATTACAATCGGTAGACCAACGTATAAAGTCACTTTATAAACGCTTCCCTACTCACATACAATAGATATGCGACATCGAAGGCAAAACATCGATGTTCTTGAATTTTCTTGTCTTTGAATTTGAATCTTTTTAATTTACACGTTCTTTAAACATTAACATATTAGTGCCCAAACGTATTTAAATCGATGTTTTAGTGTAAAGCATTATTAATATATAAAAACATTGATGTTTTCTACTTAGTTGGTTTTACATAATCATTTATTAAATATTCAACTGTTAGGACCTAAACATATTAATTATAGCTAAAACATCGATGTTTCAGAAACATCGACATAGATGTCGCATCCCTAACATACAACAGCTGATATGCCAATAAGTAGGATATTAAAAAGGCGCTGGATAATCCAGATTACCTGAAACAAGCCAGACAAGAGGCATTGTTGGGTGCCAACCTTCCCGTGTATTACATGCCCTTATTTAATTAGCATAGGGCACATTTGCTGATTGTAAAAGTTTGTTGAAAGCCGCGAATTAAGAAATGAAGGCACAAAAAAAGAATTAAACTGATTACTTGCTTTACATGATAATATGTACTAAAACAAAACAGTTGATAACCCCTACAGCTGTTCTGAAGAAAACATTGCAGGTGCTTTAACATGTACCGCTAGCTACAGCTATTCAATGTTTGTACGTGCCTAGTCGCTTGTTTTCTAGATATTACTTTACAACTGGTGTGTGGGTCTCAGTTCAATGAATGTAGCATTATATAGCAATGTTTTTCATGTTTGTTTACTTAAACTTCCTTTATAGTATTATTGTAGTAGTTGTTAGGAATAATGTTTAGTGTAATAACGTGTGGGAATCAAATCCAGTTGTTATTTCGTGAAACACAGCTAATTATGGTATTATGTACTAATAAAAATACGTACATAAAATTATAACTGTTATTTACTTATTTGACGGCGGCTGTACCGCATAACCTTTCTTATCACTTGTTCCTATTAACTGATTTTTTAAAAAAAATTTCTGAATAATTTCGGTGACAATTAGTGTTTTATTTTTCTCTGTCTTTTTGATTGTTTATTTTTTTTGGTTTATACCGCAGAGGGCCCATTTATTAATATTTTAGAAAGCATTAAGTGACTTTCATCTGTTTAAAGAAATACAAAAATAATAAAACCAATGTTTTATTATTCCATTTCTTTTTTCTAAGTTATTTAAAGATGTTAGTATAAGGTATTTCATTTATAATATAGATATTATATGATAAATAATATAATATATTATCATAAAGTTAACAAGAAGCTAGACGTTATCGTGGGCAGTGATGACTGCCAAGTATTAGAGGCATATTAATAAAAATTAACATGTATGTTACCCTAATTATAATAATCAAGAATTCGAAGAGTGATTACAAAAATAAAAAAAAAATTATTAAAAAAATTATGGTTTGGTAGGAGCCTTATTTTCTTATGTCTACTTTTATCAATTTCGAGATAAGAATCGATCTTAATTCCATTATAATGCTATGGTTATATATACTTATATATATGTTTAACGTCACTCTATGTTAAGGCTAATCGGACGATGCTACAGTGGGAGTCCTAAATTTTGCCTATCCAGGTATAATTGGGATAGGGATCTTTAACGAGTACCTGACATCGTACAGGCTCGGGACCTCCATTTTACGTCCTATAAGAGGGACGGCATAGACAAGATTTTTTTGTTATTCCCATTAAAAAATCCCAAGGCCACCTCAGGACGCGAACCCGCGACCTTTAGTATTGTAAGTGTCTATGCTAACCATTACACCACAGGTGACCCCGTTTATATATACTTTATACGTAGTAAAAAATCGAAAAAAAATGTTTATACAAAATTATTGAACGATTTTTTTTTCTCCCTCCCACCCTTATAGTAATAATAACATTCATACTAAATGTCACGAATAATATAATATCTGAAGAAGCGAAATTTTCGAAGGGAATTGCCCTTATGTGTATACAAAAAATTCAAAAACGAAAACGAAGGAATATTATCAGTTCTCTACCGTTATTAGGTCGGAAGTCGTCCAAGTAGGTGATTTGTCATAGATGAAGCTCAACCTCCAGCTTTCTTCCCATTATTTAATTATTTGCAAATAAATATAGCACATATTTCAAACAACAAAAAAACATTTGTTCCAACTTATCGAACCGTGACGTAAGACTTCATCAGGGATAAAAGAAGTAAAAATGTTTATTTTAATTTAGTATCCATCCAAAAATATATTTAAAAAAATATTTGTATCTTGCTGATTGTTTGCCGAAATTTGTTAGAGCTTAATACTCCAAGTCATCTGATTTTATAATTTTCTTTGCAGTTGTTTAAAACTTCATACTGTTACCATGATACAAATAATTTCCATAAAATGAACAGAACATCTTTAATTATAAAGAATCGTCTGTCATTAAAGGCTTACTGCGCATGCGTGAACTAACGTGATTTATGAGTTGACGGACTATTTTTCGTTTTTTTTATCCTGTATATATTCACTTGATTTTTCTTATGCCAATTTCAGAATATCGATTCCTAATTATTTAATCGAATATTAAAACATCCAAATTCTGGTTTTTAAGGAATAAATATGAACACCGATTTCCAATTATTTAAAAATTAATGTTTATCTCTAATACAAAAGGAAATAAGTAAATTAATTATTTTTATTTATTTTTAACTTAATTTTAATAATTAATATGTTAGGAATTCCGGAAATGAATATTTGGGAGGCGGTGGGAGAGAAAGAAGAGCAGGCGAAGAGCGGATGACCCGTTATACTTCCCCCAACTGCCTCGGCGATATTCCGCTAGCTCTCTGCCTTACTAATCTCTCTTTTTTAAATTCATTTTTATTCAAATTTACAACTATATTAAATTAAAAAAAAAGCAAGTAAATATAATATAAAATAGGTGTGATGACATAAACAGGAAGGGTAACAAAATACACGATCATAAAAAAAAAAAAACATTCAATCTCTATATATATAAGAGGTTTTGTCCTGACTGACAGAATCAGCGCAGAGCAAAAACTACTAATGATATAAACTTGAAGTTCGGAATTTAGATTTTAAACGCGATGTAGGTAACCACTAAGAAAGGAATTTCAAAAATTTTCAAAAGGAATTTAAACCCCTGAGGGGTTTAAATGGCGAAATTGTCGTTTAACTCTAACGGACACCTATTTTTGCACTTCGAGAAAAAATATCTAATTTGGAAACATTTTAAAGATCATGATACGACTAGTTTAACTCGAAAGCCCTATGGGACGTCGAAAACCATGTTTTAAAGCCGAAAAATGAAGCGTTCACGATGATCAAGCAATTTTTTGTTTCGGCGGGTTAAGTGAACTCTCTCCATTGGGCGTCTCCTACGCTTCTACCGAGCCGGCAGCTTCCCCCTCCAACATTCCACCTTCCGGAAGCTCCGATTTTACTAAATCTCCTTGACGTATTATATCAAATCAATACCAAGATAATTATCACAGAATTGATTTTAAAGGCTCACGGGCAAAGCCGCGATGGGGAATGCTAGTACTGTATAAGGAAGCACTGTTACTTGGTCAGTGGTCATTCAAGGAGGTGATTTGAAAGTGACCATGCTCAACCGCCAGGTTTTTCCACTTTAACACGATAGGTGCGGCATCCGACCCCGGACTCCGATGTCTTTACACTCTACGAACTTTACCCTCGAACACCACCATCGATCAGCCTTCACGTTGACTGTTCGGGTGTTTTCGGTACTTCCTCTGTTCGCCTGTGTTCGGGGGTAGCGCTAGTGGCACTTTTGATTTAGGTTTTTCCCAAGTGACAAGAGTTGTTTGTGATATTAGTGCGCCGTTCTAATTCGTCTCCTATTTTTTTATTTTTCACATAATATAAAATATATTGATAACGGAGATTTTTTTATCATAAGCTAGCGTTGGTTGCGTCAGCCATATTGGTTCGCTTAATGTCACGTTAATGGCTGTTCGTTTAACGCCGGTACGGCAAGGTTAAATATTTTAATAGGATTCGTATTCGAATATGGACAAATCAGTGAGGAATGTAATATCAATCATTTTCTGATTGCAAGGATTGGATGCGAAAGGAATTGGGTTCGTTTGGCCCAAACGATAGCTCCATATGTTCATTACAGATTGCAGTCAAAGTTTCGTAATAAAAATAAAACGATAAACAAATGGAAAGGAGAAAAAAAAAAAGGATAATAAATAAAATAAAGATAAATTCGGCGTTGATAACCAGTTGGGTTTTACGCCGTTAAACACAAACAGTCAAAGTCTCGGGGTATGCAGATATTTCGTATATGTAATGTATAGCAACGGAGCAAGTATTGACCCTTGCGAAACTCCAACCAAGATTGATAAGACTGAACATATCAATCTGGTCAATGTCAAACAGAAACAAAAATATATAAAAGGGATTGGTTAATAAAGAGTCAAACTTAATTTCTTATCATACAAAAAAAAATATATAATAAAAAATAAAATAATAGGTAAATTATGACATTTGATTGATATTATTGATAAGTCTATATTACTGTTATGGTATTCATAATTCATTCAGTCATAATTACTTCATAATTGGTTAATGGTTTTGCAAATAATTTCAGTTTATCAATAGAAATATCCATCACTGGTACGATAATAATTCTCACATTTATCAATCGATAGATGAAATATAGCATTTATTATAATCAATCAAAGATTAATGTGTTAGTGATGGTACGATTGCAGTATTATAAATCTTAAATTTTCATTATATGAGTGAACTTATCAGTACAATTGATTATAGGACTGATTAAGAAATAACTCATAAAGTATTTTAGTTTCAGAAGCTGCAGAAAAACTTTCTCCAATGTTTGATAAGGAATATAAGGACTTCAGATAAGATATCGTTATCGGTCATGCATACTTTTGATTCAAAGGCCTAATTGTAAACTAAAATTATAAGTTATAATTATACAAATTTACCTGTCGCAGTAAAGTGACTATTAGGCTCTGTGTGATGCAGATAACTACTATTGACTTTTCCAAGCTTAAGGGAAATGCGATACGCTGTAAATAACAAGAAAAAACAATAAACAACCCTATAACACAGCATTAATTTGGGTAGAAAAAGGTCACCTTCAAAGATTAGTGTGAGATAACTACTTGAAGGAATAAGCTCCCTGTTATACTTAAAGCGCGTATATGGGTCATTATCTGAAAATGTGTAAATCGTACCTCCGGACCATTTTCAACCATTAAATGAGAGCTGGTTACTAGAAATAAATAGGAACTATTTCACTCCTTTTGTTGTTCTATGGAGGCTATGTTTTAGCTCCAAACTAAATTTATAATTGGTTAAAAAAAATTAAAAGTAATTGTTTTTTCACTCTCTCACCTTGTCCGACTTCCAGGCAAGCCACTTCAACAATTGAGTATTTGATTAAATTGATTAATCGGTTAAGTCAGTTATTACTTCAAGATTCCATGAAAAAATAAGCGGTGTCATTTAATGTTAACAATAACAATAAATAAAATAAAAAAGGTATGTCCAGACGTTTTTCCTTCACTCCCTCACATCAAGTGTTGGATGGTCTTAGCGTTGAGAGGAACATAGCTCAAAGCCCGGGGTGGAAAGAATCGGTTCAGGGAAGACCCTAGGATCGTTTTGACTGCCGACCAGGGGCTGCGATCGCTGTGAGATTTAGGTTATTTAGGGAAATGTACGCTGTCGTCAATAGCTACTTCACTCCCTCACATCAAAAAAACTGGTGAATTTCCAAGTAATTTTTTCACTCAAAGACATAGTTTTTCGATGGAAAATGGTCATAGTTTTCGATTCTGCAATATTTTTCAACTTTGACCTTCTTACAATGATTAAAAAATAATAAAGAGTTTGAAAACTTCACTCCCTAACTTTTTCCAAAAATTTCTTAAATGAGGGAGCAAATGCCTCCATTCTTTGAATTCTCAAAAGATTTTGAGAAAGCTTTTGAATATAAAGGTGACGATTCCTAAACTATGACCAAAAGTATGAAACTTTAACCTAACCTAACTCTAATATTAAGTTACTTTTGGCTATACGCGTTTGGAATTTTATATTTTTGAATTTGAAATTATTTTTATTGTTTTTCTATTGTTTTTTAAGATTGTATTTCTTTGAAATATACGCCTTTTTGCTTTCACTTTTCAAAGTTTACTACTACCTTAACACATTTTTCAATACCGTTCACTCGCTCACTTTGAAATTTTTTTCATAATTTTTTAAAAGAACAATTAAAGTTTCTCCTGTCTGGCTACTATTTAAAAAGTGAAGATAATATACCACTGAGTACTTATGAATTTTTCGGCCCGAAATTATAACTTTTAAATAATGAAATTTTAACAAGTGAAATCTACGCATCTTCAGATAATGACCCAGGTACATAATATCAACTTGTTGAACTAAATAACGAAAAGCAAGACTTGCCTTTTAATTGGGTGACACAAGTAAAAATGCTGGTGGATCTTGGAGACGCCCTAAATGTGCTAATTATGTCGTTTACAAGTTTACAAGTAAAGTGACAAGGCAAGTTGATTCTTTCCTATTAAAAAAATTGAAATAAAAACATTTTCTGATTCATTTCTTATTTCGTCTTTATAACTATAGTTTATATTAAACACAAATAATTATTTTAATTGTTTCATTTAGTAGTTATATTTCATATTTTAATATTAATATTAAATCGTATTATTTTGGCCCCATCATTAAATTAATGGACGAGAATAGATACGCCTAAATGTACTTATTAATATGGTTCCCCCTCAAATAGGTCCATTTTTCGGCATTTGATATCACACTATTACCGTACCACAGTGAATAGGCGTATTTAGGCATATTTTATTTGTATTTGTACGTGGATTCATTATCTCCGCTTTATTGGGTCCTCCGCCTGATTTGGGACAAAACAAATTTTCCCTTTATGGCCCATTAAAACGGATTCGACTGTAAATAGTAACTCAATCCTAAACTGTTGTTTAGATTGTAGTTCTTCCTGGGGGTATGATGTCAGGCAAGAGGCAATACGTGAGTATGTGAGCACAGTTGTGACTCCCCCCCCCCCCCCCCAAATCACCTCTCCCCTGGGTTGGACAAATGTAAACGAGTACCCTGGAAGCTGTTGAGAGCTCGCTGATAAGATTTAGACGGCCTTGACCTCCGAGGTGAATGGAAGCCCCGACCTTGTGGCCTCCGGTCTCTCTTATCTTATCTGGGCTAGTCCATCTCCAGCGGTCTAGCAGTATAGGTAGCATGTGGTCTTCAAGTCTACCGGCTAGTCTAGCTGTCTAGCAGCTCTACGGAGTGTTACACGGACAAAAAGCTGGATAAATATTATACCAAATAATGCCAAACAGTGAATTTAAATGGGCGTTTAAAGGGAAGCACCCTTGGCTAACCGCTACCTTGGCACGACAAGGTTGAATGGTACTTGGTACGTATTAAGGTCTGGCCACACATGTCCGCACCGGATCCGCACCGCAGCACTAATACAGGTTATGTTCAGAATATTTTTAATTTAACTTACATATTACCTTTAGGCATAACTAAAGGTAATATGTAAGTTAAATTAAAAATATTGTTAACATAACCTATATTATTGCTGCGGTGCGGATCCGGTGCGGACATGTGTGGCCAGACCCATAGACGTTCGCCCTATAACCGTACCATATCCATTCTTGTGACATCTTTTATAATGAACGAGGTTCGCATGGCTACTTTAAGTTTTTTTATTGTTAACATATTTTTTTAAACATTATTTGTAATTAAAAGTCAGACTATTAACCAACAACTGAAAAGACTATTCTGTTTTTTTTTTTTATAATCATAATTGAAAATCAAACAGAATTTGATTTGAACAGGCTATTTTCGTGTTAACGCTCATCTGTTCTCCATGGCAACGCGTTTTTCCTAACGCGTTCATTCATTTTCAAGTGTTTTTTTTTTTTATTTACTAAAAAACAGCTTTGACGATTTTTATCAAACTGGGTATTTTATGTATGTATATGCTCGCTATGCGACAGCCGAAATCTCACCAAAACTGGTCAAACGGGTCATCAAAATCCCATATTATCACTGATGAAAATAATAACTTTTATTTAGCAATAAAAGAAATTATTTTACTTTAGAGAGTAAATACGTGATGCTCAAATTATTTAAAGCATTTAAGGTGTGAATAAATATGGTATAAGATAATCTTTAATTAAGTATATTTTAGTTTAGAAACTTTAGTTCCATAAAAATTTCTAAAGGCAATATAAAGTGAATTTAGAGGAAAACTAATGGTTCTCGATTTACAGAAAGGCATAAGAGACAAACTTTACTACGAGTCGTAAATACATCTCCTATCGATTCATCTTAACGATTTATTAACGGAAAGCAATCAGCTGTAAAGAACTATCAAGCAGTAAAAAAAACTCGACTGTTAATGAAATTTGATCCCTTAAAAAAAAGAAATGAGCAATAATGAATCGAAAATTACTGAGAATTTTCAAGTTTTGCATTACAGATACATTATAACTTATGGAGAAATACGATTTTGGAAAAGGGTGACGTTTACATACATTACATTATTGAAATCCGTCGATTTCTAATCTATGTAAGTTCTTAAGTGAAAGTTTTGTGGCGGGCACATCGCACTATGTTTTTATCATATTTTTATTAACATTCATCGCTCCTGCAAGATATACTACCATGTTTATATATTTTACAGATAATGATATATGAGTGAATAATTGAAGGGGTCGGGGCAAGATAGTGCCAAGCAACATTTTTAACCAAAATAAAAAGTATCTGCAGTCTGCTGTATGTTACGTAGGACTATATGTCTATGACAGAAATGCCACCTAAATATGACTGACTATAGAGCCTCTATAGTCATATTTAGGTGGCATTTCCATCAATGACATATAACCCTACGTAATATACAGCAGACTGCAGATAATTTTTATTTTTGTTAAAAATGTTGCTTGGCACTCTTTCGCCCCGACCCACAGTAGTGTGACGACCACAGTCCTGCCGGACATTGGGCCAAAACCTGAAAGTTAAAATTTAGAAGTTTCATTGTAATATTAATAAACTAGAATCCTTTCCCCGTCATGTGCACTAATTTTTAACTCAATCTTTGCGTTAATAGTGATACAATATGAGTTGAAACATGACAATAAGACATTCATCTTTTTTATATTTAAAGTTAGTGTGCCTATATTTTTTGGCTAAACCTAATGGAATGTTTACAGTATGATCAAGCATTGCTAACGAATTGTAATACACTAGAAATATAGTTTTCGAAAAACATATGCAACAGTTACGACGGTTCAAACAAATGTAAACTATTTGGTACAATATAGTAAAATGCCCGAAATTGCCCGGAAAACTGCATATTCCTTGTTGTTAGCAAAGGTTTGAACTTTTATAAAAAGTTTTCCGATCTTGCCAAAATCTGCCTGAACAAGTTGCCTGAAGTCAAGAGTGAATTTGGTTATATAGAACATCTTCTTAGAATATTTTGGTTTTCATCAACTCATAATCCTTAAATTAATATATTTCGAACCGACTGCAACAATTTATTCACCAAATTACGATTTCCAATAGAATAGCTTTGAACATTAAAAAAAAATTGTTAATTTTTTTAATATTTTATATTTGTACTGCACTATAATAATGAGTAAGTTAAAAGAGTACACTGTACACGAAATATTGTTAACAAAAATACTTCACTGTCTTTTATTTACATTAAATTGTAAATAGACAGTAGTTGCTTGATTAAAGTAGGTAGTTTGGAACAGACTAAAGTTATAATTTTGTTAGACTTTTTTTTAAGTCTTGTCAAACAAAATAAAACGTAGTTATTATAGGACTTTTGTGCTGCTAACATCATAAATATGAAAAGAAACAATGACCTTTTTCTTTTGTTCAAAAAAATAAGATAGATTTCACTGATATGACCTGGCTTCGGAATAAGGACCGAGAAACAAATCAGAAACATTTTTGGGATTATAGAGAGCAGCATTCCAGAAAAAATGTGAAGAATCGGTAGTTTGCTATAAACTCCGATCCCATTCCAATCTCAATGTTATAATGTTGTGAAAAGTAAAATGTCCCAGGAAGCAAGAAACTTGCTCATCAGGTAAAATGTGAAGCTAATGAATAATTTCATAATTTTATAAAAGGTACATTACATTAAATTTGTTATTATTTAATTACATTTTAAATCATAGTAACTATCAATTTATTATTGTTACAACATACTAGTATAAACGTAATTGCTATCTATTTTAATATAAAATTGTTAATGCATTTTTAATTTATACTAATATATTTTATAATTATAATGTACGTTCGATACAGAGTTGGGCAGTAGTTAACTACATTTGTAATTAACTACACAGACAACTACATGTAGTTTGTAGTTGGAAGCGCGCAACTAGTATTTTTCAACTACCAGTTAAGTAGTTTTAATTTAAAACTACAACTACAGTAGTTGAGAAAAAGTAATTGGGAATGGCAAATACAACAAGTAGTTGTAAATGTAGTTTAGAGCGGCAACTACATTTGCTAAGCAACGTCTAATTAAATCACATGTTCTTGCTATTTTTATTTTGTGTTTAGATAAATACTCCATAGATAAATGGGCTCCATTATGGTTGATAATCTGTTTTAAAAATAGTACAATACATATACGTAATACAAAATTTTTCCATGATTTCCGGCAGTCGATTATTTTTTTAACCTTAGGTTCTCGACCAATCCCATGTTTTATATATTAGCTGAATTGCATTTGATATACTCCTTATCGATAATACTAGATATCGATAATTACTCGTTATCAATAAAAGTAGTTGTAGTTTCAGACCCATAAGTACAGTTGCAACTACTAGTTGTAGTTGTAAAAATGCAACTACTTTTTTGAAACTACAGTAGTTGTAGTTGTGGTCCATCAACTACAAATTATAAAAGTAGTTGTAGTTTCAACAACTTCCCAACTACTGTGTCAGTAGTTTTGTAATTTGTAGTTCAACTTCTTTTTGCCCAACTCTGGTTCGATATATATACATATATATATATATATATATATATATATATATATATATATATATATATATGTCATGATTATGAATGATATGACAATCATTAGGATTCTGCATTCTCAAAAACATAAACTGACAAAATTTGAGAAGTCCAGCGAAATTCTTTGAGAGTTATAGCCGATGTCCGACAGGAGTGTGGGCTCGTCCCACCGTGCGACCCCTTCAATTATGATCCATTCAATTTATTTATGTACAAAAGCAATGAATACTATGCGCTTATATCAATCAGGCATTGGCTGAGAGCGGTGATGGTGTTGAGGGAGGGGGGGGAGGTTACTCTATTACGTAAGAGGCAAGGCCTCCTAGATAGCGGAGGTACAAAGAAGGCGCGAGGGCAGAGCGAGAAGACTTCCTGTACTCCCGCTGGCCTTGCGGATCCTATAAGGAAGTCCTCCTCGTCCTCTACATCCAGGCGGGAGGGGGGGGGGGGAGGAACTTTTCGGAAAGTCGGTCACCCTTCTTCAGCTCTTCTTCTTACAGCAGGCCCTCCGAGGAAACTACCTCTCGAATCGGGGTAACGGTCCGGGCGAAAAGTTTTCGAGACCCACTTCCAAGATTTCCAACCAACAAAAAAGCTATAGTCAGTGGACTCTCGCTCACTAGAACTTCTCTAATCCGGACAATTCCAAAATCCATGCCAATCTTTAAAAAAAAAAAATCTGTTGCTCAACAACTTTCACTTATCAACTTACTTAGATTAGAAATTGGTGTGTTTTGTTAATTGTAGTGACCGACCGAAGTTTCGGTTTTGGCTAGTTTCGGCCGAAAAACCTGGTTTCGGCCTCAGTTTCGGTTTCGGCCAAAAATTGTCCGCATCTTCGGCCAGGCCGAAATTAGCTCCTGTGTCTGATATCTCCAAGAAGGAAGTAGGACTTCACGATTTCAGCTTGTAAGCTCTTTCTCTTTCATGGCATTTGACACCCTTGAATTTAATAGTGGGAAGTATCTGTTATTTTAGTTAATTACACTTGTATTGTATTTCGGTAGAACATAGATTTTTCTCATTCTTTTGGTATTTTTACTTGATCAAAAACTTTAAGTTGGGTGTGGAGACAAAAATTTGAGAGTGGTAAACAAAAATGTCATCGAAAATCACATCAAGTCTTAACATGTAATGAAAGCATGCTTTTGATACAGAATTCTTTACGTTAAGTGTAAAGAATAGTATTTATTCTTTACGTTAGCGTTAAGAAACTTTTTGTGCTTTTAATCATCTCCTCATTAATAATGAAATTTGTTTTCTAAAAAAAAAAAAAGATTAACATAAATAAGAATATATATTCTAAATACTTAAACTTAAATTAGTCGACATGTCCACAGATTCAATTCAAAATTGAAAAAAATATTTTAGTCAGTAACCTTGTCAATAAAAGTTGCATCAAATGGTGGTAGTACGTTTTTGTCTTGGTTATTTATGGAATGGGAATCAGTTTCAAAACCAATTTTTCAACCTTGGCAGCCCCCTTTCCCACAGCGGTTCACCAATGACATCCCAAAAACTTGTCTCAATTTTTACCATGAAGAAGCACGTTTTAGACCAAAAACTATCCATAAATTTTCAAACTAGATTAAATCCACTAACATTTGAGACCAAAACTGACCCAGTAGATTAAATAGCTTCTGACATACAGCTTTACGTATTCAATAGGCCGTCATTTTATATTCTATCAGTTTTATTATGGAAAGACTTACTATAGTATTTATTATTTATAAATGATAATGTGATTTTTTATTAATATCAGCCTGTTATTTCAAGATTATTTCAACTTTTAGGGCTGTACTAGTTAAGGTGGTATGGTCTAACATCCCACGGGGACCAGCCGTACTAGGAAGTAAGGGGCCGGGATTCGATCCTTTAACCTAACTAATACAGCTGTTTTACCTGTTGTCTTGTATACCAGCTCATTTATTTAATGAATAATTGAGTTAAATTACTGTTATTTTATAAGCTTTCATTGATATTATTGCTAAACTAGACATAATACACACTTATATGTATTACATGTAGACACGTAAATAAGTTTCGGTTTCGGCCCGAAACTAGGTCTATGGCCGAAATTCGGTTTCGGCTAAAATTTTGGTTTCGGTCGGACACTAGTTAATTGCCATTTCTCAAAGTCACGCATTTTTCAACACTAATTTTTTTTATTATTAATTAAAAGTTTTTACTTGATGATACTTGGTGGATTTATGAAGGCAATGCAAGCATAATACTCCGTCTGTGTAGTTGTTGAAAACTTCATATAGTTACCATGAAGCAAACAATTTCCATTAAATGAACAGAATGGCTTTAATTATGAACAATGGTCTGTTATTAAAGGCGTACTCCGCATGCGTGGGCTCAACGTGTTTTATGAGTTGACGGACTATTTTTCTTTTCAATATGTTAACTTGATTTTTTTTTTTAAATATTTCATATTTAGCAATTTCTTATTTTTTGGCGTTACGACGGACAGTTAATTTCTCCATAACAACAAAAACAAAGGTACTTTATAGGAAAACAAAACAGGCCCCTCAGCACATTTTAATATTGATAAAGCTTACCTGATATTAAAGAACTCTTAATTTTCCTGTAGAATTTGATCAAAATCATTATAGCCGTTTTTGAGATAATAAAAATTGGAAAAAAAGTTATGAAATAAAGTGCCCCCTCCGTTTGACCAATTTTGATGAAATGTTGGCTGTCACAACTTTGGCATATATATAAACACTAAAAACCCAATTTCAGATTCGCACGGTTTATAGTTTTTGAGCTAGTCTGTTCACAAACACAGACCATTTCGCGGGACCTGGTTATTTGGACTCATTCAAAAATCTGAAAGCGATACATGCAACCACGTGACGAAAATTCACCGAACCTTTTTACTTACTACTTTTTCAAGGTCGTGTCTTATTTAGATTAGCCGAACACTGTTCGATGGTGTAGTCACCTTCGGCTAATGCGATCATAGAAAGATTTAGCTGATGATGTCAAAAAAAAAGCTGTTCGGTCTAAACGAACCAGAACAGTTCCTGATCTACTTGTTGGAACAAACTTAGTTTTAAACAGTCAACAATGAAAAAAATAAGTTGACAACGAAAAAAATCGTTGCTAAATATTACATAGAGATCGTCAATTAATAAGCTGAATTTATTATTGATAGATTATACGAACGATAAATACATTAAAAATCAATGTGTAAAAAAAAAGAAGACAGGTTAAGCAGAACTGAAAATAGGTTAGGGCCGAAAAAACGGACTATACCGTAGCGGGCCAACGGTACTCAACCCCTCCACCAACTCTGTACTCTTTTAACGCCGCGGAATCTCTCTCATCTTTTTTGATTATAAATAAATGAATATTTATTTATATATATAAAACAAATAAAGTTTCTGAGGCGTCTGAATTTCGAACGTGCTTAAGACAATCAGATGGATTCTCCGAGATGTTGTTCAACTTACACTGTGATAGGATTATGACTTGTATCTAGACAAAAAAAAAGGATATAAAAAAACAACCAACCTCCAACAAAATGGAGAAGTACTTTGCGGAATCGGATGAAAGTGAAACTAATTGCATTGAAGGAGCGTTAGGTTGGCAGTTATAGAAGCACAATTTGCTGGAAAGTTCTGGAATGTCTTACGTAAATCGACATTTAACATTATACTACTATATATAAAATACATTTTGAGCACTGAATACCGCTATATCATGCTATAATTATATACAGAAATTTCTCGTCTACCTTCCTTAGCTGGCTTTACCTCTTTAGAATTCTCTTTGATATATTCTAGGAAAGTATTTCAAATTATATCTTCATAACGGTAGTACCAAGCACAGGATGAGAAAGAGCTGAACCTCCTTGTATTTTCTTATGTATTTATTTATTTTTTTTTAAAGGCGTAATACATTAAGGTCACCGTCAACGCCTAAAAATGGTTCAGAATCTTTTACTTCATCATCCTCTGTTCTGTGATTCTTGCACGTACAGTCTCTCTTCTATTCTTTTCCTATGCAGTTCTTCAACTCGATATCTTGATCGATCGATTTCCATCTTCTGCAGACTATTTCCACGTCATCGCTTCTATCTATATATAGTAGGGGAGAGCGGGGTTGGTTGGCATAGGGGGTAGGTTGGCCATTGGCTTATAGTTTCCGTCACACCTGTTGTGAAGGCTCCACCATTGAACCATGTGACCCGTTCGACCTCGTGAGTCTTGTTGTCCTGAGTTTTCAATCCGATGCTAACAGTGTAGATAACAGTGTGCTTCATTGATTGATTTTACAACATGTACAATATACAATACAATAAGGCTTAACGGACCCGAAGGCCCGACGCCGACACCACCAATCGGTCCCTACATACCTCCATCCAACTACCACCGTCCAATCCCAAATTCACAAGATCTGCTTTCACCGAATCTTCCCACCTTCGCCTAGGCCTACCCCTCGGTCGTTTTCCAGTCGGCAAAGCGTTTATCAATCTTTTAGGAATCCGTTCACTACTAAGACTCGCAATTTCGCATGCCCACTTTAACCGACGCGCAGCTATAGACTCAATTACATTAACCGGGTAAAGCTCACGCAATTCCGCATTGTGTAGCCGTCTAAATTCTCCTGTTGACTCATCTTTCTTCGGCCCGAATATTCTACGCAGCACTTTATTTTCAAACACCATAAGGCGTTTCTCTTCCCTTACTGTAAGCGGCCATGTTTCACAACCGTAAAGAACAGTCGGAAGAATTATAGTTTTGTAAATCCTAATTTTTAAATTTCGGGATAAAAGGCGTGACCCAAGTAATTTTGCAACCGAGAAATAACAAGCATTTCCCGCCTTTAATCTAGCCTTAATTTCCTCTTCGATTTCGTTTTTTCTAGTTACAGTAGATCCTAAGTATCTAAATTTCTCAACGGCTTCGAATATTTCCTCTTCTACTTCAATATCGCCAAAATTGTCACCGTTTCTACAACTAACCATATATTTTGTTTTTTCCGTATTTATTTCTAGCCCTACTTCTTTTCCGGCTTCCATCAATGCTTTTGTATTTAGTTCTATCGTTTTCACGTCGTCGCCAAGCAAAACCAAATCATCAGCGTAACCGAGTACGGATATATTTCCCCCCAGATTCAAACCCTTTCCGGTATTTATCTGAAACCACATTGATAATCTCCGATAATTTCCTCGGCGTATTCGGTTATTCGGCTAGTCAGGATTGACGTAAATACTTTATAGCAGACCGGAAGTAGTGAGATCCCACGGTAGTTATTAGTGTCTGTCCGCGACCCCTTCTTGTGAATCGGTATAAGTATAGACTCTTTCCATTCTTCGGGTACTTTCTCATACTCCCAGATCTTTTTAATAAAAAAATGTATTTTTGCCCAGCTTCCCCACATGATTTGATTAGTTTGCTAGGAATATTATCCGTCCCCGCAACAACATGTAAGTAAATTTTTACAACATTTTAAGTAACTGTTTACAAAATGTAAGTAAATTTTTATATATTCAGTAAAGGTGGTTTAAAGGCATGGAAAAAAATTGACTCCGATTCCGTTCACATAGCCCCAAACTCCTTTGAAAAACGTAACCTTTCAACTAACCAGTTTCCTGTTTGATTGTTCTCCCCTGTCCTGGCTGCCATCTTTCATATGATTTCTCCTGTGGGGTTAGTTGGCTCTCTTCAAAATTTTTTTTTGGGCAGTAGCAATCAACAAAAGCAAGGTAAACATAATCAAAGGTGAAACTACCAATTGTCTTTAGTTCCAGCGAGAAAGATGAGAGCAATTTTTCTTATGCAAAAATTGGCGACAATCTAAACTTATGTCTTCTATTGTCGTTCTATTTTCCCTTAAAAACTGTTAAAAACCTATTCAAAATTATTATACCATTATAGGGCAGCTTTTAATAACAATAATACGCGACAGGCAGTACTTGAATGAGATGGCTAAACAACCCCACCTTCTAGGCCAACCTGTCCCACATAGGGGGTTAGTTGGCATACTCTGGATTGATGAATTCTTCAATTTTCTATGATCTTAGTATTAAAAATTATGTTGTGAAAAAAAATACTTGAAGTACTCTAATACTTGAAGTTTACAGTGGTGTCAGCCCCATTGGGATTATATTAACAGGAACGACTCAACAATCAAAAAAGTGAAAACTGTTGCCAACCAACCCCGCTCTCCCCTATATCATCTCTTTCTTTTTCCTTTTTGTTTGCTAGTTTTACCTGGAAGTTATTATTTCCTCTTTTTCTTTAAAGCCACTCCAGCCCAAACTGAGGCTCGGTACTCCATTGACCTCTATCCAGCATCACCGTCTTCCAGTCCCAAGAACCAGCACTCAAAGCATCCCTCTCCTCCTGGTCTTTAACCTGCTCTTAGGACGTCCTCTTTAGCGTCGTTCCATGGGACGTTGTAAAAAATTGATACGATTCGTTATGTCTAATTCTATAAAAGTTTCCTATTTTAACCGTTCCAAAAAATTATTATTTTAAATACATTTAACCTATGAGTATCCATTTGTCAATAACCCAGCGTTCACTTTTATATGTTAATACTGGTCTTATTAATATCTTGTACAGCTATTATAAAGACAGCTGACTTGTAACTAGCGCCTGTTCTGACTTTTTCTCCAATTTATTATAGATAATGCAACGTCAGAAAAATGATAAAAGAAGGTTTAGAAGCTTATCTTAGCTAACACAAAAGCAACACTAGCGCTCTCCCCGAACACACAGACGAACGGATAAAGTACCTGATTTTCCGAACTCTATTCGAGGATGAAGTTTGTTGAAGTCTAATGAAATTAAAACCAGCTATTCAAAATGTCCAAATATTTGAGGTTGTGTCATTATATACTCAGACCAGCTATATGTTCATACTACTTTTTACTTTCACTTACCTATATATGAAATATATAGTTAGTGGAAGTATTGCGATCGTGAAAAATTTCGACTTCCGGTTTTCAACGGAAATACACGTTTTGGGGTCCCCTGAGTCCAATTAACCAAGTCCCGCGAAATGGTCTGTGTGTGTGTGTGTGTGTGTGTGAACAGACTAGCTCAAAAACTATAAACCGTGCGAACCTGAAATTGGGTATTTAGTGTATTTATATGCCCGTGATGTGACAGCAAAAATTTCATCAAAATTGCTCAAAGGGAGGGGGTACTTTATTTAATAACGCTTTAAGTTTTTTTCGATTATCTCGAAAACGGCTCTAACGATTTTGATTAAACTGAGTATTTGATATAATTATATGCCCGAGCTATGAATGTAAAAATGTCATCAAAATTGATCAATAGGAGTTGGACTTTACTTAATAAATTATGTATCATTTTATACCTTTTTTCCGATAATCTCAAAAACGGCTTTAAAGATTTTTATCAAATTCGTCATATTAAATGAAAGTTAGGCGTTCTTTAATATCAGGTAAGCTTTATCGTTATTAAAATGTTCTGAGAGGCCTTTTTTGTTTGTTTCTTATAAAGTACCTTTTTTTTTTGTTTATATAGAGAAATTAACTGTCTCTCGTTACGCCTAAAAATAAGTAATAAATGGCTAAACATGAGATATGATAAAAATAAAGAAAAAATAAAAATATTCAGGCAACTCATACAACTCGTTGAGCCAACGCATGCGGAGCACGCCTTTAATGACAGACCATTGTTCATAATTATAGCCGTTCTGTTCATTTGAGAAGTGGAAATTAACAAAACGCATTAATTTCTAATTAAAGTAAGTTGGTAAGTGAAAGTTTTGTGTTGCGCGCACGCACCAGATTTTTTCTTATTTTTTATGGAGAATAACACCCTTACATTTTTTCAGTACAATGCCGAAACAGCCGGTACATATAGTTTTGAAAAAATCATGCTTTACCAAAAAGCAATTCGTTTAGTGAGCAAGGACAATTAACATTGTTCACAGAATTGTTTAAAAGTTCTGGTCAATTTTTTTCTTTTCAAGACAAAACCATTTTGAGCTACTTCCTTTTATATTACAACAAATGCTTCTAGTTTTTAAATGATATGCATTGTTTAACGTACCTCTACATCAGTGTCTGTTTGATTTTCTATTGAAACTTTTAACTAATTTTTTTACGACGACGTTTAATAAACAAACAGCTGAAGGTTTTGTTTTTCGTCTCTGACAAATAAAGGTATTGTATTGTTTCCTCAGTATTTCATTTGGGGACCTCAACAAAAGCGGTGTGGTGGGGTAAATTATATGGATTTTTTACAAGCCGAATTTTTTTATTTATTCGTAATGCAATTTGATTTCCGAATTAAAGGAGAAAAAATACGAATTAAAAAAAAACATGTATTTTAATCGGTCGTTTAAGAACTGAAGTGAATAACTGAAGATAAAAGATTAATTATAATATTAAAATATTATAATAGTAATATTAATAAATAAGAGATGAAAATTATATGGAAGGTTGAAATGAAGTGGGTGCTACTGAGGACACTGACCGAACCTTGCGTCAGCCCACTACCAGAAACACATCTCCGCTCCTGTAGTTAGTTTAGTACAAAATAATATATATTATTATTATTATTTCATAATATATATTATTTTGTCAGCTAAAGTAACTACAGAAGCGAGCAGATCTCTTGCTGGTAGTGAGATATCAAAATCCTCCTTTTTATATGTTTATTAAGCAGTGTTCAAAAATACGAAAAATTCAGTTTGAAAATATTTTTTTTGAGGGCTAATATAAAATTTAGAATATTAGAAAAGAAAAAAAACATCAAAATTTCAATATAAAAACAAAAGCTCAAAGCAAAGGATTAACTTGAAATGTTGTTAAAAATACGAAGTATAAAACTGGTTCGGTTATATATAAATTTATATATTTACTTCGGCTATTACCATCTTAGTAATTAAACATTTTAATTCATCTTTTTACCTGTTAAAGTGCCAGTCTTGAGTGAATTTTTCATTGATAATCTAGACCAAAATTGCAAAAATGGGTAAGTTCTGTTGTTTAATATTATATAAGAAATTTTCAGCATTTTTTAAACTTTGGAAATGATTTCCTGAAAAACGTAAAATAACGGTTTCTCCATACTTTAACCATAAATAGTACATTTCTTCTTATTTATTTTGAAACCTAGATTATCTGCTTCTGGATGCTCCTTCGTTGATATTGTGGTTTTAGACTTCAAAACCAATTCTTTACTGTACAAAGTCTAGCGCAGTATTGAATCAAACACCAGTGCACGGAAATAATTTATCTGATTATTCGGATGAAGTTAGGGAGAATATCAGACAATTCGTACGGTTACTCCATAGTCAAAATTAGAGATAATTATTCTAGTCGACCACTACCGTACCGTTGCGTCTGATTGATGCAAATATAATAGTTTTGAGAGGAAATAAAATTACGTTTTCCACGTTATTTTTTCGGCTACTAAATGTTATTTTCACAAAGGAATCGTCATTAATAATTGAGTCTCAGCATGACAATATGGACTAAGCAATTGCGAATCTGATCCCAAGTGAAGTGCGATCCCATGGTATTTGGTGAATAGCTAACCAAATGATTTTCACTATGATCGATGGTAGTGTGTATAACTTTTCAAGTGATACGAATCCTACACAAAAATGCTACAATTCTGATGTAACTCCTAAGCTCATGAAAAAATACTTAGTATATAGTTTACCACCTAAAATTGAACATTAAAAATATTTATGTATATTTATACATACTTAATGTAAAGAGAATATGGTAGTTGTTTTTACAGTCTACTGATTATAAGGAGGAATAAGTTTTGTTTATTAGTAGGGGAGAGCGGGGTTGGTTAGCAACAGTTTTCACTTTTTTGATTGTTGAGTCGTTCCTGTTAATATAATCCCAATAAGGCTGATACCACTGTAAACTCCAAGTATCACAGAGTACTTTAATTATTTTTTTCACAACATAATATTTAAGACTAAGATCATAGAAAATTGAAGAATTCGTCAATCAAGAGTATGCCAATTAACCCCCTATCTGGGGCAGGTTGGCCTAGAAGGTGGACTTGAAAATAGAAGTTTAGACTGTCGTCACTTTTTGCATTAGAAAAATTGCTCTCATCTTCCTTGCTGAAACTAAAGGCAATTGGTAGTTTCACCTTTGATTATGTTTACATTGCTTTTGTGAATTGCTACTGCGCCAAAAAAAAAGTTGAAGAGAGCCAACTAACACCACAGGAGAGATCATATGAAAGATGACTGCCAGGACAGGGGAGAACAATCAAACAAGAAACTGGTTAGTCGAAAGGTTAGGTTTTTCAAAGGAATTTGGGGCTATGTGAACAGATTCGGAGTCAAATGTTTTCCATGCCTTTAAACCAACATTACTGAAAATATAAAAATTTACTCACATGTTGTAAAATCAATCAATGAAGCACACTTTTCTCTACACTGTCAGCATCGGATTGATAACTCAGAACAAGACTCCCGAGGTCGAGCGGGTCACATGGTACAACGGTGGGGCCTTCACAACAGGTGTGACGGAAACTATAAGCCAATGGCCAACCTACCCCCTATGCCAACCAACCCCGCTCTCCCCTAATGTTCAGTGGTTTTTAAGTTTTAATTTAGTTTAGATTCGTAAATTTCATACGCAAGTCTCTATTTTAAACCTCAATAAATTATTTTTTCTGTCATGTTTGTGTTGTATAGTTACATAAAAATATAATGAACCTTGTTAAAATTTCTTACCCCATATACTCCGGACACTGTGCAACGTTTCGAAAATCGCTCCCATCTTCAGGGTTTTTCTTTAAACATCCTCACATTTGAAAATTTCTATAACTACTCCAACAATTTTCTTCGCCCTCTCCAAATATAGTCTTAACCTTTTTCCATATTTATAAATGTTATGGAAACATGTAAACGTTCTTTTAGGTTAAAACCTGTAAGCAGATAAGAAGAAGTAGTTTGTTGACTGCTATGTAGATGTGTTCCTCTGACCGTGACTCCCTCCATCGCTACACTCCGATCTGAAGTAGCTACTCTTCACCATTGTGTAGTTTTTCATTCACAAGTATTTTATTAGTCAATTTTATGTTGGCATTCATAATTTTATATCAGATATTCTTTTTATATTGTTTGTGATCATAATTTTTATTAATAGCTAGGGTTTATTCGTGATTTTTTTATTTCATACTTTTTAGTGGCCGGAGATAATTCGTAGAAAGCCACCCCTCAAAAAAAATCGAAGTTTTTTTTTTTACAGAGGGGAGAGGGGGGTTGGTTGGCGTAGGGGGTAGGTTGGCCATTGGCATATAGTTTCCGTCACACCTGCTGTGAAGGCCCCAACATTGTACCATATGACCCGCTCGACCTTGGGAGTCTTGTCCTGAGGTTTCAGTCCGATGCTAACAATGTAGATAAGAGTGTGCTTCATTGATTGATTTTACAACATGTAAGTAAATTTTTATATTTTCAGTAAATTTGGTTTAAAGGCATGGCAAAACATTTGACTCCGATTCTGTCCACACAGCCCCAAACTCCTTTGAAAAACCTAATCTTTCATCTAACCAGTTTCTTGTTTGATTGTTATCCCCTTTCCTGGCTGCCATCTTTCATTTTCGTATGATCTCTCCTGTGGGGTTAGTTAGCTCTCTTCCACTGGGGTTTGTTGGCGCAGTAGCAATTCACAAAAGCAAGGTAAACATAAATAAAGGGTGAAACTACCAAATGTCTATAGTTCCAGCGAGGAGGATGAGAGCGATATTTCCTATGCAGAAAATGCCGACAGTCTAAACTTCTATCTTCTTCTATTGTCATTCTTTTTTCCCTTAAAAGCTATTAAAAACCCATTCGAAAATCATTCAAGCTTTTGATAACAATAACATGTGTCAGGCAGTACTTGGATGAGATGGCTAAACAACTCCACCTTCTAGGCCAACCTGCCCCACATAGGGAGTTAATTGGCATACTCTGGATTGACGAATTCTTCAATTTTTTATGATCTTATTATTAAATACTACGTGTTGAAAAAAATACTTGAAGTACTTTATCTAATACTTGGAGTATCAGCCTTATTGTGATTATATTAACAGGAACGACTCAACGATCAAAAAAGTGAAAACTGTTGCCAACCACTTTAGGTTCATTCTGCACGGGTTTCTGGTTTTCGAAATCGTTTTACTATTACATAATTATATTAGTTATTAAGTATGTCCATTGCTTAATTAACCAACTATATCATTAATAATAGGTTAAATGATTATTAGTATTTTCAGTAACAACTTTTGTATTTTGGTAAGCCAAAGTTTCGAGCCGACTTGTGGATTTTCATCAGACCCAAAAGAAAACAAATATATGAGTATCTTCTTTCTGTACAAGTTTTCAATTTTTTATGCATTGTTACCTTATGTATTATCTCAATTTTGTGTTATTATTTAGTAAAGACGTAACCATTAGTATACAGTATCATATATTTTCTTAGTTTATAAAATTTTAAATTCACTTAGTTGTCATGAAGCCTTTCCACTTCAAAAGCGTTGGGTTTCCCCGTAATAACCTTTGAAGTCGGCAAACTAACTCCCTACCACTACCTCTCACCTTATTTTACCTTCAATCTTTGTATCACTCTGGACTCAGAATGTAAATATCAGATTTTATTTTATCTTGCTAACCAGCTACTTATTTAAATATTCATTTATAATGCTTACCATCTTTTATATTACTATCAGTTCTGTAAATTCTTCATTTATTGTCATCCGCTAGTATATATACTAATGTATTTGTTTTCTTTTAGCCCTGATGAAGATCCACAAGTGGGATCGAAACGTTGGCTTTCCAAAATAAAAAAAGTTTTAACTGAAAATTCTGATAATCATTTAACCTATCGTAAAGAATAAAAGTTGACTATCTCTCACCTCTGTAACATTAATAGATTTTCTAGTCGAAAATAATGTTAGTATAAATAAAAATTTCTCCAAAATTTGGGTTAAACTTTGAAATTAATAGGACGAAAATGTCCCTGGCTAATACCTATCTAACTGTAACTATCTAATGCTAGAGATCTTACGGGGGAGTACTTGTCTAAAAAATCTTTTGAAATCTGAATTTCTGTTTGTTACAAAATATTAAATTGAAGACATTTTCTGTCAAGAAAATCTTATGATGAATCCAATGATAAAGTTACCTTGAATCCTTAATTATCATTTACCTTCTCCATTGTTTTATTTTTTACCTACCTAGGAAGTACCAGTTAGTTATTCTACCTCGATTAAAATCAGGAAGTATTATATGTGGACACAATTAAATATATTAAATAGCCAATATAGATAATTCAACATATTTTGTTTATTTGTCAAAATATTTTTTATTTGAAAAGCCAACGTTTCCATCCAAACATGTTGAACTTCAGGGTTAAAATAAAGACAAATAAATTGTTTTAATTATTAATTATAGATTATTATTAATTTAATATAGATAATTATTTTTCTCAGTCTCCGTATTACTCTGGATTCAACAAAGTACACTACACACATATCAGATTTGATTTTATCATGTTAAGCAGCTAATTGGGGGGCTGGGATAGCCGAGAGGACAAAGGGGTTGCAATATGTAATCAAAGTTAAGCGCGTTTAGTACTTGGATGGGTGACAGCTCTATTCAGGTGACTACTCGCCAATGAACGCCATGAAGTCCAAGCCTACCACCGCCCCTGGGTATGTATCCGTCAGCCTATTGGAGTCAACTCACACCGACCGGGCGTTGGAGTGATGAACCTTACCTGTGTATCACATCCGAGTATCGTGGTATGGTTTTCTAGGATGTCAGTAACCGCCAGGAGGTTCAATTTTTTCTTTCCTTCTTCGAGTTTTACATTTTAGTTATTTTTATTTATTAATTTTTTTTTTTGTACATTTGTGTACAGTTATTGAGTGAATGTGTCCTTACAGCTCCGATATTAATGTCCTTGATTATGGCAGAATGTATTGATTCTTCCAATAAATGTCGTTCACAAACGATAGTAAAATTAAACATGTTGTGACTTCAGCGCTTGTCTGGAACGTTCTAGAATGTTCAGATTCAGACTAAATATAAGGAGCGACGGACCGGAGGATTATTCTTGCTTTGGAGATCGAACATAAGGTTACGTTTGTGTTACTGTGTATTTACAAGTTGATTCTTTTTGTAATATTTCTGATTATTTGATATTAAATTGTTTATGCGGCATTTTAAATTATTATTTTCTTCAAAAATAAATTATTTCAACTCACAATAATGTTACAATAACATATAACAAATTATTAACAAAGAACCAGGAACATATAAGTGAGCAGTTTTACATATATATATGATAGACATGAGTAAGCTAAGGAGAAGGCTAATTGAGATGAATACCTGTTCGCTATGACTCTACTCTTCCACTCTGACATGTTTACGTACAATATGACTGTCATATCTTGGAATGATGAATCATCCTTTGTGCGTCTTTGTGTGTGGCATAGTGAGCAAGCAGACGTATTCGGCGATCTCAGGAGTTGTTTGTGACAAACATTATCGTTACACAATGGACTTTTTTAGGTGAGGGGGGGGGGAAATCTGGTAAAATTATTTTTACGGGGGATCGATATTTTCTGACTATGAAAGGCTCTATCGATTTTTCTAATGAATTTGATTTATATTTGAAAATTATATAATACTTAATAAATACAGTAGATGAATACGTAAACAAATGATCCCATCAATTTTCCAACGTGAATTTTTGAATAAATATAAACATGGCAGGCAAAATGGTAACATCAAGATGCTATACTAAAGATCTTAAAGAAGAACCCTATCACATAGACCTCCTCGATTAGGGAATCGCGTGGGGAAGAAATTATCGGATAAGATAGGAAGGACATTGTGAGTTCTCACACGCATAGTAGTTGAAAGGTCTTTCATATGTAATGTAGAAATAAAAATATGATACATCTTGGAGTCACCTGTGGTGCAGGGGTTAGCATAGAAACCTACAATACCTACTGAAGGCCCGCAGTGGCCCTAGGATATTTTTAAGGGAGTAAAAAATCCTTGGCTATGCCGTTCCTCTGATAGGACGTAAAATGGAGGACCCGAGCCTGTGCAATGTCAGGTACTCGTTAAACCCTATACTAATTATACCTGAACATTCAAAATTTAGAACTCTAACTGTAGCATCCTCGGATTAGCATTATTGCCATAAGCAAACTTTAAATAAACAAACGATACATCCTAATAGACTGCAAGGTCTTCAACAAACATAGAAAAGCTCTGGTTTTGAAAACTTCGTTAGAGGAAATTATTCGGGCCGTCGAGAAAACTGTGAAAAGAATATTTGATAATTCAAAATATAATAAGTAAATAGTTATTTACTATACAAGTGACGAAAGTAGATCATTTTACAACTCGAGTGAAACGTTTACCCACGTAATTTCACGAGAGTTGTAAATTCTGCTTTTTTCACGAGTGTAATATTAATTTTTTTCTGTAATCGTGTTATACATGATCAGATCTAACCAGAATATGAACAAAATTAGGATGTTGTGAAGATTATGGTATGTTGTTGGTAGGTTATAAGCATGGTTGTGAAAAGTTATAAGCATAGTTATAAACAAGTGCAGGTTATAAACAAGGAAGGTAATTATTATTATATTTAAATTTTAAAATATATTGATTATTTCCACCAATAATTCATTCACATTTCAATTTATTTTGTTAAAATAAATTCTTACAATGTTAAGAAACATTTAAAAGCATTTAATTTCCAACTTCAAATTATTTTTTAATTTATACTTATTACTAATTAAGAAGGCAATTCACTTTCTTCACTCTATTGCAAAATGTTTCACTTTCTTCACTCATTTCAGTTTAGTAATGTTACCATTATTCAACAATTACAGAAAAAATATTTTGCAATTGTAAACGTTTCACTCGACTTGTAAAATGATCTACTTTCGTCACTTGTATAATAAATAACTAGTCTGTATGTATTAATACATATAACAAAAATTCGGCGGTTGCATTTTTAAATATAAAAATAGTGTGTTTTTGACGGTTGTACATTTGTTGATAAGTTTTAAATTTAATTATTTTTTCGAGATATGACCACTCGATTAATCGTATTAACTATTAATTGATTGATTGTTTTGTTAAGGTGCCTTTACACTATGCGAACCACACCCTCGAACAGATAATCCTCTGAACCTTGCCATACCGGCGAACTTCGAACAGCAATTTACACTGAAACGTGAAGTCGAGCATTGTTCGCTCGATGTCTGACCGCACCTATGCACATCAATTAAACAATTTTTATTACCAAGAAGGCTGACTTGGAACTAGCGGCTGTTCTGACTTTTGCTCTAACTTATTATGGATAAAAGAATCGTAAAAAAATGTTAAAATAAGGTCTAGAAGCTTATCCTAAACAACTCAAAAGCGACATTAGCGCTATCCCCGAACACAAAGGTGAACAGATAAATTACCTGTTCGAGATCGTCTCTTATTTATATTAGCGGAACAGTGTTCGCGACAGGCTGTTGCGACTGAGCGTGACGTTTTGCACAGTGTAAAGGCACCATTACATGTTGCACAGTCACGTGGGCTCACATTGAAATCAGCTACTTTAGTTCTGACGATATTATCAACAGTAGTTTCGTTTGATATCAAATCATCGAATGAATGAGTGGAAAGGATTTAGTGTAGGTGTTATAATTATTATTTTTCTAATCTGTATAAATTATTTTATTTGATTTATTAAAGAATAAAACCCGGCAAGTTTTAATTCCAATCAATAGTTTTAAATGATAATACTTTCTGATTATGTTAACATGAATATAATTTACGGCTTATTTATATCGACGATTATAAAAAAAAATCTATCGCTTATTGCTTTGCGGTATAATTCAGTCTGAACCAAAATGGAAATGTACAGTACCGGTCAATAGTTTAGACTCACTTGTATTTAATTCACAATCTTCAAGTTTAATAAAATAATTATAACTCAAGAGGTAGAATATGGCGGATATATTTCACCATCATTAACTCAAGAGGTAACATTTGAAACATTATATGATTAAGTATAGAATAAAAATATAAATATGGGTAACTTGTGGTGTAGTCTTTAGCACAGTAACCTACAATACTAAAAGTCGCGGGTTCGCCTCCCGGGGTGGCCCTTAGATTTTTTAATGGGAGTAAAAAATCCTTGACTTAAGGATTTTTAAGGACGTAAAATGGAGGTCCCGAGCCTGTACGATGTCAGGCACTCGTTAAGGATCCCTATCCTAATTATACCTGGATAGGCAAAATTTAGGACTCCCACTGTAGCATCGTCCGATTAGCCTTAGTAGCATGAAGGGACGTTAAAGAAACAAACAAACAAACAAATTTATAAATAAAGGAATAATAAAATTATAGTCTTTATGTTGTTAAATAACTAATATGTTGTTAATTTTATAATTTTACAAAACTAAGGGTGGGCTTAAACTTTTGGCTGATACTGTATATTTATATCATAAGTTAATAATATTAAATGATTTTTCTGGTTGGTAGAAACTATTTTTTATGTTTTTCTTAAGGCCTGTTTACATTGTTAAATTTTTAGTACGAAGTTTGGAACCAGTCTTCTTCACTTCTTGTGTTGTGTTGTGTGCTTCACTTCTTCGCCACCAGGGGCGATTGAATAGATCTAATAGTCCTATTTAAACGGTTTTTTGATCAATTTTGATACGATTATTAACTGGTGATGATTATTATTTTTATTAACCGGTTAATAAGTGAACTACAACATTTGCATCTCAAGATTGGTCAAAAAAACTTAGCCAAGCAAAAAGGTATATTTCGTCCAATAAAATCACCCTTGGTTGCCTTTAGAGTTGCTGAGCATATTTTGTTAAGTATATTAATAATTTTATAACCGATAATGCAAGAACGATTTTTCGTAATTCAGTTTAAAGCTTACTATTCCAACATCCAAGTAAATCTTTTTATTATTTTTATAATTTTGATCTAAATCGTGAAACATCCTACTACCACAAATACAACAACCTAGTTTTGGTCTTTCCAATTTCCATCTCCAATAGTTAGCTTCTACCCTTATAGCCATGATAAAGCTCGATTTTAATTGTTTCTTTTAACTTGTTTACTCTTCCGATTTAATGAGCTATTTTCAGACTGCCTCCAAGTCCACTCACGTCCAATTCGTTATCTTTTTAGGTATCATATTTGAAGTCTTTAAACAGGGTGAGGGGGCGTGTGAGGATCGGTTACTGCAATTTTTAAAAATTGGACATGAAGATTTTATTGATAGAATTGTACCCGGACAGTTAATTTATAACTATTAATAAGTGTTACAATATATTAATTTTAAAAGAAAAAAATAAACATTCTAGTACCATTGCTTTTATGTTTTTGTTAGTTTTGTCCGATAATCTGCGTGACTGACAGCAAATAAAGGGGTATGGTTTCTACACGGTAAGCGATATAAAGTGATATAATCTTGGATTGTATTTTAAAAATGAAAGAAAATATTTTTTATTGATTCCTACGTCATAGAACCTGCAGTTATAGTACTGAGTTCGCTTTCCTCAGAGTTAAGAGCTAGGATAGAACGATACCTTACTCTCTAGCTAGCCCAATAAGTAGGCGATATATGTGGAAATGGGAAAGGCAGAGAAGAGAAGAGAAGACGAAAAAGAAATTGATGATCCCGTTTCTTTGTGTTGAACTGGAAGAGGTGGGAAAATAACAGAGGTTGAGGGCAAATAACACCACCAGTTTCTGTGAATAAAAAAAAAAAAAAAAAACTAGACATGGCAACTAGAAAACCCGAAGCGACTCTCTAAAGCAGGGCTTCTTTATTTTTAGTAAAATCGTTATATTTTTCTAAAAGATAATTTTAAAATCCTGTTGTCCACGAAGTATTTGCGATTACTAATACAACTACATACTCGTATTATAATTATATTTTATAATATTAATTTAAAATTATATTAAAAATTCTTTTTTAATTTTTATAGTGGCATTTTGGGTAATTGATAAGAAATTGGATAAGATCTTGGTAAATTATTATTACTTTATTTTCTTAAAAATTGGCGATTGGAAAATTAAAAAACTGAAAAAAAAATTGTCCGAAAAATTCCAGACACTTCAAAGCATTGTTATACAAATTTCATTTGCTAGATTTAAAGTTTCTTTTTAGATTAAATTCTTAAAATATTTCGTACTAGCTGTATATACCGGTTTCACCGGGAGAATTTCATTTATTAAATCTATAAAGTCTATTAAGTGAGACTTTTATCGACTCAAATGGTCGATTTTGTAAAAAACAATGTAAAGCAAGATCATAAAGAATATACCCAGAGATTGGCTGAAGTTAAGCAATTTTAATATGGACGGGTGTTCGCACCTGGTATGAAAGAACCACCGAGCGAAATTTGCAGAATTTAGGACAAACGGTGGATGGATTTCTATGAAGAACAAACAGAATTTCATCTTTATGTATATACATAGATTATAGCTGTATATACACCTGTTTCACTCGGGGAATTTCATTTTTCTAAAGAAACGGTCGATTTCGTAAAAAAAAACATTGTAAAGCGAGATCATTATGATTTTTATAACAATAAAGTATATCAGCTGAATTTATGCAAATTTAATATGGACAGGTGTTCGCACCTGGTCTGAAAGAACCACTGAGCGAAATTTGGAATATTTAGGACAAATGGCATGGATTTCTATAAAGAACAAACAAACAAACAGAATTTCATCTTTATTTATATAGATATGTAAAAGTTTATATTTTGGGCAATTTCGATCTATTTACTCAAAACCTAAAACAAAATTCTATTTTAAAAATAGTTACCATTTATGCACGTATAAAATAAAATAATAAAATGCTTATGGATTTTATCATGAATTAACAATGCTAATCGGTAAAAATAAATATATTTTTCTTAAATGACCTGTTTTTAGATTTGTTTTAAAACTTTTTTGTTAGTCTAATGCTAGAGTATTAGGGGATAAGATAGAATAGAAATTATCGTGCTATTATTATTAATATATGTTATGACTGGGTTCTTCGATTTACGTTTTTCTCAGTGTCACGTATTTTTACCTTGAACCAAATTTTTCTAAACCATCGCAAACAAAGTTCTTACGTATATCGGGTCTGCTAGTTAACAATAGGTAAGAATAGTCAAATCCTCTATTATTGAAGTGGAATCGGCTAAGTTCGGATGGCCTCGGCAATTTCCGATTTTCAGGTTCTAACCTTTAGATTCCCCTGATAACCTTGGAATCACATCCTGCCAAGGCGAGCAAAAGCCGGCACATTCTTGAACTATCCGTCACTCTTTATATTCTATCAGCGTGCCTTCTCTCTTTTAGGTTAGCAAAGGTTACTCATCGCTTGTTGAATCGGCTGGCATTGCTAGCGAGTGACCAGTCTCCATTTCTGTGGCAGGGGGTAACACGCGACTCCAGGAAATCGCAGCTGTATGCATCACCTTTTACAGAAGAACAGTTCCTATTCTTTTTTGGAATGCAGAATTTTTTTTTTTAATATTTTAGTTTAAACGTTAGTCAAAATGTACAATATAAACCCCCTTTTTTTTCTTCTCTACAAATATTAAGTAATTAAATAACGGGTTAGGATTTGTATGTATCAATCTAATAGATTGGTTATAGTTGCTTGTTTGTTTAGAGTCCCTTTATGCTACTATGGCTCACCGGAAGATTCTACAGTTGTAGTCCTAAATGTTGCTTATCCATGTATAATTAGGATGGGGATCTTTAACGAGTTCCTGGCATCGTACAGGCTCGGGGCCTACATTTTACGTCCTATCCGAGGGAGGGCATGGCCAAGGATTATTAATATCCGGAAAACCTTTTTAACAATTTATTATTTATTCATAAACAATTTTCTTCATCTTCATTATGTCTAGAATGAAGGAAAATATATGATATGATGTAAATTTTTTAAAATATCCTACAAAATGTTTAATTGAAAGTGGGTAGAGGTAATATAGTATATAGTATTATTACAAATAAAACGCTGTATGTGCAATAACATATATATATATATATATATATATATATATATATATATATATATATATGGTGCTGTCAGCCACGTGATTATGAGTCAGGGTGGTCATGAACCCCCCCTAATTTAGTCGTAATCAGTAGTAATTTAGCCGACAAATTAAAACAATTAAAAGTTTTAATCATAATCTTTTGTTGCGTAATTATTAATTTTCGTATATTTGTATTTTTTTTTTCATATTGTTTCATTGGTTGCTATCTTGTTCCATACTTAGCCCTGATGAAGACTTGAATCGGGTCGAAACGTTATTGCACATTATATGTTATTGCACATGACCGCACCCCCAACCATTTCCATCAAATAAACATCAACCATCTACCTCCATTAAATAGTCCATTATTAATCCACTATCTCCATTAGGAATAAAGCAAGTAATTCATGCTCATCCCTCGTTGATAAAAAAACTAAATAATCCATGTATTTTTTAAAAATGTATTCAATGAAGAACTGCTCAATATTAAAAAAAAATGAATTTGTTGCATTTTAAGAAATGTGAATAAAAAGAAATATACATTGTTCAAAAGGAGACATTTGGTGAGGAAGCTGACATAGAAGACAATGGTTCTGCTAAGCTCGGCAATGGCTACCTAAAATAGTAATGAAACGAAGAGGGTCAACATCAGCAAATTACGAGTATAATGTTGCATTTATACATCTGTAAAACACCATTAACACAAATTATTTTAATAGTTGTACCTTAGTTAATGGAAAAACACGAAAAATTTTAAAGAGGAAAAATAATTTTTTTTCCGATAATAAAACGTAGTTCGATTTCAATAGAAATAAACCAAACGTTTACACAATTCAACTGGCTGTAAATTTATTAAAATGTTCTGATTTCTAAAATGGTTTTTCATTCATTCCCAAATGAAGTATACCTTCTTAAATTATTCACAGCTAGAGATAGTCATCTTATATTTGTTGAATTATTTAATTAATATTCCTTCTAATTATTTAACAAAAGAACTATGTTGTTTTATGAATTCTTTAACAAAGTTGGATCTCCGGGATTGGTCTCCATTTCTTTTTAAAATCAAGCAGCTTGATCCTACTTTACATCAATTCGATGAAGTTTATATAAGTTGATGGAAAGCAATAAAATTAGTAATACTTGGATAAAATTCAGTTAAGAAATTTTGACTTTTGACTTTCAAGCATTAATAGAAAAAGAATGTTTTTGACTAGTAAAAATTTCTAATTTTGTGCCGAAAAGTTTTACAAAAAAATAAAAAAGTGAGGTTAAAATATAAGGACCGCAAAAATACTTGACTAAAATCTGTCATGTTTCCTTATATTGAATTGGCGAAACCATCTTAATGCTATTCAAAATAGCAATGAATGGATCCTATACTTTATAAAATAATAACGAAACAAAGAACAACATTATGGAACAATATTAACTAAAAGAATTAAACACACTAGAAGAATAAAAACTAATATTTCTTATTATTTATTGAATTTTAAAAGTGTATTGATAAGAAAACATTAGAAAAATTTAGATGATTATCTAAGAGTTGAAAAATAATGTTATTAAAAGACATTATTTGGAGAACATACCAATGGGCAGAACTCAACTAACATTTCTAGCTTAAAATCTCACGAGACCATCTTCTAATAACTTAAACAAAAAAAGAACATTATTATAATTATTATTCAAGAATTTCGGAAAGCAATTTAAAAAAACAAAACAATCATTGTCAATGAAATTTCGAAAGAACAGCTACAGTTACAGTGATAAGAAAGGAAGTGGTAAAATAGAAAGACTGAAAGACACGCGAAGTAACAGGCTAAGTTGCATTACGGCTGTATACTCCGTGAGTACCATTTATTAACCCTTTGCACTCGGCACCGTTTTGGACGTTACCTACTGGCAATATGACGCAACTTATTCGCGAAAACGTAATATTATACAGTAAAATTTTAGAACCAAGTAAGGAATTCTAATGAAATTTAGGTTATGTGAATTTGCGAAGCGTATTTTTTAAATTTTATATTTTTTTATAATTTTATAAAAATACCGAAATAGACCCAAAAATAGTGGAAATTTTTGATAAAATTTGAGAACCGGAGCGGATAACGATGGAAATCCCTTAGATTTCACCAAAGTTTTGCGTTCCTTACATATAAAGGCATAACAAATCTAATTGGAAAAGTAAAAAACAGTTAAAAAATTACGAGATGGGACCCTTTTAGTTTAAGTTTTCTCAGATATCCAATCAGAAAAGCTCCTAAAATGTGAAAATCTACTTAATAACTTTCTGGTTAATGTAGAAGCATACGGGAAGCTAAATCAAAGTAAAGGGATTATTTGGTGCCTCGAACTAAATTATTATACGATTGAGGAAATAAAAGATGAATTAAAACCACAAAATATAGCCGAGTTAAAAGATTAACGTACTATAAAAATAATGAAAAAAAACCGCGAGCCGCGACCGTCATTTATCACCAAAAGCGAAATATCCTATAGATAGTTTTTACGATTTGTTTATGTCCTTATATGTTAAAAACTGAAAATTATTTGCATTGTTTCCGTAGCGGAGCTATCGAGTTTGAAGACAAATTTTAAATGGCTCCGTTCCGGAGACCTAGAGTGCGAAGGGTTAATATTATGTTTGTTTAAGCATTTGAAAACTACATCAAAAGAAAAGAAAAAAAAAAAAGTAGAAACACAAAGCTCTTTTAATTTCCCTTGAAAATAAACGACAGAAGACTGAAAAACAAACATAGGACAGAAAACAAACATTAGACACGGCAAAGAGCCCTATTACACGCTAGCGTTTGGCATGGTTTCAGGTTAAGTGTGAACGCGGCTCGATTCCCCCGTGGCCCGACCTTGAACTTGGAATGGTAAATCCCGATACGTGATTGGCCGATAGCATGCGTACACACTACCCCCACCACCGGCACTCAGCCGTTCCAACCTTCGCGGTCGAGATCTCGGTCAGGAATCTGTGTCAGCTGTCCATCAAATAACAGTTAGCGGAGACCGCTGCGTCCTGGTGGAGTCATCTGGAAACTCGATCCCACTGCTTCCTCAATCACTCAAATCACTTCTAATGCTAATGCTCAAATCACTTCCATTAGTATACTACTACGACTACGATTTACCCTAACGATAACTACCACAATGGACGCTTTTATCCCTAATATATCCCAATTATAAAAGATACGTGAGAAATATAAATTTGTAAGAACAATCACTACACTATATATAATCGTATTAATTGATACTTTTTACGGCTCCCTAGTGCGATAGATTTTTAAGCAATTTCAAAAAATCCAATCTCTGAGTCCAATTCAAGAGATCCAACTTAGTTAAGGAATTCATAAAACAACATAGTTCTCTTGTTAAAAAATCTGGTGCGTGCTCGCAACACACAACTTTCACTTACCAACTTACTTAGATTAGAAATTAATGCCACTTCTCAAATGAACAGAACGGCTTTAATTATGAACAATGGTCTTTCATTAAAGGCGTACTCCGCATGCGTGGGCTCCACGAGTTTTATAAGTTGACTGAATATTTTTCTTTTTTTCTCCTCTTTTTGTTTTCTTTATTTTTATCATATCTCATATTGAGCCATTTCTTATTATTAGGCGTAATAAGAGACAGTTAATTTTTCCATAGAAACAAAAACAAGAGTCCTTTACAGGAAAACAAAAAAGAACCCTTCCCCATTTAAGCCCCCTCAGAACATTTTGATAACGATAAAGCTTACCTGATATTAAAGAACACCTTATTTTCATTAAACATGGCGAATTTGATCAAAATCATTAAAGCCGTTTTTGAGATAGTCGAAAGAAAAAGTATAAATTGGAAAACAAGTTATGAAATAAAGTGCCCCCTCCGGTTGATCAATTTTGATGAAATTTTTACAGTCATATCTTGGGCATATACACACATCAAATACCCAGTTTGATCAAAATCGTTATAACCGTTTTTGAGTAAATAAAAAAAAACACGTGAAAATGATACAAAGTTTATTAAGTAAAGTCCCCCCTTCACTTGATCAATTTTGATGAAATTTTTACAGTCATATCTCAGGCACATCAATACATCAAATACTAAGTTTAATCAAAATCGTTAGAGCCGTTTTTGAGAAAATCGAAAAAAACGTAAAAAGTTATTAAATAAAGTACCCCCACCCTTTGACCAATTTTGAAGAAATTTTTGCTGTCACATCGCGGGCATATACATACACTAAATACCCAATATCAGGTACGCACCGTTAATAGTTTTTGAGCTAGTCTGTTCACACACACACACACACACACACACACACACACACACACACACACACACACACACACACACACACACACACACAGACCATTTCGCGGGACTTGGTTATTTCGACTCAGGGGACCCCAAAACGTGTATTTCCGTTGAAAACCGGAAGTCGAATTTTTTCACGATCGCAATACTTCCACTTACTATATATTTCATATATAGGTAAGTGAAAGTAATAATTAGAAGGAATATAAATTAAATAATTCATCAAATATAAGATGCGCCTGAGGATGACTATATCTACTTGTGAATAATTTAAGAAGATAAACTTCATTTGGGAATGAAAGAAAACTATCCAATTTTTGTATCTATTTATGCACATACCAACATCATGAGTGCATACAAAATTGAAAAACCATTTTAGAAATCAGAATTTTTCCTCTTTAAAATTTTTCCTGTTTTTCCCTTAACTAACATACAACTAATAAAATATTTTGTGTTAATGGTGTTTTAAAGATGTATAAATGCAACATTTTAATTAGCTGATGTTGACCTTTTCGTTTCATTACTATTTTTGGTAGCCATTGCCGAGCTTAGCAGAACCATTGTCTTCTATGTCAGCTTCCTGACCAAATTTCTCCTTTTGAACAATGTATATTTCTTTTTATTCAAATTTCTTAAAATGCAACAAATTCATTTTTACTTTCACTTACCTATATATGAAATATATAGTAAGTGGAAGTATTGCGATCGTGAAAAATTTCGACTTCCGGTTTTCAACGGAAATACACGTTTTGGGACCCCCTGAGTCGAAATAACCAAGTCCCGCGAAATGGTCTGTGTGTGTGTGTGTGTGTGTGTGTGTGTGAGAACAGACTAGCTCAAAAAATATAAACCGTGGGAACCTGAAATTGGGTATTTAGTGTAGGTATATGCCCGCGATGTGACAGCAAAAATTTCATCTAAATTGCTCAAAGGGAGGGGGTACTTTATTTAATAACTTTTACGTTTTTTTCGATTTTCTCAAAAACGGCTCTAACGATTTTGATTAAACTGAGTATTTGATCTATTTATATGCCCGAGATATGACTGTAAAAATTTCATCAAAATTGATTAACCGGAGGGGGGACTTTACTTAATAAATTTTGTATCATTTTCACGTGTTTTTTTTATTTACTCAAAAACGTCTTTAACGATTTTGATTAAACTGGGTATATGATGTATGTATATGCCCGAGATACGACTGTAAAAATTTCATCAAAAATGATCAACCGGAGGGGGGACTTTACTTAATAAATTTTGTACCAATTTCACGTGTACATATTATTTATTTACTCAAAAACGGCTTTAACGATTTTGAAGAAACTGGGCATTTGATGTATGTATATACCAAATATGTAAAAGCCAACATTTCATTAAAATTGGTCCAACTGAGGGGGCACTTTATTTCATGACTTTTTTTCTAATTTTTATCTTTTTTTCGATTATCTCAAAAACGGCTTTAACGATTTTTATCAAATTCGTCATGTCTAATGAAAATTAGGTTTTCTTTAATATCAGGTAAGCTTTATCATTATTAAAATGTTCTGAGGGGGCTTTTTTTTTGGGGGGGGGGGCCTTTTTTATTTGTTTGTTTCTTTCTAATTAAGTACCTTTGTTTTTGTTTACATGGAGAAATTAACTGTCTCTCGTTACGCCTAAAAAATAAGAAATGGCTAAATATGAGATATGATAAAAATAAAGAAAACATAAAGAACTCTTGCGAAAAGAGGATAAAAAAAAAAAAATATTCAGTCAACTCATAAAACTCGTTGAGCCCACGCATGTCATAATTAAAGCCGTTCTGTTCATTTGAGAGGTGGCAATTAACAAAACGCATTAATTTCTATCTAAGTAAGTTGGTAAGTGAAAGTTGTGTGTTGCGAGCACGCACCAGATTTTTTTTTTTTTAATATTGAGCAGTTCTTCATTGAATAGTGTTTTTTATCAATGAGGAGTGAGCATGAATTACTTCCTTTATTCATAATGCAAATAGTGGAGTAATAATGGACTATTTAATCGAGGTAGATGTTTGAAGTTTATTTGATGGAAATGGTTGGTGGTGCGGTCATGTGCAATAACGTATAATTTGCCGACGTTCCAACACCACATTCAGGTCTTCATCAGGGCTAAATATTAAGAAAATAATAACATTTTTTGAAAATCTTGGAATAAAAATATTTTCTGACTTTTGCTGCACATCACATTGGAACGAAAGAGTTTTAATTCACACAGCTGAGTTGATCTTCCAATAAGGATAATAAGATGAGGTGAAGAAAACAAAAGCGAAGTTTTTTTCTTAATAAGTAATATTTATTTAGGTTCACAACCATTTTATTTATGAATTCGGTACCATTTTACAAAATAATATCACCCACTGTCAAAACAATTAGTAAACATTTTTTTTTTTTTGACGAATTTTTCAAAAATATCAGCGTAATGCTATAAAACATCTGACAACAAAAAGACTAGATCCTAAGGCTATCGTCTTCTTCAACAATAGCGACTTCATCACCCTGTTGTTCGTTGTTTCCCTCGTCTGTGGCAGATATTTTGAGAACTCGTGTGTAATACTTCAATGAATCATTGGCCTTCCACTCGTCACCAAAATGCTTTTTCAGCATATTATTAATATAGCTAGGTAAGAAGAATCGAGTATAAACGGAAATAAAACAAGTGAGTTTAAGTAGCTTTCGATATTTTGTTCAGAAAGAGCAACGGAAACTGCTGAAGTGAACTAATGGGATGAGTGCAAAGTGAGAAGTGATTATTGGAACCAAAGATTTTTGCTTCAAATAGAGTAACGAACCAGTTTTGAAACAATATGGAATATGGAACGAATCAGTTCTGCAACAAACCACTATTTTGTATAGCAAAAATCCATAAGAAATAATAAGTTTTGCTCCAATCTGATAAGATATGTCGAAAGAGCATTAAAATATCTTTTAGAATCCACTTCCATCTCAAATCTTCAAAAAAATAGAACGAACGAGTTTTGCACCTCTCCTCCTCATTTACAAAAAACAATTCGCGGTAAAAAAAAAACAAGTACTAAGCAAAAAAAAACAAAAAAAAAAACCTCGACTATCGATGAAATTAGGATATTTTTAGGCCAATATATAACTACCTAATAATAAATCGAAAAATATTGAGGACTTAATACTTTTTCAATAATTATAATACTCTTTATTTTTTGTAGAACTAATAAAAGATGTGGAAAAAGCTGTTTTCTTTGAAGTTGTTAAACGGCGTTTCCACATCTATCAAAACACGTTGATTTCTAATCAAAGTAGGTTGATAAGTGAAAGTTGAGTGTTGCGCGCACCGCACTAGGGTTTTAGTTTTATTTTCAAAGAGGTATCTATAATCTATAAAAATTAAATATTAATCTCAACATTGTAGACGTAACGTAGATGTAACGAATAGACTTTCTTGGTTAGATTATATAGTTTGTATAAATAAGAAAATATGTAGATAGAATTATAATTATTTTTTTTAATTAATATCTATATACATACGTGTGTGTTTGTGTGTGTGTAAAGGTGTTTAGAATACCTTTAAACGAAATGTTGTAAATTTAGTGAATTTTACACCTTATAATAGTTTATTGAATAATTATAACAGTTTATCTATCTACTTACTTATTAATTTTAATATTCATTGAGATGTTCTGTTTGAAACACAGTCTTAATCACAGTATTTGCATCAATTTAGTAATTTTGTTAACTCGCCTTTATCTTACAATCATAGTAATGAACTGTCACGGTTATTATTTATTGTTTTATTTGATCATTATGTCAAATTATTACTATTATTTTTTGAACAATTGAATGGTATTAAATTATAAGTGATATATTTTAATATTTTATCACTTTTTAATTATTATGTTTTGTAAATATTCTTACATACTTTGTTACTAACATTAATGATAAAAAAAAAAAAATCCAATTTGGCCGGTCTCCTGGCTAAAAGAATGTATTCTAATAGCCAATAAAGTTATTATTATTAATTAATTCTTTTTATTGTTTTTTTTTTTTTTTTTTTTTTTTTTTTTTTTTTTTTTTTTTTTTTTTTTAAGGCAGCTATACCCTATTTAGCAGATATTTATAGCAGATTTTTTTTTTTTTTTTTTTTTTTTTGTATTATCCAAAAACTGTAATATTCGGTGGCACTTTATTAGAAGAGCGTAGGTGGAAGTCGTGGGCGTTAGGTTGATCCGTTGGCAGAGCTGTGGGAAGCCCTGACGTCACTATCGATTTGCTTTAGCGTCAGTGTATCGTCAACCTTTTACAGGATTATTTTAACATCTTATTTTAACTTCTTATTGTGTTATTTTTAGAATATCGGGTGTATTTATGAAAGAAAATTGTATTTATTTTTTTAATAATAAAAATGAAGATTAAAATCGAGTAAGAGGGAAATCAAAGAGTGTCCGCACACCGTGTCGAACAGCCGATGATCTTTCTATTGTCGTACCAGCCGAAAGTACCCGAGACAGATTGTTCAGGTACGCTGTTCGACGCAGTGTAAATTCACCTTCAGAGTGTAATTAAAAAAATCCAAGTCTAGACACACAGTTGAACAATGCAATTTTCTATATACATATTTAGATTTTTAGTTTTCGTAATATTTTATTGTTTAAATTTATTTTTAAATTTACTTACTAATTTAATAATTTAACTCTCTTTTTCAGAAAAGATATGCAGCTTTTAACACCGGACAGTGGCTCATTATTTCAGTTGGAAAACCCATTGAAACTCGACTGTGAATAACAGGATAATAAAATTGATACTACCATAGGACGATATTGCAAGGACTATCTTATTATTGAGGAATATCTTCAGTGCATTCGGAAAACAGCCACAACTAAAAATAGGAGATACATGCAGTTAAACATTTCAGATAAATTTCTTATAATAATTGATGTTTTTCAAAGGAACTGTTCTCAAATCAGGAAAATAACACTATCCATTCGGAGTTTGGAAGTAGAAAATCTGTTTCGCATGAACGATGGATGAACAAAGAATTATGTCTAGATTTTATAAAAATGATTGGTACAGACCTTAGGAGACAGTAAAATTTCTGAATTAATTCTTTCAAATATTTAAATACGTTTAATGATGTCCTATGTTCCATTTTGTCACTCCCTGGAACATTACTATTTCTGAAAATGATCTCGAAAACTATGAATATAAATGTGTGCAAACTTACATCGTTGCTAAGGATCATGTGACCATGCCAACTACAACTAGAAACATAAGAAAAGATGAATTTTTTGATCAAACACCACCAAAATTTTAGAATCACTTATCTTATTTTACCTTCTTTATTATTTCTACTACCATGACATATACGCCTAGTTTAAAAATTTACAATAAATCGAAATTTATATAAGTTTATTGAACAACGTTAAAGCCAACTCGATGTAGAATGTATTTATCTATAAAGTTCATTTGAAAAAATGTTTGATCGGATTAAATGTTTTGTAAGAGAACACTTAAAGGTGTCTTTACACTGTACGAACTTCAGTCTCGAAGAGCCTTTCCCAAACACTGTTCGACAGACCTAAATAAGACGCGGAATCGAACAGGTATCTGTTCGCCTGTGTGTTCGGGGATAGCGCTATTGTCGCTTTTGAGTTAGTTAATATAAGATTCTAGACCTTCTTTTACCATTTTTCTGACGTTGCACAGTGGTTGAAAGGCGGAAAAAAGCTATTTTTTGAGGGTATTGGAATATTCTTTTTCTTTTCATTATTAATTAAAAGAATAGTTGCCTGACACATTCCATCAATTTATTCGGAGATATTCTGATTTTTAAACTCGTTAGGACCCTTTGAAAATCGATCATTGAAAAAGTCTATTTTTCAGCGGAAAATTTATAACACTATAATAATTTTTAAATCTCGCATTTTTGTTTCTTAGAGCGATTTTCCTTCATAATCATAAAGAGCGATCTTACATATTACACAAGCATAAAAATGATGCTATTTGGTCAAGGTTTTAACCCAGAAATAAAATCCCGAATTAATGCAATAAAATTAAGACAAAAAATTTTTTTGGTAATTCATATTTTTCAAGCGCAGCCGAGCGCAGTTTTAAAATCCATTTTTTTAAGAAGAAGATACATTCAAAGAAATATTAAAACGTATTCTAGCTGCGTCCACCTGCGTCTGTACATGTGGGATATTTTTTTTGTTGAAATACCTATGCTATTTCGTGCAGTTTATTCGCTATGGAGCTTGTGCTTCGAATTAGGTTATTACTAATCATTTCGTAAAACATCATGCCTTACTTACCAGGTCTGTAGCATCATTTATAAAGTCAGTCTGAATCGTTATTAGGTCGATAATAAATCAACTTTTTCACCTACCGTGATTTTAGAATGAATTTGAAAATTATCAGTAATAAGTTTATTAATATGACCTCCGATAACTTAAAGCTTCGGCACTTTTAATTTTTAATCATCCATTTGTTTTTAGAAGATTAGAATTAAAAAAAAAGGTTCAGCTATTATTTAGCGTGAATAAGGGAACTAAATTTTCACAGATTGAGTTGCAGTTATTAAACCTACATTGAACAGTCAATCCCACCATCTCCTATCAAAATTATATTAAAGTCGGATGATCCCAATCTTATATTTTAATATGATATACATTTAATAGTTAAGAATTAAAACATAACGACAAAAATAATTGATAGTTCCTATGTATGATTTTTTTTTTTTTACCTAAGTTGAGTGTTTACATGAAATAAAATAATATTGCAAGTACTATCAATGATATTACTAGCATAAAACAGCAAAAGTGTTTAAACTAGCCGATTTCGAGTCGAAAATTGATGTATAATTTTTTTTCTATTTTCCTTACACTGCCGGTTAATCCGAATAGCCGGTTAAGCGGGGCTCGAACCTATACATTTTATAGGAAATTCAATCGTGGTTATGATAATATCAACTTTATTTTTTTGCGGCTCACAGATCGGGTTTGACAAGGTTTTTTCCGAAAATAGTCGATTTTCAACCACTGTGCGTTGCTTTTATCCATTATGAGTTAGAGCAAAAGTCAAAACTGCCGCTAGTTCAAAGTCAGCCGTCTTTGTAATCAAAATTATTGTATTATGGTGCATATGTGCGGTCAGACTTCATTGTTCGCGCGATTTCACGTTTCAATGTAAACAGCTGTTCCTAGTACGCCAAGGTTCGGGGGATTATCTGTTCGAGGGTTAGGTTCGCGCAGTTTAAAGGCGCCTTAAAAGGCTGTATAAGATGTCATCTTTTTTTCCGGTTTCCCGCATAAAAAACAACCCAAGACTTAGATTCCATTCCTAAAATAGGCTATATTCGTATATGATTTCCTATCTAATCCACTCTAACGGCTCTATGGTCATTGCAGGACCCTGGCCTCCTCAGCAATCCTCTTCCACTCCAACCTGTCCGCAGCTGCCCTTCTCCATCCCGAAACACCCAATGACCGAAGTCTTCCTCCATATCCTGCAGCCAACCCAGTCTAGGTACCTCTACCTCTACTCCTTTTACCACCAGGGTGTCCCTCCATTATCATTTTCGGGAGCCTATCACCTTCCATTCTTTGTACATGCCCCAACTCTTAATGGTGGAAACAAGATCTGGAGTTCCATACAAATCCGCATTTGTTTTCATTCTCCAGCGATCCCCTTCTTTTGTAGTGCCAAAAGTTCTTCTGATGTGTGCTTAGCAGCCTTTCATCATTGCGTGTAAGCGTCCAGGACTCGTTCTCATATGTTACCACTGGCTGTAGGACCGGCACATTCTTATTTTAAGGGTTCTGGATATCTCCCGATTTCGAAATATTTTCCTTAGGGACCAATAGCATCTATTGCCACTCCCAGCCTTAATTTCTTCCCTAACATATTGTTTTAGAATAGTTCCTGGCTTGTTTTGAAACGAATTAACAGTTGGAACAAACTGTCATACTACATATTTGTGACTACGATGTTCGAGTTACCATCTACCAGTTCCATCTGGGCTGGCCTCGAAGGTTCTGGATTGTTCTTAAGTCTATATATAAGGAGCGTAGGACTGGAAAATTAGTTTGTTTCTGAAGCTCAAGTCATAAAGTTATTTCTGTGTTACGAAGTGATAATTTTTATAACCTTTTTAAATATTTGTGTTTTCATAATTTGTGTGGCGTTGAAAATTGTTATTTTTCTTTCAATAAAAATTGTTTTAACCAAATAAGTGATACAATAATTTTTAAATAAAAGTACTACAGTAAACCCTCGATATAGCGAACTGGTAGGGGGTTTGATATTCTGAGTTCGCTATATCGAGGTTTGTTATAACCGAGGATTCTTTTTTTTTTTTTATCTTTTTTTTGGCCAATGCCCGCACTAATTTAGAATGAAATTCATATTAGCACTAATTTAGAATAGAAATCATATTTAGAATGAAATTCATTCATTAGAACTAGTTAAATTAAAACGCATTTATGTAATTTATTTTTAGTTAAACTACATATTAGATAAACAATGAGATTCATTACTTTACCTAACAAGTTCACTTGAGAGTTCTTTAGCCTTATCTTATTATTCAAATAATACAGAATGGTTAATAAGAGGGTCTGAGATTGGTATTTGAGATCTCATTTGTTTAAAGCAATTTATCAATTTTTTTCCAAATAGTCATGAGCCGCAGAGCACAGTCGTTTATTTGATGCTGAAGTTAATCCTTGGGCTGCGGTTGAATCTATTTTATCTTTGTTATTTATAATGGTTCACAATGTTGATTTGTGAATTCCATATTTTCTGTATATGGTTTTCTTATTAGAATTCCCGATTCAATATCCAGGAGAATTTTTAATTTTTCCTAGATTGATAAGGATTTACGTTTGTGACACACGCCTACCAACGAACTCATTGAGTATTAAAAAAACAAACAGTATAAACGACTACAGAACACTAATTCGAATAATAGAGAACTCCAAACAGAACTGAGCTAGTTTCGAGAAAAAAGTCAATGGAATAAGAGAGAGAACAAAAGGAAATCGGATTAGTTAAGAGTAAAAATCTGGTGCGTGCGCGCAACACACAACTTTCACTTACCAACTTACTTAGATTAGAAATTGACGTGTTTTGCTAATTATCATTTCCCAAAGTCACACATTTGTCTACATTCATATCTTATTTTTGTTAATCGTTAAAGCCGTTTTTGAGTAAATAAAAAAACCCGTGAAAATGATACAAAATTTATTAAGTAAAGTCCCCCCTTCGGTTGATCAATTTTGATGAAATGTTGGCTATCACATATTTGGCATATACATACATCAAATACCCAGTTTGGTCACAATCGTGAAAGCCGTTTTTGAGTAAATAAAAAAAGCACGAAAAATGATACAAAATTTATTAAGTAAAGTGCCCCCTGCGGTTGATCAATTTTGATGAAATTTTTACATACATATCTCGGGCATATAAGTAGATAAAATACTAAGTTTAATCAAAATCGTTAGAGCCGTTTTTGAGAAAATCAAAAAAAAACGTGAAAATGTTACAAAATTTATTAAGTAAAGTCCCCCCTCCGGTTAATCAATTTTGATGAAATTTTTACAGTCATATCTCGGGCATATAAATAGATGAAATACTCAGTTTAATCAAAATCGTTAGAGCCGTTTTTGAGAAAATCGAAAAAAACCTAAAAAGTTATTAAATAAAGTACCCCCTCCCTTTGAGCAATTTTGATGAAATTTTTGCTGTCACATCGCGGGCATATACCTACACTAAATACCCAATTTCAGGTTCGCACGGTTTATAGTTCTTGAGCTAGTCTGTTCACATACACACACACACACACACACACAGACACACACACACACAGACCATTTCGCGGGACTTGGTCATTTCGACTCAGGGGACCCCAAAACGTGTATTTCCGTTGAAAACCGGAAGTCGAAATTTTTCACGATCGCAATACTTCCACTTACTATATATTACATATATAGGTAAGTGAAAGTAAAAAAACACCTGAATTCTAGAAACTGGTGCCACTTCGTCTTCCCGCACTCAATCTACGTAATACAGTAAAAAAAAAAAAATTAATAACAATTCTTGCAGTTCGTTATAACAGAACATAATAATTCTCTGGCATCAAATTTAGTTCGGCACTTACCGAGGGATTTCGCTATAACGAGGGGTTCAGCAGAAATATAATGGTAATTTTAGGGGGATAGCATTTTGGTTCGCTATACCGAAGTGTTCGTTATATCCGAGTTCGTAATAATGAGGGTTTACTTTAATAAGCATTTAAAGAAAATTTAAAAATGAAATATTTATTAATAAGTATATTATATTTATAATTCAAGATTGAAGTTTAAAAAAAAGAAAAAATTCTCAGACTTATGCCCGATACACCTAGATCCGACTGTATTTGCTTACGTTTCGGGTAGTATCGATATAAGTAGTATATATAAAGAAGAAGCCACTGAAGGCTGAGTGAGATAAACAAGCCGACAGGTAGATGGAGGCCCCCCTTACCTGTTGCAGCACCCCCCCCACCTCGGATAGGGGGGGACATGTGAATGGAGATAGCTTGGTGTGGCCTTGCCCCGGGCACAAATCCTGGGGGTGGCCTATTTGACAGATAACGGCTGACGTCACTAGTCCCTACGTCACCGTTGTGACGTAATCCCTTCCCCCCACCCTCACCCCTAAGTCCTAGCGAGGTAGAGAGAGAGAGAGATAAAAAACCACAATCGGCAACCCCCCCCCCCCTATCACATTATCTATCCCTCTTTTCCTCCAGTTTCCGCTCCGTAGCTGATCCGATAAAGTCTTAGATAACGCCCAATTATCATTCCTAGACCTGTTGAAAGTAAGAGGAAATTGAGCGTAATCTTAGTCTGGGGAAGGTGGGAGGGGGATTCTACTGTTTGCTCTATTTAATCATTAAACCCTTGTGGTTGTTCATAGATATTTCTTTATATATTTAAAAAACAAACAAATAAAAAGGAAATATATTTTATAGAAGTTAAGAAAGAAGTTAACTTCAAAGGAATTCAAACAAATACTTTGTAAGAAATTTTTAGTAGAATTGCTGGTAATTTTTTAACGTATTTATCCCGAAAACTCTTTATGTATATGTATATTTATGCGAGGTTCCCGAGATATTTTCAATGATTTAGTAAACAAGTTTGTAGGAAGAGACTATTTAATTATAGATGTAGAATTTTAGGCCACAAAGTCTAGGATTATTTCAATAATTCACTTAATCATGCAGATTACAGGCCAATTTTTGTTGTTAACTTAATCATAACTTAATCATGTTATCTGCATGATTAAGTGAATTATTGAAATAATACCAGACTTAGAGGCCTAGCATTCTATATTCAATCATTTAGCTTCTACAAAAAAAAAAAAAAATCTGGTGCGTGCTCGCAACACACAACTTTCACTTACCAACTTACTTAGATTAGAAATTATTGCGTTTTGTTAATTGCCACTTCTCAAATGAACGGAACGGCTTTAATTATGAACAATGGTCTGTCATTAAAGGCGTACTCCGCATGCGTGGGCTCAACGAGTTTTATGAGTTGACTGAATATTTTTCTTTTTTTCTCCACTTTATATTTTCTTGATTTTTATCATATCTCATATTTTGCCATTTCTTATTTTTAGGCGTAACGAGAGACAGTTAATTTCTCCATATAAACAAAAACAAAGGTATGTACTTTATAGGAAACAAACAAACGAAAAGGCCCCCCCACCAAAAAAAAAGCCCCCTCAAAACATTTTAATAATGATAAAGCTAACTTGACATTAAAGAACACCTAATTTTCATTAAACATGACGATCTGATAAAAATCGTTAAAGCCGTTTTTGAGATAATCGAAAGAAAGGTAAAAATTGGAAAAAAAGTCATAAAATAAAGTGCCCCCTCAGTTGGACCAATTTTGATGAAATGTTGGCTTTTACATATTTAGTATATACATACATCAAATGCCCAGTTTCTTCAAAATCGTTAAAGCCGTTTTTGAGTAATTAAAAAATATGTACACGTGAAAATGATACAAAATTTATTAAGTAAAGTCCCCCCTAGGGTTGATCAATTTTGATGAAATTTTTACAGTCGTATCTCGGGAATAAACATACATCATATACTAAGTTTGATCAAAATCGTTATAGCCGTTTTTGAGTAAAAAAAAAAAAAAACACGTGAAAATGATACAAAATTTATTAAGTAAAGTCCCCCCTAGGGTTGATCAATTTTGATGAAATTTTTACAGTCATATCTCGGGCATATAAATAGATCAAATACTCAGTTTAATCAAAATCGTTAGAGCCGTTTTGGAGAAAATCGAAAAAAACGTAAAAAGTTATTAACTAAAGTACCCCCTCCCTTTGAGCAATTTTGATGAAATTTTTGCTGTCACATCGCGGGCATATACCTACACTAAATACCCAATTTCAGGTTCGAACGGTTTATAGTTTTTGAGCTAGTCTGTTCACACACACACACACACACAGACACACACACACAAACACAGACCATTTCGCGGGACTTGGTTATTTTGACTCAGGGGGTCCCAAAACGTGTATTTCCGTTGAAAACCGGAAGTCGAAATTTTTCACGATCGCAATAATTCCACTTACTATATATTTCATATATAGGTAAGTGAAAGTAAAAATATCCACGCATTGTAAAATAACCATGTATAAAACCTTTACCGCTACAACCCACGAAGAGTCTATCTTGGGTTCGAAGTGGAAAGAGGTGATTTGACCGTGATCACGCTCAATCGCCAGGATTTACTCATTAATCTTTCAATTCAGAGTACCCAGTTTATAGAAGCTGTGTTTGCCGCCGGAGGGAGTGTTAAGTCAGACGAACACCTTCTGCCTTCTGCCGCTAGGCATGTATCCCGGTCAAGTCAATCCCTTCTCTTCACGGAAAAAATCTAAAATTGTAATTAGTAATTAGTTAAAAAAAAAAAATATTATTTTCACATTGAATTACAGATTGTTTATGCAACATCTCAATGCCTGACATAGTTTGAAACAAAACAAAAACATATGCTTTAAAAGAGTCATAGTATTAGTAGACTTATTGTTGGAAACTACTGTTCTAGCACATGTTTGTGACAGTTCGTGACTGTTCTACGATTGTCTGGTACGTTCTGCAATGTTCTAATTCAGACTAAATATAAGGAGCGATGTACTGGAGAGTTAGTCTAGCTCCGAAGATGGAATCATATGGTTACGCTTGTGTTAATGTCTCATTACAATTTGATACTTTTTGTAATCTTCTTTATTCAATCGTCGTTGATACTGGAAAAGGTAGTATGTCAAATAACAGCTGGTTTTCAGGAGAACAAAAAAATCAGTTTATTTGCAATTCATTTTTACTTTCACTTACCTATATGAAGTACTCGTATATAGTAAGTGGAAGTATTGCGATCGTGAAAAAATTCGACTTCCGGTTTTCAACGGAAATACACGTTTTGGGGTCCCCTGAGTCGAAATGACCAAGTCCCGCGAAATGGTCTGTGTGTGTGTGTGTGTGTGTGTGTGTGTGTGTGTGTGTGTGTGTGTGTGTGTGTGTGTGTGAACAGACTAGCTCTAAAACTATAAACCGTGCGATCATGAAATTGGGTATTTAGTGTAGGTATATGCCCGCGATGAGACAGCAAAAGTTTTTTGAAAATTGCTCAAAGGGAGGGGGTACTTTATTTAATAACTTTTTACGTTTTTTTCGATTTTCTCAAAAACGGCTCTAACGATTTTGATTAAACTGAATATTTGATCTATTTATATGCCCGAAATATGACTGTAAAAATTTCATCAACATTGATTAACCGGAGGGGGGACTTTACTTAATAAATTTTGTAACATTTTCACGTGTTTTTTTTATTTACTCAAAAACGGCTTTAAAGATTAACAAAAATAAGATATGAATGTAGAAAAATGTGTGAATTTGGGAAATGATATTTAGCAAAACACGTCAATTTCTAATCTAAGTAAGTTGGTAAGTGAAAGTTATGTGTTGCGCGCACGCACCAGATTTTTTAGTTTTTTAACCGGCTTCGAAAGATGAGGTGGTTACTCAATTCGATGCGTACAAGCCTTTTTTTGTGTTTGATTATTGAAAAAAACATTAAAATTATTATTATATTCATTAGTAAAACTTTACTGGTTATGATTCTTCTTTTCTATTTACTTGTAACATACTTCGTCTTTTAGGACCCTGGAGCTTTGAAGTATTAATTGCAAATCCAGCAAAATCGAAAATTTCTGACATTCGACCTTTTGCAGTATAAAAGACGTTACGAGTTTTTATTTTTTGCCAGAGATTGTAAATTATTATTTTACGCTTTACAAATTATTATTTTACGCTTATGTAATAATATTTTTTCTGGATTTTTTTAAATTCTTATTCTTATTCTTCTTATTTATATTTATTTACTGTGTCGTGTGCGTTTTTGTTTCCAGGTTTTCCTGAATTTGATTTTGGAATATGTGAAGTGCTTTTTCTTTTTATTTATTTTTAATCTGGAAATATTATTAACACGTTAGGTGCGGCATCGGTCCCCGGGGTCCGATGTCCTACATTCCCTTCTTAACAGCCGATTTTCACATGAAAATGTCCGAAAGTTCGAACACTTCAATACTGGTCGATTTTTAATGAGAATATTGCATTTTAGTGCAGAAAATGTTGCTAACAGCTGAAATTCTGTTGTTTTTTAGAATCGGATTCCGAGGACCTATTTTCGGTAAAGAATGGCGTAAATCCTGTATCGGCCTGTCCTGCGCCTATTATGTCTAGTTCCAATCCTTACCAAGAGATAATGCCCTCGAGACGCTCATTTAATTCCCTTTTAATCAAAAGATAACGCTTTCGTCAAAGTATTCCCTTCGGACCCCGACGTCCGATATCGTCTGTGGCTCATACTAGCAGTCGGACCCCGGGGACCGATGCCGTACAATTCAGGATACCCTAAAATACGCCATCGCACCTAACGTGTTAATAACAAATTTCATGATTACGATGTTTATACATTTAAATAAAAATATGTCATTCGTATCTCATGCTTTTATTACTTTCACTTACCTATATATGAAATATATAGTAAGTGGAAGTATTGCGATCGTGAAAATTTTCGACTTCCGGTTTTCAACGGAAATACACGTTTTGGGATCCCTTGAGTCAAAATAACCAAGTCCCGCGAAATGGTCTGTGTGTGTGTCTGTGTGTCTGTGTGTCTGTGTGTGTGTGTGTGTGTGTAAACAGACTAGCTCAAAAACTATAAACCGTGCGAACCTGATATTGGGTATTTAGAGTATGTATAAGCCCGCGATGTGACAGCAAAAACTTCATCAAGTTTGCTCAAAGGGAGGGGGTACTTTATTTAATAACTTTTGAAGTTTTTTTCGATTTTCTCAAAAACGGCTCTAACGATTTTGATTAAACTGAGTATTTAATCTATTTATATGCCTGAAATATGACTGTAAAAATTTCATCAAAATTGATCAACCAGAGGGGGACTTTACTTAATAAATTTTGTATTATTTTCACATGGTTTTTTTATTTACTCAAAAACGGTTTTAACGATTTTGATCAAACTTGGTATTTGATGTATTTATATGCCAAAGATGTGATAACCAACATTTCATCACAATTGATCAACCGGAGGGGGGACTTTACTTAATAAATTTTGTATCATTTTCACGTGTTTTTTTTTATTTACTCAAAAACTGTTTTAACGATTTTGATGAAACTTGGTATTTGATGTATTTATATGCCCGAGATATGACTGTAAAAATTTCATCAAAATTGATGAAAAGTCCCCCAACCGGAGGGGGGACTTTACTTAATAAATTTTGTATAATTTTTACGGTTTTTTTTTTATTTACTCAAAAACGGCTTTAACGATTAACAAAAATAAGATATGAATGTAGAAAAATGTGTGACTTTGGGAAATGATATTTAGCAAAACACGTCAATTTCTAATCTAAGTAAGTTGGTAAGTGAAAGTTGTGTGTTGCGCGCACGCACCAGATTTTTTTTACATTTTACTTTGTGTATCATTGTGTCGATAATCCGAAAAATTTAAATATCCGGACTAGGCCTGGCCGGGTTAGTCCTGATAACGACGCTTTATTGTAATCGCTTACACTTTTAAATTTTGATGTGGAATATATTCATTTATATGATAAATTATATCTTATTGGCTGACCTAGACATACAACTACATACACAAACGTGTAAGAGAACTGAGGATAGCTTTAAATAGTGCGTGAGAACAGACAAGTACAGAAGACACAATGAACGCAATTGGAAGCGGCGATAGAGCTTATCTATAAAAGGAGGCGCGGTGTGAATGAACCTTTTATCAATTGAAGGTAAAGCGCTGCGTATAAGGTATCCAATGCTCTCTGCTGTCTACTGAATTCCAGATCCACTTTGAATAATTATAGATTCGTCTCTAAATCACGCTAACTCAAGAGAATTTAAATATATGTACTAATTATAAGTAGTAAATAAAACTATTTTTTATTTTCACTTACCTATAAATGAAAGATATCGTTAGGGAAAGTATTGCGATCACGAAAAATTTCGACTTCCGGTTTTCAACGGAAATAAACGTTTTCGGATCACCTGAGTCCAAATAACCAAGTCCCGCGAAATTTGATGTATTTATATGCCCGCGATGTGACAGAAAACGCGTTTTTTTTTTTTTTTTCATTTTCTCAAGAACGGATTAAGTGACTTTGATTAAACTCGGTATTTGATGTATTTATGTGCCAAAGATTTGACAGCGAAAATTTCATCAAAATTGTTCAAATGGAGGGGGCACTTTATTTAATAACTTTTTTCTCAATTTTTACCTTTTTTTTATCACATCAAAAACGGCCTCAATGATTTTGATCAAATTCGCCATGGTTAATGAAAATTAGGTGTTATTTAATATCAGGTAAGCTTTATCATTATTAAAATTTTCTGAAGGAGTTTAAATGGGGAAGAGGGCTTTTTTGTGTTCCTATAAAGTACCTTTGTTTTAGTTTATATGGAGAAATGAACTGTCTCTCGTTACGCCTAAAAATAAGAAATGGCTAAATATGAAAAAAATCAAGTAAACATATAGAGGAGAAAAAAAGAAAATTATTCTGTCAACTCATAAAACAGGTTGAGCCCATGTATGCTGAGCACGCCTTTGACAGACCATTGTTCGTAATTAAAGCCGTTCTGTTCATTTAATGGAAATTATTTGTTTCTTGGTAACTGAACGAAGTTTTCAATAACTACATAGAGAATTATAAAATCAGACGACTTGGAGAATTATGCTTGCATTGCTGAATTCTCACAAGTAAAACCTTTTATTTAATAATAAAAAAAAATACTGTACTTTAAGGAGTGTTTTTTATAGAGAAAATAATAAAATGAATGATAAATGAATGAATGACAAATGATAAATGAAAGATATAGTTGGGGAAAGTATTGCGATCGTGAAAACTTTCGACTTCCAGTTTTCAACGAAAATTCACGTTTTCGGAACCCCTGAGTCCCGCGAAATTGTCTTTGGGTGTGTGAACAGACTAGCTCAAAAACTATAAACTGTAAGAACCTGGAATTGGGTATTTAGTGTATGTATATGCCCGCAATGTGACAACAAAAATTTCATCAAAATTGGTCAAACGGAGAGGGTACTTTATATATTAAATTTTATCCCATTTTTATGATTTTCTCAAAAACGGTTCTAAAGATTTTGATTCAACTCATGTTTAATGAGAGTCAAGTATTCTTTAATATCAGGTAAGCTTCATCATAGTTAAAATTTTCTGAAGGGGCCTTAATGGAAAAGGGGGCCTTTTTTGTTTTTCCTGTAAAGTACGAGCACCTTTGTTTTTGTTTATATGGAGAAATTATCTGTGTCTATATTCCGCCTACTCATATAGTAAAACACTCCTCATGAGCCGACGCAGTACCCCTTTAGTGACAGACCATTGTTTAATTACAGCAAATAATGGAAATTATTTGTTTCAAGTGCATGAAATTTTTAACAATTACATAGAGAATTATGAAATCAGACGACTTGGAGTATTATACTTGCATTGCAGAATAATTACAAGAAAAATCTTACATTTAATAATAAAAAAAATGAGTGTACTTTAAAGAGAAAATACAAAAAAAAAAAAAAAAATGTAAATGAATCTGGAAGAATGTGTGACATTGAGAAATGGAATTTAACGAAACACTTAAATTCCTTATCAAAGTAAGTTGGTAAGTGAAAGTTGTGTGTTGAGCGCATCGCACCAGATTTTTTTTCTTTATTTGAAGAAAGATAATACATATATATTTAGAAAGATCAAAAATGTATATAGTACATTAGATTAATTATTTATAGCTAGTCTCTATACATCTATGTGATTTATACAGCAATATCCATCAGAAATATTGCCATGATTATGAGAACAATTGAGTCTCGAAACGTCTCAATTGTATAGTTTTTAATTATTAACTGAACCTTAAGAACACTATTGCAACACACTCATACACACACATAAATATTTATTTTTTTTTAATTATTATTTTTAACTTTCCCTTTTGATTGGTCACGTTTTGTTGAAATTATAATAAACGTTTCTTCGGATTCGACGCTCTTGAAAGGACATGATATATTCAGAAAACAGCTATTTCTAAAAATTGCCGATTTTTTGAGGTATGTCGTTGTTAAAAGAAGTGAGAAATATCACCTGTGTGATTTTAAGGGCATAATCTTCATTTAATTTATCCCTAGTTTGTTTGTTTAAGGTCACTTTATGCCACTAAGGCTTATCGGAAGGTGCTACATCGGGAATTCTAAATTTTGCCTATCCAGGTATAATTAGGATAGGGATCTTTAACGAGTACCTGACATCGCACAGGCTCGGGACCTCCATATTACGTCCTATCCGAGGGACGGAAGTTTCAATAAGATCTCTCCATAAAAATTTTTTTTTTTTTAATTCCACCACAGAAATTTAGTCTTTAGGGTGCCAATAACTACGGTTTGCCCTAGGTTTTGTAATCATAGAAATGTTCTGAGGGGTCTTAAATGGCTAGAAAAAGTTTTTGTATAAAGTATTATCTATATTAATTAAGTATTTCCATTTAAATAAAAAAAAATTTTATGTTTTTATGTTAACTATATCTGATTATGCCTAAAAATCAAAAATGAATAAATATGAAAAAAAAAATCGAGGAACAAATACAGGAGAAAAAAAGGAAATTTTTAAATCTGACAATTTTTAAAACAAGTTGAACCCATGTACTGCGCATGCCTTTAATGACAGACCACTGCTTACAAGTAAAGCCCTTCTGCTCATGGGAAAAAGTTGTCAACATGTTTTGAAACATACATATTTAATGGAAATTATTTGCATGGTAAATAAATGAAGATATCAACAACTAAATGTTTGATTGACAATTGAGGATTATAAAATCACACTCGATTGAGTCTTACACTTATTTGTTTGTTTGTTTAACGTACATTTTTATGCTACTAATACTAATCGGACGATGCTACAGTGGGAGTCCTAAATTTTGCCTATCCAGGTATAATTAGGCTAGGGATCTTTAACGAGTACCTGACATCGTACAGGCTCGGGACCTCCATTTTACGTCCTCTCCGAGGGACGGCATGACTAAGGATCTTTTACTTCCATTAAAAAAGCCTAGGGCTGTCGTGAACCTGCGACCTTTAGTATTGTACGTTGCCATGCTAACCACTACACTACAGGTGACCCCTAATTTCTCCTTTGCGGTACATGAATAATATGATAGTGCATGAAGATTGTGCTTTGCTTTACAGCAGTGGAGTCATATCATTCGATGCGCAATGAGAATGAACACCGGGCAAACTGCTGTGTCATCGGAATGTTCCATCATGGAATGATATCTGTACTGCATGAATATAATACAACAGTCCCTGCTGTTGAAATCAGTTCTGATAATGGTACATACATATTTACTTACCTGAAATCAACAGTTATGAAAATAGTGATTACAGTAAAGACTCTCCACTTTATCACATGTTTTTTCAGATCGATAAAAATTTTGAGCATCATGCACTTCGCCTCCTCTAACCCACAAAAAATGTCACGTCAATAATATTGGGCGTTATGGAGTTTTAGTAAATAAAAAAAATCTGGTGCGTGCGCACAACAAACAACTTTCACTTACCAACTTACATAGATTAGAAATTGACGTATTTTTTTAATTGTCATTTCTCAAAGTCAAATATTTTTCCATATTCATTTCTTATTTTTGTGTTTTTTTTCTCCATAAAAAACACTATTTTTTATTATTAAACACAAGTTATTGCTTTTGATACTTCGGCAAGGCAAGCATAATACTCCAAGTCGTCTGATTTTATAACTCTCTATGTAGTTGTTAAGAACTTCATTTAGTTACCATGAAACAAATAATTTTCATTGAATGAACAGAAGGCGTACTCCGCATGCGTGAGCACAACGTTTTTTATGAGTTGATGTAAACTTTTTCTTTTTTTCTCCTCTATATATTTACATGACTTTTTTCACATTTTATATTTACTCATTTCTTATTTTTAGGCGTAACGTGACCATTTCGCGGGACTTGGTTATTTGGACTCAGGGGACCCCAAAACGTGTATTTCCGTCGAAAACCGGAAGTCGAAATTTTTCATGATCGCAATGCTTTTCTTTACTATATATCTCATATATAAGTGAAAGTAAAAAAAAACCTCAAATTTTTCGTGATCATAACTAAAAACTGGCGAAATTAATAATATGAGATAGGGCATTTTATTTTTAAAGTAACAAAAACTAAGGAACGGTCTAGTTTTTAAAATATAAATTTTGACTTTCACTTACTACTCGGTTTCAGGAAAAGCATAACAGACCAACATTTTAAAATTAAATTTTAATTTACTATGAGCCGTAAATACACCTATCGATTCACCATAACGATATATTTACAAAAAGCAACTCGCATTAAAAAACAAACAACCAGTAAAAAAAAAATCCTCAAAAAATGAAATAGGATTTTTTTTAGGCTCCCAAAAAAAAAAAAAAAATAAATAAAATAAACAACTATGAATAAAAAATTACTGAGAACTTTCAAGTTTTGCAATAAAAATTATAGTACTCTATAACTTATGGAAACAAACGAAAATAAGTAAATAAATGTGGAAATATGTGTGAAGTTGAGGAATCGATTTCTAATATACATCTAAATAAGTTGGTACGTGAATGTTGTGTGTTGCCCACATCGCGCGTTTGTTATTTTTTGAAAACAAATTTTCAAAACTTTGTGACAAAAATAAAAATCGATGAATTGAAAAAAGGATTACCAATTTCAGTTCCTAAACTGAAGTTAAAAAAAAAATAAAAAATGCTATCTCACATTACTTTGTCTACTGAAAATTCCTATAGAGGTGTAATCTTTTTATTTATTTTCAGATTAACAGTGTTGTTTCTGATTTTTTAATAAGCATTTTATTGAATATTTTTAAATATTAAGAGACAGAAATATTCTGTTTTCATCGCCGAAGGAGCATTATATTTTTATTAAGACCACCAATTCAGCCAAGAAAACTATATCAAGTGCCTAATAATATGGCGGTCATTAACTTTTAGTTAAAAAAGAAGAGTTGTCAAATATTCTTGGCACCAAACAAAAGCCTAGCAATCACCTGTTGTATTCCAGTTCTTCATGCATGGTCCCATTAAAGATATGTTGATGCATGCGTACTGTACTGATGCATATATATGATATAAATGGACCATAAGGGTCCGACATTAGAGGCACAATAAATAATTCCCCTAACAATAAGCAACCTGTTGGTCTCCGGATAGTGAATATATTATATCTTGTGTCAACTTAACTGCTTGCCAACCAATTTTATCTTACAGTTCTTCATTCATCTATTCACACTCTTATTTTCACGCTGCTTTCAGTTTATATTCTTTATCTCAGCTCTTCTTTGGCTGAAACCTTAACTGAAAATAATTACACATGGATTAATTATTTCCAAAAAGGTATCCGTACGAAATGTAGATCGATGCATTCTATCAGGAAAGCTTTATAAAACTATTAATGCCTCAATAGTAAGAAAAGTAACACGTGAGATGCCACATTCATTTACTAATTTTTGTTTACATTTGCTCTCTAAAGTACACTAAAATTCTGTATTGTTAAATAAAAGTTTTTACCTGTGATAATTCGGCAATGCAAGCATAATACTCCAAGTGGTCTGATTTTGTAATTCTCTGTTTAGTTGTTGAAAACTTCATTCAGTTACCATGGCAACAAATAATATCCATTAAATATGTATGTTTCAAAACACCTTGATAACTCTTTCCAATTAACAGAACGTCTTTTGTGGGCAATGGCATGTTCTGCTAATTTAGATGTAGACGAATTACGCGTGGAAATACTGTATTTGGAAGTACTGATGAAGATCCACAACATGGATCGAAAAGTTGGCTTACCATAATAAATATCATTGTAACTGAAAATCCTGACCATCATTTAACCTATCATAAGCTAATTATGAATTAATCCTTATATTACTAAATATTTTTTTTTATTTTATACCTTAGTAGTATTTTCATGTCAAACTACACATTTCAATTTTTTTTTTTTTAAGTTGACAAATGTTTATAATATTGGGATGTAATACTGGGAAATGCTTCTTCTTTATATTTATTTTTAATTATGAAATGTAATTAATAACAATCGTATTTCATGATTTTATTTTTAATAGATTTTTCGTATCTATGTATCATTGCGTCGATTTTCCTAAAAATTTCTGTATCGGCGGCCTACCTTAATCCCAGAAATTCGGTTGTCGAATATACTCATTTACATGATAAATTATATTTACACATAAATATATATTACTTATCATATGTACACATAAACTGACCACAATTAAGAAAAAAACATTATAAAAGAAAGGTTATATGACAGAATTGGGCTGCTAAAGATAGACACTTATGTCATAACCTTTATATAAGTCCTTTCCTGTTTTACTTAACCAAGTCCTATTTCGGTCTTTCTCCTTAAACAGCTTTTATTTTTATTAACAAGTTGCGAACAACAGGCTTTAACCTCGTCAACATTTTTAAATCTCCCGATTTTTTCTATGCTTTTACTTAGGCTCATCTCAAACTTTATGAGCTGTAATTATAAGACATTTCTCAAGAAAAAAATACGTATAGGCGGGCGCAATCGAATATAGGGTGCGCTAGTAGTTTTGCAAAATGTCGGAAAGAACGGTGTTAGACATAGTTGATGTGATAGAGATAATTGGTAATTTTAAAAGACCATTAATTGAAGGGCAGGCTATTGTGGAATAATATCTAAAAATAAAAAAACAGTAATTTTACAAGCCTCGTGCCTTCAAACTAGCAATCTTAAAGGACTGTCCCATCAAATAAAAGTGGAAATCAAATTTATTAATAATAATAAGCAATTTTCTTGTCATTGTACGAGTAAAGCTGGTAGTTCTGGTAAATGCAAACACATAATTGTAACTTTACTCGACGTTTTTCGGTTAGTAATAACATTAATTACCTATTCACACAATCATTGTTATGACAGCTTAGATTCTTTGTCATATTATTTATTTATTTGTCAAAACTTTCAGGCTTCGCATTGAAAACATGGAACAATTAAGCACAACGGATGTAATAGAAAAATGGGGAAAATTAAAAAAGAAAAACAAAACTATGACATTATGGTCTCAATGTTATTTGCATAAAACTAGCATTTTGGAATAATAAAATGACAAATACTACTATTTACCTGAATAAATATAGTCACTTTCTTTAAAATGAAGACTGCATATCGTCATATGTTTCAAAACAGGCTTATCTATTCTTAACTTTACAATCCACTCTTTAAGAAGCTTTTTATTTTTTGGAAATAAAAGGGAATGACACGTCTTTTGATTTTCTAATTGAACACTGAGGGACCGAGCAATACCTATTAGATATTTTTCAAATGATTTTTTGCTCAATCGGGTTTTAATTATGGAAAAATAAATTAAAAACGCCAAAAAACCCTATGAATCCCAGGTAATGGCCCCGCTTTTATCCCCGTTTCTCTAGTTCCTGCAGCGCCGTCACAGAAGCAGCACCGTCGCTTGCGCCCGCCTATAACACAGACTTTATTCAGGTGAGAGTTAGTGCTTATGGAGCCTGTACATCTTTGAGCCTTCAATTTTTTTTTTGAAGTCCCATTTATTAGATGGGTGCGTTATAATGAAAAACAATTAATTAAAAAATCAATGCTTGGCCAATCAATTGGGTTGCTCTTAAAATGCCTTTAAATTGCCCTACCAACGTACTACGAACAGCTATTCGTACTGAAACGTGAAGTCGAGCGAACAATGATGTTTCACCGCTGTGTTCTACCGGCTGTTCTGACTTGTGCTCTAAGTTATTATGGATAAAAGCAACTTCAGAAAAATGTTAAACGATGGTCTAGAAGCTTACCAAAAGAAACACTAGCGCTATACCCGAACACACAGCAAACAGATACATTACCTGTTCTAGTTCGTGCTTTATATAATCAAATTATAGTCAAAGAGTGTTTGGGACAGGAGGCTGAAGTTCCCACAGTGTGAAGGCACCTTTACAGAGCTTACTGTACATCTACAAAAGACTATTTGTTACAGCTTATTGAAATATTGATTTCTATACATATTGAAATTTAATCGTTTATTATTTTTAAATAATTAATTTATAATTTTTAAACAATTTAATTGGGGTCACCTGTGGTGTAGTGGTAAGCATAGCAACCTACAATACTAAAGGTCGCGGGTTCGCGCCCCGTGGTGGCCCTAGGATTTCTTAAAGGGATTAAAAGATCCTTAGCTAAGCCGTCCCTCTGATAGGACGCAAAATAGGGTCCCGAGCCTGTACGATGTCAGGTACTCGTTAAAGATCCCTATCCTAATTATACCTGGATAGGCAAAATTTAGGACGCCCACTGTAGCATCGTCCGATTAGCCTTAGTGGCATACAGGGACGTTAAACAAATAAAAAAAAAAACATATCTTACCAAAATTATTAAAAGTTGTGTGCTGCACGCATCGCACCAGATTTTTTTATATTGAAAATATTTTAACAAAATTAAATATTAAAAGACAGAAATATTGTTTGTTCACAATCACCTCCAGGATTCAATTTTCGTTTAGACCACCAATTTAGCCAAGAAAACTAGAATAGAATAGAATAGAATATATTTTTTTTTTTATTTTTTTTTGGGAAATTCCCATACAAATACTACCCCATACTTTTTAAAGAGAGTAAAAAATCCTTAGCTATGCCGTCCCTCTGATAGGACGTAAAATGGAGGACCCGAGCCTGTACGATGTCAGGTACTCGTTAAAGATCCCTATCCTAATTATACCTTGATAGGCAAAATTTGGGACTCCCACTGTAGCAACGTCCGATTAACCTTAGTAGCATAATAATAGACGTTAAACAACAAACAAACAAAAGATTTGACCATGGTCGTTTTCCCACGGTTAGCTGCAACGGAGATGCATAGGACCTATGTTCGATTCCCGGCCGTGAACGAATCGATACCTATTTGTCTTTCTTTTAATTTTATTGTTTAAAAATAAAAAAAAATATCGATATATAGTTATATAAAAACATTGTTTGTTTTTGTTTTGTATATACCCTCTTTTATCACTTTTTTTTTTGTATATACCCTCTTTTATCACTTTTTTTTTTTCGTATATACCCTCTTTTATCACTTATTTTTTTTGACACCTCCTCTCTTTTAATACTAACATTGACAACCGCATAGCATTTACGAATTAAAAATTCGAATGATCATATCAATCATATCACTAAAATCAAATTGAAAAATATTAATTAATCAAGCGTATGAAATCAGAAATAAAGATATGATAAAATTTAGCAAATAAGTAACGAAAGAAAAGGAGGACGGTTGATAAAATGAAAAATAACACATTTACATAGACGCTCCTTCAATAATCTCTAATTCATTTACTACTATAAGTATATATATATATATATATATATATATATATATATATATATATATAGGCACAAAAGACCTCAGATGTTGTGTGCCCAAAAAAAAATATAACCTAACCTATATATATATATATATATATATATATATATATATATATATATATATATACATACATATATATATATATATATATATACATACATATATGTATATATATATATATATATATATATATATGTATATATATATATATATATATACATATATATATATATACTTTTTTTTTTTTAATTCTGTTTAGCATTTGAAATAGTCCCGCTTCTCCGATTCTCATGACCTCAGCCCCTCATTCAATAAGGCACAAGGTTAAAACATTTTCTCATATTTTCAATACATTACTCTCTCTTAATGTAAAAATTATCATCTTCCAAATTTTGATTGATTGATTAATTAAATTAAAAGGAAAAAGTACTATCAATCAGGAAGTCCGAAGAAAGAAGATTGTCTATTTATAAAATATTTGATTTAGGAAAAATGGGACCTCTATGAAGCAAAATATTTAATTTATAATCATTCCTATTTTTGTTGATATATTTTTATACCATGAGAATCGAAATTTGTGGAACGAATTTACAAAAACATCAAACCTTCCAATCAAAAATATTACGACTCATTTCAAATGCACCTTGGTACGGGACTAATCGAACCTTATATACTGATTTTCACATGCAAACAGTCGACCAACACACAAATTTTTTCACCTACACGAACACAAAGACCTACTTATGAGAGATATGGCTGCAGATGAAATGCCCATAAATATGAGAAGGAGATTAAAAAGGCGTTGGGTGAGAGATCTCCTTTAACCGACCTGAATAACTAAATCAAGCCAGACAAGAGGTACTGTTGGGTGTAATCCTTTATGCCTGACATGTCAAATTATAACGGCCATCAAATCTGCTGATTGTCGATATGTTGTTGACAGGCAGATATATAAAAATGTAGTAAAAAAAAAAAAAAATTATTCTTCACGTCTCTATTAAATTCTCTTTGATTCAATACCCCATTCATCAAATTACATTGCTGTAGACAGCAGTGAAGAAGATACGATATTCTTATAGGTTAAATGATTATCAAGATTTTTAGTAAAAACTTTTTTATTTTGGAAAGCCAACGTTTCGATCCAACTTGTGGATCTTCATCAGGGCTAAAAGAAAACATACATATGAGTATCTATGCTAGAGGATGACAATAAATGAATACTTCACAAAACTGATAATAACATAAAAGATGGTAAGCATAAAAATGAAGATTAAAATAAGTGGCTGGTTAGGAAGATAAAAGAAAATCTGATATTTACCTTCTGACTATGAGATACAAAGACTGAAGGTAAAATGAGGTGAGAGGTAGTGGTAAGGGGTTAGTTTGCCGACTTCAAAGGTTTATAACAGGGAAACCCAACACTTTTGAAGTGAAAGGCTGCATGGCAACTAAGTGAAAATAAAATATTAAAAACTAACAAAATATATGGTACTGTATACAAATTGTTATGTCTGGACTCAATAATAACACAATACATAAGGTAACAATGCATACTAAATTTATAGAAGTAAGTTATACAAAACTAAACTTAATTTGTGGCTGACCACCATTTTAAATTATTTTTAAATAATTTATTTTTTGAAGAGAAAAGATTTAGCTCCGCCGGGAGTCGAACCCGGGTCTCCTGCGTTACATGCGAGGATGCTAACCACTACACCGCAGAGCTCGGCTCAAGGCAGAGCAAATCCTTCCTCTTCACTGATACCTACTCCCCCTATCTCACAAGTTTTGCGAGTAGTAGCGGGAGGTGGACAAATTTTGTCCAATTTATGATATTTATTGACATAAGTCAATTTTTTAAATTATTTTAATTAATCTAATCTTAATTTGTGGCTGACCACCATTTTAAATTATTTTTAAATATTTTATTTTTATTTATTAAATAAAAATAAATTATTTTTTATAATTTATAAAAAATAATTATAAACTGGCGGAGCCAAATCTTTTCTCTTCAAAAAATAAATTATTTAAAAATAATTTAAAATGGTGGTCAGCCACAAATTAAGATTAGATTAATCAAAACTAAAGATAATAATAATACAGAGGTACATCGATAATTGTGGATATCTATGAAATCAAAACTAGGATTTGAGGATGCGGAAGATGTTAGAGTAGGTGGATGAAATTATCTCTCAAGCATAGATACTCATATATTTGTTTTCTTTTAGCTCTGATGAAGATCCACAAGTTGGATCGAAACGTTGGCTTTTCAAAATAAAAAAGTTTTTAAAAATCTGATAATCATTAAACCTATCTTAAAGAATAACAGTTGACTATCTCTCACCCTATACTATTGTAATTATTGTGATGCAGGATGGCGTGATAATCAGATTTCAATTTTTTTGTATGTTTTAGCAAATATTGTAATTAACTACTATGCTCTAAACATAAAGGTGCCTTTACACCTTACGAACCTCACCTTCGAACAAGTTCTCCTTCGAACCTTGCCGTACCGACGTGAAGCGAACAGCCATTTATACTTTCACGTGACGTTAGGCGAACCAATATGGCTGACGCACCCAAAGCTAGCTTATGATAAAGAAAAAAGCTCCATAATCAATATATTTTATATTACCTGAAAAATAAAAAAACAGGAGACGATTTACAACGTTTCACAAATTACACTTGTATCACAAACAACTCCTGTCACTAAGGAAAAACCCAAATCAAAAGTGACACTAGCGCTACCCCCGAACCCAGGCGAACAGATGAAGTACCTAGAACACCCGAACAGTCGACGTGAAGGCTTCACGAAGGTTGTTCGAGGGTTGTGTTCGAAGGTAAAGTTCGTTAGGTGTAAAGGCATCTTAACACCGTTGGTTGTTTAGATCGCAGCCCTTCATTACAGTAGGGTTCCGATTAACCGAGTCGATGGGGACCAGTTAATTTACCTCGGTTAATCGGAACCATACCAATGCCAACTGAAAATGTAGGTTATTTTTAAATAAAAACTACATATGTGCTTAAAAACCTAATAAATATTTAATAATAATAATGCATAATAACAGAAATTATAAAACTATTTTTTTAAAAAGAAATCTTTTATTGTACTCTATTTAAATGAACTCATACACATATCCCCCCTTTAGACTTGGCACCTCGGTTAATCCGGGACCTCGGTTGACCGGACCACGGTTAATCGGAACCCTACTGTACAAGGTTCTAATCTCATGCAAATATTGTGCTGTCAGCACGTGATTATGAGACAGGGGGGTCGTGAACCCCCCCCCCCCCCCCCCCCAATTTTATGCTGAATCCACCCCTGCAATTAGCTATAGCAGGTTTATGTAAATATTTATAACGCCTCTTTGATCTGTTTATAAACTAATACTATAACAACTCCCTCACTAGGAGATCTAGGATCTCGAAGACAAACAGACGGTAAGGGACCGAAGGGATGCTACCTGTACAACTACCTGAGCCTGGGATTTTGACCCCTCCAAAAGATTTCTCAAGGTCTGTTTCGCCCAAGTAGGATAGACCTAGTCCTTTACAATTATAAGTTTTAATATTCTAAATTATACTATAAAATGTTTTTTGTTAATTATAAATATTGTTTTGGGAAAGAAGGCGTGAACTAAGTAATTTCGCTATTGAAAATCAGCAAGCATTTCCCGCCTTCAATTTAGCCTTGATTTCCGCTTCAAATTCGTTTTTCCTCGTTAACATGTACTTGAAAAATCTAAATTTCTCTGTTGTTTTTTTTTCGACTCCAGCAGTGAAACTGCGCCTATCAACAACAGGTAGACAAGAAGCAGATTTGATAGCTGTTATGGCTAGACATATAAGGACATGTCAGGCATGGGAAAGAATGGCACCCAGCAGTACATCTCTGTCTTGGCTCGTTTCAGTTATTCTGGTCTGTTTAGCAAGATCTCTCATCCAACGCCCTTTTAATCTCCCTAAATTCATGGTGATGTCATGAGTTTTTATCCATTGGTCGACTATTGTCATGTGAAGTCAGTATGTCAGGTTTGATTAGTCACGTACCAAGGTGCTGTAGAAATGAGTCGTAATATTTTTTTTTGAAACGTCTGAAGTTTTTTATTTTTTGGCATTTTAGCTCTGCCTTTGTGAACTTCATTTCCCTCTTAATTAATGTGCAACTTATCATCTATTTTTTTCTTATCCACGTATATTTCCAAACCAAATTTGTTGCTAGCTGTCATCAAAGTTGCAGTATTTAGTATATTTATCAGGGATGTGCCTTAACGCTTTACAAAAAGTATTTTATTATGGCCAACGTTTCGACCCAACAATAAAGGTCTTCTTCAGGGCTGAATGAACAAGATACAGACAAAAGTAATACATATTATAAATACATAGCAAAAAGAATATGAACTAACTTGGTCACATATAGAGGTATCTAAACATACATACATTAATAAGCAGTATATGGCTATTAATAGACGTATATATGTTTAAAAAACCTCTTTATGTTATCTAGTTAGTTCATATTCTTAGCTCTATGTATTCATAATTATTTTTGGGTCGAAACGTTGGCTACTATAAAATAGTTTAATACTGTTTGTATATCTTTGACCGCCATCTATTTTGATATTTCATAGAGGTTTTTAATAGTCAATTGTTGTTCTTTAATATAGGGTGACAAGTAACCAGGATTTTCAGTTTGATTTTCTTACTTTCACTTACCTATATATGAAATATATAGTAAGTGGAAGTATTGCGATCGTGAAAAAATTCGACTTCCGGTTTTCAACGGAAATACACTTTTTGGGGTCCCCTGAGTCGAAATGACCAAGTCCCGCGAAATGGTCTGTGTGTGTGTGTGTGTCTGTGTGTGTGTGTGTGTGTGTGAACAGACTATCTCAAAAACTATAAACCGTGCGATCCTGAAATTGGGTATTTATGGTAGATATATGCCCACAATGTGACAGCATAAATTTCATCAAAATTACGTAAAGGGAGGGGGTACTTTATTTAACAACTTTTGACGTTTTTTTCGATTTTCTCAAAAACGGCTCTAACGATTTTGATTAAACTGAGTATTTCATCTATTTATATGCCCGAGATATGACTGTAAAAATTTCATCAAAATTGATTAACCGGAGGGGGGACTTTACTTAATAAATTTTGTAACATTTTCACGTGTTTTTTTTATTTACTCAAAAACGGTTTTAACGATTTTGATCAAACTTGGTATTTGATGTATTTATATGCCAAAGATGTGATAACCGACATTTCATCACAATTGATCAACCGGAGGGGGGACTTTACTTAATAAATTTGTTATCATTTTCACGTATTTTTTTTATTTACTCAAAAACGGCTTTAACGATTAACAAAAAATAAGATATGAATGTAGAAAAATGTGTGACTTTGGGAAATGATAATTAGCAAAACACGTCAATTTCTAATCTAAGTAAGTTGGTAAGTGAAAGTTGTGTGTTGCGCGCACGCACCATATTTTTTTTTTATTTAGCAAAGCCAACCTTTCGATCCATACATGTTGATCTCCATCAAGGCTAAAAAGAAGACAAATATATGCGTATCTATGCTAGAAGATGATAATTAAACGTTTATCATGTAATTATTAATTATAGATAGTAACAACAAGGACAAACAAATTAATGGAAAACAAATCCAACTGATGGTATGTTTACATGATATGAATACTTTACATAACTGATAATTACATATAATACAGTAAAATTATACGTGAATATTTAAATAAGTTGCTGGTTAACAAAAACAAAAATATTTATTAAATGTACAGACAACCATCATTTATCCGACATTGATTATTTACATTATTACAGATACAACGAATACAAATAATGTAATACATACATTCAAAATTAATGTAATGCTAGTCAACTGGTACACATTAAATAAAAACTGTTTATTTTTACTAATCGTTGCAACGTTTCGGACAATTCTCGTCCATCTTCATGGCAATTTTCTATTATTTCAAACATTCTTTTCCTAATATAATATGTGTATATATAAGTCACTAACATAAATCAGCCTCAAAATTAGATAAAAAGTAATATAATTATATATTATTGATAAAATTTAAATTTTTTATAATGCTTGTATAGTGGCTATTGATTTTTATTGAGTCTGTTTTATAATTAACTCCACTGTTAATGTTTTTGGTAATATTTATAGTTTCTATTAGTTTTTTATTTTTTGTTTTTGTTTTTTCTGTTCCTATAATTTTAACGTCATCGAAATTAAATTTACTTTTATTTAAAATATTGTGTTGTGATAAAGCTGTGACATTTATGTTTTTTTTATTGTTGCAATGTGCTGTTTTACTCTTGTAAATAATTTTTTTGAGGTTTCGCAAACATAACACACAGCCAATAACTATAATGTGACAATGGAAATATAAGACAGTGTAACAGGCCATAAAATGTATGACAAAATAAAAAAGACAAAAGTATTTTTATACTGTTAAAAAGAGAAGTTTGACAAATGGCTTGAATGAAATGTAACAACTAAAGATAAGATAACCCCAGAAGATGAGCCACAAGCTCGAAACGTCGGGAAAAAAATAATAAATAAATAAATATTAAACACGGAAGAGCTCCTTCATTAAAGAAAATCCTACAATTTACAGCACTCTTCCCCTCTAAGTGAGGAAAAAGATCCTTAGCAGATAAATGCCAATATAAATTAATTTTATATATTGCATTATTTTTTTGAAGGACCTCTATTTTATCTTTTGTTTTGCTTAGGAATTTTTCTAATTTAATATTATGGTATCTACCTAATTTTATATCTTCTAAGTCATAATCTATCAATATCTTTTGTATTTTATATATTGTTAGGTTTTGGAAATAGTTCATTTTGAAATTTTTTTTACTTTCACTTACCTATATATGAAATATATAGTAAGTGGAAGTATTGCGATCGTGAAAATTTTCGACTTCCGGTTTTCAACGGAAATACACGTTTTGGGGTCCCCTGAGTCAAAATAACCAAGTCCCGCGAAATGGTCTGTGTGTGTGTGTGTGTGAACAGACTAGCTCAAAAACTATAAACCGTGCGAACCTGAAATTGGGTATTTAGAGTATGTATAAGCCCGTGATGTGACAGCAAAAATTTCATCAAATTTGCTCAAAGGGAGGGGGTACTTTATTTAATAACTTTTTAAGTTTTTTTCGATTTTCTCAAAAACGGCTCTAACGATTTTGATTAAACTGAGTATTTGATCTATATATATGCCTGAAATATGACTGTAAAAATTTCATCAAAATTGATCAACCGGAGGGGGGACTTTACTTAATAAATTTTGTATTATTTTCACATGTTTTTTTTATTTACTCAAAAACGGTTTTAACGATTTTGATCAAACTTGGTATTTGATGTATTTATATGCCAAAGATGTGATAACCAACATTTAATCACAATTGATCAACCGGAAGGGGGACTTTACTTAATAAATTTTGTATCATTTTCACGTGTTTTTTTTATTTACTCAAAAAAGGTTTTAACGATTTTGATCAAACTTGGTATTTAATGTATTTATACGCCCGAGATACGACTGTAAAAATTTCATCAAAATTGATCTACGGGAGGGGGGACTTTACTTAATAAATTTTGTATCATTTTCACGGGTTTTTTTTATTTACTCAAAAACGGCTTTAACGATTAACAAAAATAAGATATGGATGTAGAAAAATGTGTGACTTTGGGAAATGATATTTAGCAAAACACGTCAATTTCTAATCTAAGTAAGTTGGTAAGTGAAAGTTGTGTGTTGCGCGCACGCACCAGATTTTTTTTAATGTTTTTATTCTCTATTTTCTCCTTTTTTTTTATTTTCTTCTTGTACATTTTTTGGAAAATTTGTTACTTTTTATCAAATATTTAAGCTGATTTATGTTAAAGACTTATATATACATATTTTATATTATGAGAAGAATGTATGAAATAATAGAAAATTGGCCTGAAGATGGACGAGAATTGTCCGAAACGTTGGTGTTAGACCATTTTAAAATATATAATAATAATTAGATAAATTATTCCAGTCTCTTAAAAACAATACATATCCAAAACAATCAATTTTAATTTTAATTTATTTCGGAGCTCAAAGCATGCCAAGACATATAAATAAAAAGAATCATATTTTTAATTCTGTCATAATAAGGATAAATTTTCCTGATTGTCCGCTGATTAGGAACTCAACTGTTTACCGGCTGACACGGTTTTAGATGAAGCGATTGGAAACCTAATCCAAGAATCGTTAGGTGTCGTTATGAATGGGGGAAGGTCGTTGTGTGTTGTGATGAATGGAAGTTCGTAGTGAGTGTGTTGTGGTGGATTCGGTGGCAATATTGTCTCATCAATGGGCCATTCCCTCTTCTTTTATTGAATGTTCTTTCTGTTATTGCTGTTCAGTCATACTGTTCGCTTTCTATTAGGAAGAAATATTTTTTGCGACGCCCTAGCTAGATTTTTACTTTCACTTACCTATATATGAAATATATAGTAAGTGGAAGTATTGCGATCGTGAAAATTTTCGACTTCCGGTTTTCAACGGAAGTACACGTTTTGGGGTCCCCTGAGTCAAAATAACCAAGTCCCGCGAAATGGTCTGTGTGTGTGTGTGAACAGACTAGCTCAAAAACTATAAACCGTGCGAACCTGAAATTGGGTATTTAGAGTATGCATTAGCCCGCGATGTGACAGCAAATATTTCATCAAATTTTCTCAAAGGGAGGGGGTACTTTATTTAATAACTTTTTAAGTTTTTTTCGATTTTCTCAAAAACTGCTCTAACGATTTTGATTAAACTGAGTATTTGATCTATTTATATGCCCGAGATATGACTGTAAAAATTTCATCAAAATTGATCAATCGGAGGGGGGACTTTACTTTCTAAATTTTGTATCATTTTCACATGTTTTTTTTATTTACTCAAGAACGGTTTTAACGATTTTGATCAAACTTGGTATTTGATGTATTTATATGCCAAAGATGTGATAACCAATATTTCATCACAATTGATCAACCGGAGGGGGGACCTTACTTAATAAATTTTGTATCATTTTCACGTGTTTTTTTTTATTTACTCAAAAACGGTTTTAATGATTTTGATCAAACTTGGTATTTGATGTATTTATATGCCCGAGATATGACTGTAAAAATTTCATCAAAATTGATCTACGGGAAGGGGGAACTTTACTTAATAAATTTTGTATCATTTTCACGGGTTTTTTTTATTTACTCAAAAACGGTTTTAACGATTTTGATCAAACTTGGTATTTGATGTATTTATATGCCAAAGATGTGATAACCAATATTTCATCACAATTGATCAACCGGAGGGGGGCTTAACTTAATATATTTTTTTCTAATTTTTAGATTATCTCAAAAACGGCTTTAACGATTTTCTTCATATTCGTCATGTTTAATGAAAATTGAGTGTTATTTAATATCAGGTAAGCGTTATCATTATTAAAATGTTCTGGGGGGTTTATAGAGCAAATGAAAACAAAAATAAGAAATGAATGTGGAAAATGTGTAACTTTGAGAAGTGGCATTAACAAAATGCATTAATTTCTTATCTAAGTAAGTTGGTAAGTGATAGTTGTATGTTGCGCGCACGCACCAGATTTTTTACTTTCACTTACCTATATATGAAATATATAGTAAGTGGAAGTATTGCGATCGTGAAAATTTTCGACTTCCGGTTTTCAACGGAAATACACGTTTTGGGGTCCCCTGAGTCAAAATAAGCAAGTCCCGCAAAATGGTCTGTGTGTGTGTGTGTGTCTGTGTGTGTGTGTGTGTGTGTGAACAGACTAGCTCAAAAACTATAAACCGTGCGAACCTGAAATTGGGTATTTAGAGTATGTATAAGCCCACGATGTGACAGCAAACATTTCATCAAATTTGCTCAAAGGGAGGGGGTACTTTATTTAATAACTTTTTAAGTTTTTTTCGATTTTCACAAAAACGGCTCTAACGATTTAGATTAAACTGAGTATTTGATCTATTTATATGCCTGAAATATGACTGTAAAAATTTCATCAAAATTGATCAACCGGAGAGGGGACTTTACTTAATAAATTTTGTATCATTTTCACATGTTTTTTTTATTTACTCAAAAACGGTTTTAACGATTTTGATCAAACTTGGTATTTGATGTATTTATATGCCAAAGATGTGATAACCAACATTTCATCACAATTGATCAACCGGAGGGGGGACTTTACTTAATCAATTTTGTATCATTTTCACGTGTTTTTTTTATTTTCTCAAAAACGGTTATAACGATTTTGATCAAACTTGGTATTTGATGTATTTATATGCCCGAGATATGACTGTAAAAATTTCATTAAAATTGATCTACGGGAGGGGGGACTTTACTTAATAAATTTTGTATCATTTTCACGGGGTTTTTTTATTTACTCAAAAACGGCTTTAACGATTATCAAAAATAAGATATGAATGTAGAAAAATGTGTGACTTTGGGAAATGATATTTAGCAAAACACATCAATTTCTAATCTAAGTAAGTTGGTAAGTGAAAGTTGTGTGTTTTTTTAAATAGGTCATACTGCCTATACCTATACATTGTTGTATATCATATGAAACAACATGGAATGCGCTGTTAAACGAAAGCAATCTGATTGTCCTAGTGAAATATGGAAAACAGCTATTTTTAATCATAAAATGTTAAATTTTAGGAATTTTATCACTAGTTTTCAATTTTTTTAGTAATGAATAAATTTTTATCCCACTTTCATAGTTGGTTGTATGAATAAATATGATTTACCTATTTTTAAAAAAAATATAAAAAGTAGAATCTGTACAAATCACCAATGCATTGAACAATGACGAACACGTATGCTTTAACTGGAGATTCAAAATTTGATTTTTAGTCAATAATATAAATATATTATATTTTTTTCTCGTGCACATCAACCCTATGCTGGGGGGAAAATGGACCTATGTACAGGAGTACGTTGTTCGTGTGGATACAAAAATATTAGAGGGGTCCCCTGTGTTGTAGTGGCTAGCTTAGCAGTCTACAATACTAAAGGTCGCGATTTCACGTCCCGCGGTGGCCCGGGTATTTTTAATGGGATTAAAAAAACCATTGGCTATGTCGTCCCTCGGGTAGGACGTAAAAAGAAGTTCCCGAGCCTGTACGAGGTCGGGTACTCGTTAAATATCCCTATCCTATTATACCTGGATAGGATAAATTTATGACTCCTACTGTAGGATTGTCCGATTAGCCTTAGTGGCATAAAGTGACGTTAAGGGCGGATTCACACTATCGCTCCGCTCCCGTTCCACTCCCGGTCCGCTCAAATATTCTAAAGAGAAATAGACAGAGAATTCCACTATCGGTACTGCTCCGGTCTCGCTCCACTCCCGGTCCGCTCTCACTCTACCCCATTCACACTAGCTCTCCCGGTCCGGTCTCACTGGCAAAATATTCTAAAGAGGAATAGAGAGAGGTTAATCACAATATTGGCACAGGTCCGGCTCCACTCCCGCTCCACTCTCCTAAAGTCTTTTCATATTCACATTATATAATTTTACACCGTTCACGATTGAAGCCATTAATAATCGAAGCCGTCTGTATTTGGATTTTAATTAATAATTAACTTTCGTGTATTAGAGTATTTATTTATTCATCAATTTTACGGCCAAAAAAGTTCAAATTTAAAAAATTTAAATTTGTAGAAATAGCTGGTAAGTGTACTTTTCTTGATGAAGAAGATGACATTATCAAAAAATATAATAAGAAGAATATATTGCAACACAATGATAATTATTAATAATAATTATAAATTAATTTAATTAATGTTGAAGAAATAATTTAAAGTTTTTCCGAATGTATTCGAATACGCTTTAAATGATAAAAAAAAAAAAAAAAAAAAATCACCAACAATACGCGCGGTTTTTCGACGTGAAAAATTCATGTTATGTTTGAGACATATTTTGCTATGAATTAATGTACTCGTAAAAAACGGTCACCGATTTATTTATTGACTACATACTGATTGCTATTATAAAATAACGTTTAATTTGAAACGAATAAAAATGCAGTATATTATGAAAAATTTCAGATCATTAACAAAAAAATATATTAAAGCAAAAAATAATTAAATTTTTAACCAGGAAAAGAAGAGAACACAATCGGTAAATTTGTAGCATTTACCGATTTCAACTTGATATTTTCAAGCGTATTCGAATACATTCCGAAAAAAATTTAAATTATTTCTTTACCATTAATTAAATTAATTTATAATTATTATTAATAATTATCATTGTGTTGCAATATATTCTTCTTATTATATTTTTTGATAATATTATCTTCTTCATCAAGAAAAGTACACTTACCAGCTATTTCTACAAATGAAAAATTGATTTTTTTTTTTTTTTTGCCGTAAAATTGAAGAATAATTTAATACTTAAATAACTGAAAGTTAATCATTAATTAAAATCCGAATACAGACAACTTCGATTATTAATGGCTTTAATAGCGGGAGTGGAGCGGGAGCGGAGCGCTAGTGTGAATGGGGTAGAGCGAGAGCGGACCGGGCGCGAAACCGATAGTGTGAATAGGCCCTAATTTAACAAACAAAAAATATTTGAGAACATTTTTCAATACTAATATTCTTATAAAAGCGAATACTTATTTACGTATCGTATGAATGTAGGGAACTAGTAGAAGCTTACGGAAGTAAGTGAAAAGAAGCGGGTGCCGAGAATATTTCATTCCCCTCCCGCTTTTTTCCCCCTCGCAGCAGACAGACAGACATGACCACCATGTCGTGAGCTGCAGATAATCGCGTGCCGTTGTAATCCAACCCACTGCTGAAGAAGTTGAGGACGACCTTGCCAAGAATGTGCCGTGTAAATTGGAGTTCGTCGGGGCATATCAACATCAACAGCTTTATAAGGGGCTTGATGTGGGTTCCTCTACCTTTATAAGGCCCTCAGTCTGCGCTATTTATATCGCTTTTTTTCCCCTCCGTTATCTCTATACATCACTACTATTATACTATTTATTTATCTCCTTTAAACAAAACTATGAGGAAGTGGAGACATCCATATATCGTCACTAACACCTCTAACTGTGGAATGTAAAAGATTGTTTCGATTGCTATTGCATAGGACACAACTGATAAATGTTGGTCCTACCGTTTGTTAGATGTTACACAGGTAGAGGAAATATGAAATTAATTTTAAAAGATTACACCCAATTTGTATAAGTTAATTTAACATCTTTCGACTTTATAAGTATTTATTTTAGTACCTGCTATAAAATTAGTGTGGTCCAACTTACGCCCCTCGGGAAACACTTTGAAACATTTTCCGATCGAAATTGAACCACAAATTGAATTGTGTGATGTTTAAGTTGACGTGTTTCTAATGAACAGGAGAGAAAATCGCGAAATTTAGGACAAACAATATAATCAATGTTTATAATCTATGTTAAAGTGTGTTTTCGTATATGAAGTTTATAAAAAACCAAATTAGAAATTATTGTCTGACGTGTCTTTGTTAAATTAACGTTTTGTTATTCCACTTAGGCTAATCTTTAACGAGTACCTGATATCGCACAGGCTCGGGACCTTCATGTCACGTCCTATCCGAAGGACGGCATATCCAAGAATTTTTTACTCCCATTAAAAAATAATCCTACGGCCACCACGGGATGGTAACCAGCGACCTTTAGTATAGTAGTATGCTATGACAACCACTACAACACAGGTTACCCAAAATGATGTGTCTTTATTATTAATTAAATATATATTTTGACTGTCGTTGCAAAGTTTGTATCGATAATTAAAATATATTGTCTTTAGCTTAGTTTACAGCACTGCAAATTACAAGGAAACCAACGCTAGCAAAAATACAATTGACAGTTCTCTCTTTTACAGACATTTACCTGCAATGTTAAAGTACTCACAAGAGTAAAGTACACTTATACATGTACATACTAGATACTATTAATAGTAGACACTAGTAGAGATGAGAGATGGTCAACTGTTCTTCAATTACGATAGGTTAAATAATGGTCAGGATTTTCAGTTACAATGATATTTATTATGGTAAGCCAACGTTTCGATCCAGCTTGTGGATCTTCATCAGGGCTAAAAGAAAACAAATATATGAGTATCTATGCTAGAGGGTGACAATAAATGGATACATTACAGAACTGATAATAATATAAAAGATGGTATACATAAATATTAAAATAAGAGGCTGGCTAACAAGATAAAATAGAATATGATATTTACCTACTGAGTCCAGGTGGATACTAAGACTAAAGGTAAAAATAAGGTAGGGGTAGTGGTAGGGGGTAGGTTTGCCGACTTCAAAGGTTTATGGCGGGGAAATCCAACGCTTTTGAAGTGAAGGCACATGACAACTGAGTGAACAAAATATTTAAAAACTAACAAAATATATGGTACTGTATACAAATAGTTGTGTCTGGACTGAATAATAACATAAAAATGAGAAAATACATAATGTAACAATGCATACAAATTTGGAAAATATATAGAAAGAAGCATACAATACAAAAAATAATAAAAGTATAAGAGGTACAGAGATAATTGCAGGTACCTATGAAATCAAAACTAGGATTTGAGGATGCGGAAGATGTTAGAATAAGTGGATGAAATTATCTCTTTATCTGTTTTGTGATTTACCGGGTTATTAGTTTCTAGATGGATGAAAATGGATTCTGAGAGGAGACGTTTGTCGTGGTTAGATACAGTTGCTAATATGGAGGGGTTCTCAAAGTCAAAGGAATGGTTGTGGGCAATGGCATGTTCTGCTAATTTAGATGTAGACGAATTACGCGTGGAAATACTGTATTTATGTTGATAAATACGTTTTTTTAAATAATTTTTGGTTTCACCTATATAGCAACTGTTGCAATTAAGCGTGGAGCACTGGATACGATAAACAACATTACACTTGTCTAGGAGAGGTACAGGGTCTTTGAGTTTTGTATAAAGATTTGTTAATTTATTGTTATTTTTTAATATTTTTTAATACTAGGCGCATGTGTGGGAAACTCGATGAGAAGACCTTTAGTCTTAGTATCCACCTGGACTCAGTAGGTAAATATCATATTCTATTTTATCTTGTTAGCCAGCCTCTTATTTTAATATTTATGTATACCATCTTTTATATTATTATCAGTTCTGTAATGTATCCATTTATTGTCACCCTCTAGCATAGATACTCATATATTTGTTTTCTTTTAGCCCTGATGAAGATCCACAAGCTGGATCGAAACGTTGGCTTACCATAATAAATATCATTGTAACTGAAAATCCTGACCATTATTTAACCTATATTAATAGTAGACGTTACTGTTAAGGAACTATTGGGGTGAAAAAACATTGTGTAAACATAACACTTCTGTGGAGGATATACAAAAATAAAAAAACCCAAAGCCAAGTGAAAATAACCTACTATCTAGCATTTACATTTCACTTAAAATCCATAGTTCAGTTGTATCGGATAAAAAAAACTCTGAAAACCACGCTGTGCTAAACTCATTTTCGCCAAAAACGCCACTTAGCGTTTCTGCGAAGTAAGCCATCCATATTTTCATATGTGTATAACAAATACTAGGTCAATATAAATAAATATTACTTCTTTTGGATTTTTTGATAAATTAAACATACGCACTAAACTTATTGATACTTTAAAGTTGTAAATTTAATGGACGTAATTATTAAAATTTAATTATTTTTATCAATTTTGCAAAATAGTATTAATCTAATTATATAATAATCTATTGTTCGCATATTCATCCATTAGCTTAGTTTTTTATATTTCTACATAGTAAATTATTATTATCTTAATGTACTGTAATGAGTCGCGAGTGAACGACAGTTTGTAATGAAGTAAAGGCCACCTTAATTTGATTGTCACTAATCCTGATTTGTGTTTACATATTTATTTCATCATCTTATTATTTTATCTCATTATTTGATTTATTGATTTATTGCGTACTAAGTTTAAACCTGAAATATTAATTTTTGAAAAGTTGGGATTAAACGGGTTAATAGATTATTTATTAAACTTGAAAAGTCAATTTTTTCGGATATTCAACTGCAAATAAGGTTTATTAAAAGCTTATTTGTTAATATCTCTAATAAAAACTACCTGAATTTTGGGCTGTCATTAAATACTGTCGAAAAAGGAATTTTATGGAATATCCCATAACCATAGAACGATGGGCACCATTCTACAATAACTACAATACCACCTTGGGATATTGATAGGTACATAGGGTATTTTAAAAATTTTCGCTCGGGATTGGACACTGTAATTACAATGAACGAATGAACTGAAAGCTAGTATACTAAACAATAAACTAGGTAAATCGACGGGGTTTGATTTAGTTCCTAATGAATCTTTTGAAAATGTCAACGAATCATGTCGCTCCTTTTTATTGAATATTTTCAAAAATATTTGGTGAATACAAGTGTAGGTATTCCAAAGGAATATTTGTTGAGATGTCTATGTTACATACAAAATTCGACCCTTTGATGCCTGATAAATACAAAGAAAAATCGATCTTTAACGCTATTACGAAACTTTTTACTTTTATAATGTACAGCAGGCTGACTGTACAGGCGAAAACTAGGGAAAACTAGGACTTTTTTAATTTGGTGTTTACAATTTGTGCTATGAACTTGGCGATTTATTCTCCAAGATGGATTGACCCTCAATGAGTAGTAAAAATTGGCAGATTGTTGTATGTATTCCCAGGCTCACATATTTTTTTTTTTTTTTTTTTTGTCTCCTGAAAATAGTTGATTTATTAACAATGATGGTACTTATCAATTAGTTGAGTATAATTTCCTATAAGTGGTTACAGCATAATTAAGTGTTCATTTAGTAAAATAATTCTATTACCACAGGTATATATCAATGAAATGATATTAATCATATATTTCAATAATTTTTTGATAATTCGAACATACGCACAAAACTTATTGATGCTTTAAAGTTGTAAATTTAATAGACGTAATTATTGAATTTAATTATTTTTACCAATTCTGCAAAATAGTATTAATCTAATTATATAGGACTTTTTGGGTTTTCAAAACAACAATAATTTTCTTTTAATTATATTGTCCGCATATTCATAAATTAGCTTTGTTTTCATATTTTTTCAAAGTAAATCATTATTATCGTAATGTACTGTAATGGGTCGCGAGTGAACGACAGTTTGTAATGAAGTAAAGGCCACCTTAATTTGATTGTCACCAATCCTGATTTGTATTTATTTTTACTTTCACTTACCTATATATGAAATATATAGTAAGTGTTACTTTCACTTACCTATATATGAAATATATAGTAAGTGGAAGTATTGCGATCGTGAAAATTTTCGACTTCCGGTTTTCAACGGAAATACACGTTTTGGGGTCCTCTGAGTCCAAATAACCAAGTCACGCGAAATGGTCTGTGTGTGTGTGTGTGTGTGTCTGTGTGTGTGTGTGTGTGTGTGTGTGTGTGTGTGTGTGAACAGACTAGCTCGAAAACTATAAACCGTACGAAGCTGAAATTAGGTATTTAGTGTATGTATATGCTCGCGATGTGACAGCAAAAATTTCATCAAAATTGCTCAAAGGGAGGGGGTACTTTATTTAATAACTTTTAAAGGTTTTTTCGATTTTCTCAAAAACGGCTCTAACGATTTTGATTAAACTGAGTATTTGATCTATTTATATGCCCATGATATAACTGTAAAAATTTCATCGAAATTGATCAACCGGGGGGGAGACTTTACTTAATAAATTTTGTATCATTTTCACGCGTTATTTTTATTTTTTTATCATTTTATCTCATCATTTTATTTACTGCTATTTTGAGCAAAAATATTTTTATTAGTGAAATTTGCAAATTTGACTTAATCATCAAATGAATGGGAATATGGTAATTAGAATTAGTGTGAAAATTGAAGTTTGTAATAAGTGTTTCTATTTATTATGTGTGTTTTTGTTTTGTTTTGTTTTTTATAATCTGATATATTATTATAGCAAATTAGTACTTTGTTTATGGACTTAGATTTTTATTTCACGATCTGTTTTTTCATCTAGTGCCATTTAATAAATTATTCTTTCGAATATCATTTATTAAGTTCTTGTTTTTTTTTATCAACTTTTAAGTTGATAATAAAGTTTAAAATATTTTTTTTTTCGGAGTTTTATTCTCTCTTGTAAGGTAATCTAACAATTATAAGTCAGGAAAGGGGTATAAGACTTCATTTTATTTTTTTAGTTTAATAATTAAAAACTTGATTCTTTTATAATATTATTTTTTATAATTAATTTACTTAATCTTTTAGTCTTGAAGAGCTGAAGCGATGAGTCGAAACTGTTTCTACGAATGTACATATGTATGTAATCTGGGTATTTATATACGAATGGGTATTCAAATTTTCAATACATTCAAATACCAACTAATAGATTTAATCACTAACTAATAAAAATAAATATTTTTCACTATTGTTAAGTATTATATCGTACTAGCTGTATATTTAGCTGTATATTAGTTTCACCCTGAGAATCACATTTAAATCTATAAAATCTATAAAGTGAGACTTTTATCGACTCAAACGGTCAATTTCGTAAAAACAAATGTAAAGCGAGATCAAAACGATTTTTATAACAATAAAGAATATACCCAGAGATTGGCTGAAGTTATCCAATTTTAATATGGACAGGCTTCCGCACATGGTATTGAAGAACCATTGAGCGAAATTTGGAGAATATAGGACAAACGGTATGGATTTCTATTAAAAACAAACAAACAGAATTTCATCTTTATTTACATGGACAATATGATTGTTATTATATTTTATATATTTATTATGAGATAGTGTAGTTATGAAGTGATATAGAGTAGAGTATTATAGAGGGCAGGTGAGGGACTACCTGAGAGAAGTGAGGTATGTTCCCACGACTGAAACCTGTTTTGGAAAACGTTGCCACCCCCACCTCTACACTTCTATACCTGTGAGCCTCTGTCAATCCTATCTCGGCTAATTTCATCTAGTTCACTTATTTACTAAATATTTTACTCAAAATTTTGTCACAAAATAAATATATATTCATTAACACTGAAATTTTAATTTTTTGAAAAAAAAAAGTAATTTAAATTAAATAATTTTTTTTGGTTAACATACGTTTTATGATGCGCCAAGGAGATCTTCTACAATAGAGAAGCAAGATGTGATAAATTTTGATCACAAAATCATTCATGCCGTTTAAGAAACCCGAAATTTCGAAAAAAAATGAATTCCTTGCATGCCGAGAGGCCACACAGTGGGAAAATTTTGTAATTTAGCGGCCAAAAATCTATAAAACCTGATTAAATGATGATAATCTAATAATGATTTTTTCTTTAAAGAGCATGGGATTCCCTTTATCAGTGAGAATAAAAAAAAATAAAAATACCATCGCTCAAAGAATTTCAAATTAATTTTTAAATGAATCCTTTCTTCACTTAAATTTAAATAAAATAGTTTATTAGGTACAGGATTATACATGGAGAATGAAATGAGTCAGTATTATTATCTATTGAGCTTTCTGCTTATAGACGTGTCTTTTTCAGGCATTCGCTCCTTTTGAAAGATTTTTAAATAATTGTAGTCTAAATAAGAAAAAATCCAAAAAATTAAATTAAAAAAACCCTATTTTTTATGAATTTTAACGGAAAAAAAATTGTCATATAATTCAACGAGAACTATGTTTTATGATTTAGCCTAAATCGAGGCCGAAGATATAATGAAAGTTCAAATATAGATAAATATAAATATTTAAATCTTAAAATCGATATATCGCCGATCGATCGCATTTGTTGGTGTTAATGGAATTATATTCCATTGTTGTAATGAATGTTGAAACATACATGTGGTTGTTCACTTTGATTATTGTGATTAAATGTTCTCCAATATATTATTCTTAAAAAGCGTAATATTTATTGTATTATCACCTCGTAATATTAACAGTTGGATCTAATTCTATTATGGTATTAAGCACCCTTCACCCTCTACCACTGTGAAAAAAAATAGAACTAACTATTGTCAATAAAAGAATTTATACCAATTTAAATACTTCCTTTTCATAATTTAAATATCGAATAATTTTACAGCCATTCTTCTTATTTATAAAATACATATATTTGGTGCAATAATTGTTGTTTTTTAGTTTTCTCATTTAGACCTGATGATGACCTAAAATTTAGGTCGAAACGTTGGCTACAATAACATATGTAAATCATATTTGTGCTACTTATTTTTAACGCTCCCCCAACAATTTCCTGTCCATAACTATTAATATAAATAGTTCCTATTTGAACCTTATATATTTATACTTTCAGTTATTTTCATTTATTAGACAATATAGGTAAGCTTGTGATTGTTTTGTACAGTAATTTCTAAAATATATAGTTCGTAACAATCGATTGTCTTCCATAATTAGGAGAAACGTGTTCAAAAAAACATTTATTTATTATCGATCGAATGAACATAGATTTATCAAATCACTACTAAAAATGTATTTTAAGCAAAGGTATGTGAGGGAGAAAATAATTTAAGTTAAGGAAATCTCTCAATGCAAAAGTACATAGATATTTTTTTCTCCACCTTTCCAATAATTTGAACTAGCGTCTGATTTTTCAAACGGCAGATTCATTTTTTTTTTTTTTTTGACAGGAAATGGTTGGGGGTGCGGTCAAAATAAGTAGCAAAAATATGTGAAATTTACATATTTTATTGTAGCCGACGTTTCGACCCCAATTTTAGGTTATCATCAGGGCTAAATGAGAAAAACTCTCATCTCTATATTCCTATCAAGTATCCTCTAACTATCAACTATCTTGCACCATCATTTATATTTTTTTAATTTCTCTGGAGTAAAACAATTTCATACTATTACAAACGATATAAAATGTTACGCCACTTAGATAAATTTTAAATGAGATTTTTAACTTTTTTTTTTTTTGGAAGATATAAAAGAATATAAATATAACTAGTCTGAGAAGAGTACTAATCTGTTTGCTTTATGTACTTTTCCTAACTGCGAACTTTATAAAAATAAGAATTTTACTTAATTCCACTTATTCTTTGAATAGCAACGGTGAAATAGTGATATTAATTCTTATTTTTACAAAGGCTTCAACAAATGTCCTTAAAAAACTTTTAAGTACCAACATGCTTGGGTTGAAATGTAAATACATTCGAATTTAAGTTAAAAATACACTTTTGTACTAAGTAATATATTTTTTTATAGATAACGTGTCTTTGGAACCGACTTGTCATTAAATGAATTTAGAACAAAAACGAATTATTTAAGATAAGTTTGTAATTTATTTGTATAGCACTTGCCAAGTTGTTTAGGTTTTCCATAGATAAGTTATGCCAGATATATTTCAGTACCGACACTACTTAATTCTAATTATAAAATCGTATGATAAAATATTCCAAAAAGTAGGGTCTGTAAAAACTTCTCGATTCTTTGTAAAATAAAAACCGATTAGAAATCGAGTTATAGCTCGTGGGTTAAAAATGCATCTCACAACGATAGGTTTAGATTAGTTTTAAAAATAATGATTTTACAGACTGAGGAATAAACAACGTGGCAAGTGCTATGTAAATAAATTACAAACTAATCTTCAACTACTCGTTGTGGATCGAAATTCATTTAATAACGGATCGGTTCCAAAGAGGTAGCAGTTTAATTTGGCTGTAAGAAGGCGGAGGGTGTTCTAGTGTCTTGATGTCTTGATGATAACTATCTCTATGGGATGTGGTTATTACATATATTTAACATTTCAATGCTCTGCTCTTTTGTCCGTCTCTTTTTCGTCTTGTATAAATTAAGGTAGCTTCCTTTCCACGCGTCGAAGGTTCTTTTAATCGGTTTAAGCTTCAGTTTGGTTTTATATATATAACCATATCTTGGAGTATTTTTATTGTAATCATAAGTCTGAAAAACTGATAAATCGCTATAACATTTGATAATTAGCATGCGAGTAAATTAAATCTGTGCAAACCCACATTAAGGGTAAAAAATTTAGGATTAAAAAACGATTCTCACTGGAGATTTTAAACTAAACTTTTAATTTTAAACCAAAGTTTGTCCTAAAAGTTGCAAGCGATAACTGACAAATCCGTTCAAATCTTGCCCGAAAGCATTTATACATTTTGCATAAATTTTATTATATTAATCCTGCAATGAATGTCCATGGTTCATTTTTACTTTGATGAAAAGCAAAAGACCTTTTAATACAAGTAATAATGTACGAATGTGATTGTTTTCCTTCGGCGAAGAAAATTTTAGATGGAGATATAAAATTTAGGGAATTCCAAATTCTCTTATTTAAAAATTCCTCACTCTATGAAAACATATTTGAGATGTCGCATTCTGGCAAGAAGGTTGTTAATATTGAAATTATATCAAATAAGCGATAACGTTTGTGATTCAAGTTAACACGGAGTAACATTGTTAGCAGTTAACATAAAGAAACGTTTCATAGCAATACTACAGCGAACGAACCAATGAAAAAGAAATATAACTCTGAGAAAACACTTCTTTTGTTATTTCTCTCTGATGAATAAACGAACAAATAATTATCATATTAAATACTTGAAACTATTTTCATGAACGTTTTAATTATTTTTAACCTTCTAGCTCACAATGATTTTGGGAATGAAAAAAAAATTGCCTGGGAATCGCAATTAAAAACAGTATTCAAATTAATATTGAACGGGAACTCCGCATTCACGCATTTCCATCACAACCTGTTTTCATACGTGGATTTAAATTTAATTTATAATCAATTTAAATAAAAAAGAATATTGGAGTCACCTGTGGTGTAGTGGTTAACATGGCAACCTACAATACTGGGTTCGCGTCCCTAGGATTTTTTAAAGGGAGTAAAAAATCATTAGCTATACCGTCCCCCGGATAGGACGTAAAATGGAAGTCCCGCCCGAGCCAGTGCGATGCTTGGATAGGCAAAATTTAGGACTCCCGCTGTAACATCGCCCGATTAGCCTTAGTAGCATAATGGGACGTTAAACAAACAAACAAAGAAGAACATTTATATTTCTCTGCCTTATTTAGTATAATGAGCATATTTTTACTTACACTTACCTACTTATGAAATATACAGTACGGGAAAGTATTGCGATCGTGAAAAATTTTGACTTCCGGTTCTAAACGGAAACACGTTTTGGGGTCCCCTGAGTCCAAATAACCAAATAAATCATCCATGGTCTGTTTGTGTGTGAACAGACTAGCTAAAACATTAGAAAACGTAAGAATCTGAAATTGGGTATTAGGTGTATGTACATGCCTGCGATGTAAAAACTATTATAAAAATCTGGTGCGTGCGCGCAACACACAACTTTCACTTACCAACTTATTTAGATAAGAAGTTGACGTGTTTTGTTTATTGCCACTTCACAAAGTCACAAATTTTTTCACATTAATTTCTTATTTTTGCCGTTTATGAGTAAATAAAAAACACACGTGAAAATTAGACAACATTTATTCAGTAAAGTGCCCCCTCCAATTGATCAATTTTGATGAAATTTATACTGTCACATCGCGGGCACATACATATGCTAAATACCAAGTTTGATCAAAATCGTTGAAGCCGTTGTTGGGTAAATGAAAAAAATTTACAATTTATTAAGTAAAGTACCCCCTCCGGTTGATCAATTTTGATTAAATTTTTGCAGTCGAATCTCGGGCATATTAATGCATCAAATATTAAGTTTAATCAAAATCGTTAGAGCCATTTTCGAGAAAATCGATAAAAACGTAAAAAGTTATTAAATAAAGTACCCCCTCCGTTTGACCAATTTTGATGAAATTTTTGCTGTCACATTGCGGGCATATACATACACTAAATGTCTAATTTCAGATTCGCACGGCTTATAGTTTTTGAGCTATTCTGTTCACACACACACAGACACACAGACCATTTCGCGGGACTTGGTTATTTGGACTCAGGGGACCCCAAAACGTGTATTTCCGTTGAAAACCGGAAGTCAAAATTTTTCACGATCGCAATACTTCCTCTTACTATATATTTCATATATAAGTAAGTGAAAGTAAAAATTGGCCAAACGGAGGGTGCAATTTATTTAATAAATTTTGTCTCATTTTCAACAAAATCGTAATTTTTAATTAGATTCAAGTATTGTTTAATATCAAGTAAGTTTTATAATCATAAAATGTTCTGAGGGAGCTTAAGGATATGTTTGTTTTCCTATGAAGTCATTTTATTTTTATTTACATAGAGAAATAAACTGCTCCCTACAGTGGGAATACTAAATTTTGCCTATTCAGGTAAAAGTAGGATAGAGATCTGTAATTACTACGTGACATCGTACTGGCTCGGGACCTCCATTTAACGTCCTAACCGAGGGACGCATAGCTAAGGATTTTTCACTCCCATTAAAAAATCCTAGGGTCACCGTTGGATGCGAACCAGCGACTTTTAGTATTGTAGGTTGCCATGCTAACCACTAAACCACAGGTGACTCCGAAACTATTGTTTTTTTTTTTTATAATTAAAGACGTTCAGTTGATGGGAAAGAGTTGACAACGTGTTTTTAAACATTAAAAATATTTAATGGAAATTATTCGTTTCCCTGATAACTAAATGAAGATTTCAACAACTAAATAGAGAATTATAAAATGAGACGCGGTGAAGAACTATGCTTGCACTGCCGAATAATCAAAAGTAAAAATTTTTATTTAAAAATAAAGAAAAATTATTGTACTCTAGAGAGCAAATAAAAGCAAATGAATGTGGAAAAATGGGTGAATTTGAGGAATGGCGTTTACACATTTCTAGTTTCTAATCTAAGTAAGTTGGTAAGTGAAAGTTGTGTTTTGTGTGCATCGAATCAGGTTTTTATTAAATAAAATGAAAGTTTTTTATTGTCTCCCGCCCTTCAATTACAATATTTTATAATATTCATGCGAAGATGTCGTACTATCTAAAATGCGTATTTGTTTCATCAGTTCAGCTATCTACTTGTTACTTCTTGAGGTATATTGAGATGGTGAAAAAGAGCATGTTGGTTTGTAACATTGGGACCATTGGGATAAAAGTTCCAACTTACATATATCAAGATTATTTTCAAATAAATAAAATACCATATTATTGGCTTTTAGGGTGTTCGATAAATGCAGTATAACATTCTGGAAGTATAAGTTTGTTCTGTAGGTATGCAACCTCCAAGCTCGACCATGACACAAATGAACACTCACCTCACCAACTAACGTTACTTCACTCCAATGAACTTATATTCCTATGTAACATTATTGTATTTTATGAAATCGATGTTCCGATGGCATTCGTCCTGTAGTTCCAGCAGTTAATTGTCGTTTCAGTCATTTTTGGGCAATTCGTGACTGCCCGTCAGCGTGCCACCCTCCCCCTTAGATTAAATCCTACGTAACCCCGTAGTTGACAGGGTAAGAATACGAATCCACTTCGAGTAATTAGAGATGGAAAGAATAAGAATTAAAGACTTCCTAAAGCGTTATTTAAAAATTAAAGAATAAGGTTACAAAAAACTTTTCTTTTTTTTTTGGATAATCACACGTGAAGTTGCATTCTTAATTTTATTATGTACCAACAAATAGAGACTAGGAAAATATTCTTTGATTACAAGTGGTCTACCATTGAGGTAATTAGTGGCACTGCTACTTTCAAAACTAGCCCTCTATCTGCGTTAATATGATAATCCTCTCCATAAAACAATATGGTAAATTGCACCTTACGCGAACGGAACTATTAATATGAACAGGAAACGTTTGGAGGAGGTCAAAATAATTAGCACAAATATGTGAAAAAGATCAGTGACAGTTTTTCTATTTTCTATATCTTTTTTTCCCATATTCCTCATATGTTTCCATCACCCGTTCTCATATTGTCAAACAACTTATATCATCATAATAATATCATATAATAATTTTTAATTTATATCACTTTAAATAATTTCAGTCCCATACCCTACTATATAGCTGTTTTATTCAGTTTAATAATCATCCATCCTTCTAGAGTAAAACCCTTTCAATACACAAATCTTGTAATTATTCTTTATCCATAATGCATCCAAAGATCTCTTACCCTTCATTCAGTGACTTATTCTGTATCATTATATTTTTATATTATCCATATTTTTATCGTTTTTACATTTTCGATTTACACACCACTTTTTATTTTGTATACTATATTTCATCTTATTTACTTAGGCTTCATTGCTATACAGCATTGTAACCTCATTATATATTCACCTATAGTTTAATATTTCTCTACATCACCTCAGATATCCTATTTTAAGTTTTATCTTATTTTCATTTATTACTTTCATCATGGCCTTAGTTCAATAGCGATAATTTTAAAATTCTACAAAAAAAGTTTATGTTTATTTTATCTAATTTATTTAATGTCTAATAATATTTAATAAGATGATCTCCCACCCTTTGTTCTTTCTCAGTACTTCTGCCAGTTTTGATATGATCAGAGCTTCCTTACTCCCATATATTCCTTCTACCTTTTCGATGACCTTTTTAAGGTTAGCGACGTTTTCTGTCAGTGAAACATTTTGGGACTCAAGTTGGGTAAGGGCTTGTGAGAGAAATACGCAATTGTAAGAAATAAAGGCTAGGTCGTTCTTTAAATTATGTTTTTCGAATAAAGATGGCTCTGTTTATCGCTACTGCATCATCTTCGAGATGTGAAAGGACATTTTTGATTTTATCATAGTTCTCGTCACTTCTCGCCAATAACTGTTTAGAAGCATTCTCTGTAAATTACAACAACCCTTGTCCCCACTGTGATTCACAGCCCTGCAGTAGGTATGTGATTCACAGTTCTTGTCAACCACCTCCAAATTATGAAAATATGCCCAAAATGATTAAATATGTGGAAATATGCATTTATTTTGATCAAACATGAATAAATATGTATAAAAATCCGGGTCTGTTTACGAAGACCACATCCAGTTAATTTCACGCGCGAAATGCAGTTACTTTTAGTAAACAGTTACTTTCGACAATCTTTAGTGGTTATAAACAGTGATAACCTTAATTTGTAATTCCAGTGATAATAAAAATGGGTCTTTTGAAATTAGCTCAAGAAATTTCTGACAAAAACAAGGCATTTCAGTTATTGGAAGAAAATGAAACATTGCATAGAACAAGGGTGTGTTCTATTATAAATAAATATTCATAGCTGAAATATATTCTTGTTCTCATCTAGGCCATTATTTGCAAATACAGGTTATTTATAGGTTGTAAATATTATTATCAAAATAAGGGTAAAGGTACTGAAGAGCGGCTGATGAGCGTGGCCTGTTTTGAGAGGTTGTGACCGTTGATGTTATCGAACTCCCGTCGCCTTTATTTCAGTTAAAAAATGCCTTGATTGGCTTCAATAGATTCTAGCTTTCAACTCCCGCTCGCTGCGCTCGCTCTTCAAAGATAAATGAACCCCCAAAATGGTCCTTTTCAGTGGAGATCGGACCTTAATTTGAAGCCGCACTTCAGTGTGTAAAGTGCCAATAAGGGCTGCTTTCTCCAAGTTAGTTTAAACCGAGTTTAAATTTAATCCGGATTACCTCTTGGTTTAAACCAGATGTGAATTTCTTCAAGTCAGTTTAACCTCTAAACTTGGTTTAAACTTGGATTAAGTTAATCCTTCATTTTTCCCGGTTTAAACTCTGAATTAGGTTTAAACAGCAAAATATAACCAAACATTTTGTGTGATAACATACTCGCTCTTGTTACTCAAGAATTATTGTTTTGCACTTGACTGAATACAAAAATGGAAAATATACATAATTGAAATTTTAAATGACATGGAAGAAGAAGATTATGTATTTTTGTTGCCAAAGAGACGCATCAATAGACGCAATCAGTTAATCCAAGAATATTTTCAGAAGTAGAAGTGAGATCAGAAAAAAAATGTTTCTTAACTTTTATTGTAATTGGTTCATAATTAATATCAAGGTTATGTTGTAAATTATGTTTCACTTGAATATGTCATAATGATGTAATTTTATTATTATTAAGCTATAATAATTATATATAGCTCAACTTAGATCATTTATTATTTAAACAAAATGATGATAATAATAATAAAAAGGTTCAACATTATTTGAAAAAAATTTATGAAATGTAATAGAGGTTATTATTATTCTTGTCATAATAATATCGTATTATAAAGAACATTTTATTAACATACAAATTAAATCTCTGAAAACAGCACTGCTCGTTTCATTGAATTAATTCGCCAATTTCTTCCATTCATCCTCCTCTTTGACAGTGACGAAATCTGTTTTTTTGGTTTCAAAAATGTCTCTATTCTCTTCCACAAGAGCCAGAAGAACATTAATTTCACACTGAGAAAAGTTTTTACTTCTTTTTGCTCCATTTTTATAGAACACTTTCACCTTATTTACTTTTTGGTAAAAACAAAATAATATGTATAAATAATCTTTCTATAACCCTTACATTACCTTCTCTTTCCATAGAAGTTTCAACAAGGAAATGTAAACAAAAATGTACCAACCTTTTAAAAAACATAATAACCATCAGATGATTAGGTTTAAACCGAGCTTAAACTAAACTAAGGCTGCAGAAAGTGAATCAGAGTTTAAATCTCGGATTAAAGATAATCCGGTTTAAGTTAATCTAAGTTTAAACTATATTGGAGAAAGCGGGCCGCAGTGTTTAAAAGAAGTAACTGTTTACTAAAAGTAACTGGATGTCGCGTCATGAAAGTAATTGGATGTGGTCTTCGCAAACAGACCCTAAAATCCAAATATGTGGAAATATATGAAATAAAAGTAGGCTCAAAAAGTATCAGTATGAACACTTCTAGTTGAAAAACGTCTGTAAATTGTCTAGAAAAAAATATGCAAATAAATACGAATCCGATCCCTATTCATGACTCTTTCGCGCAGTACGCCTTGACGAACAACACACTGTTCCAACATGTGTAAGTCATATCACTCTTCGAACGAATAGTGATAAGAGGGCCAGGCACAGTAGTCGAACTATAGTGTAGGGTACCCATGACAGTACAGGACTGAATTTAGCAGAATCATTATGTAGAGCGATTTTTTTTTTTTTTAGGCGAAAACTGACATGTCCTTCCGTTGAAAAAAATAAAATAAAAAAATTGTAAATTACTCCAACTGCCAACTTTTTTTTTTTTCGACTCCCCCTTGGGTAAGGTCAGGTGTTCTCATGATGAAGGCTGGGTGTGGATAAGAAAGGTGGTCGTACGAACAGGTGAACAGTGAGGCGGGGAATCAAGTGTATTATCCTAAGCACCTTATATCATATAATATAATATCACAGCTTATTATTATATTATATCATGTAATACTATCTAATTTTACTTTCATCCATTCATTCATCGTCAAGATTTCGTAAACTTCGATAAAAGTAGTTTTTACAGCTCTAACCTTAATTAAAAATAAATTAAAAAATAGGTGAAATAATACTACTTCGTAATAATATAAAGTTTTCCCTACAAGACCATTGTAACCTTATTATAAAAAGTTCACACATAGTCCTTCTTTAGACTTCTCATTTTTGAGACAGACAGTTAGGACAGGTAGTTTGAAGACCAACTGTAAGACTTATTTATCTGGAGTCAGACAATATACAATAAAAACCTTTGAAATTTTGGTGGAGTGATGGTGGATTAAAAATTGTTCAGAAATGCAGAACTTTCCCTTACTATATGTATATACCACATTAACGTAAAAAAAACAACACAACCTTGACGTATAAATCGGTCAAATAATTCATAAATGAATTTCGTTCCTTGTTCCCTTGTAGATATTTAGGTATTTATAGATAACCACCTCAGCTTTGGTTTACTTTGGTCCATACTGTTCTGCATTCGTTGATAGTATCTATTCATCTACTTTTCGCTCTACCACGATCTTTTACTATTGAGTCGTTCATTTTCATTCAAAGGAATTATGATGGATTGCTTCGCCGCCGCACAGTGGTCAATAATTGCTTTTTGGCGGACATAAATCTGCCATTTCCACAATTTTACAGATAAATTGATGGGATCTTTTTTATTACCTTCTTAATAAAATTCAAAAACCAAGGAAGCAATTCCCGTTAAGATTGCTTCGGTCTAAGTGTCCTTTTTGCTTACCCAAAACCAGGTTTCTTGAGTGTTAATAGATAGTTTTCCTTAGTATGCAAAAAAACATGGAAGAACTCAATATTTTTCAGACTTTTCTTTTTTATTTTTTTGGTCTGAGGGTGGGCTTTCATACCACCGAGTATCCAAAAGAAAGTTCAAACTACATTGAAGTTATGGGTATATTAAAAATTCAACATTAAACTCGATTTTCTCCTTTTAGAAATAATATATCAATATACCGATTTCACTGAAAGTTTACATTCAACGGTTAGTATATTACGTATAAGCAACATGAATTTGGTTCGCTTTTTATGGTACAAAAACAATTTATATACTACTTTTTTTTCAATAAAAAACCGTTTTTCTCGGTTTCAAAGGGGTGCTCCCCGGAGTTATCACTGGGGTAATTTCTAGTCTTACTTGTACTACGACCACATAAAAAGATCAGTTAAATTCACTTGCGCCTTTTTTAGAAAAGTATGTTTTGTATATGTTTACAGAAAAATTGGCAATGTTTGGCCCTGTAATCTGCTCTAAATGATACAGGTACATTTACAAGCTCCTTCTAATCTGTAACATAAAACGACTACATCTATACATAAGGTTTTCACTTATAAATGTATACTGCGGTATAAAATTCTCAGTTAATTCGTCAAATCAATTTACACTCGTTAAAATGTTTGGATTATACTTTAGGGTGGACATTGCCATTTTTCTCGCATCAAAATAAGAAGGACTGAATTAGACTTGTAGTGCTATAGATTGTCTAGATAAAACATAACTTTATCTTAAGTAAAGTAGACAAAGCCGATTAACAACACAAGAGCAGAGTCCTACTGATTCTTTCCTAATTCCTTTACCCTCCACTACAATACCCTACAATACCCTAATAAGCGAACCAAATTCATGTTGCTCATAGGTAATATACCAGCCGTTGAATGTAAACTTTCAGTGAAATCGGTATATTGATAACTTATTTCTAAAAGGAGAAAATCGAGTTTAATGTTGAATTTTCAGTTGTTTTTAAAATACCCCTAACTTCTATGCAATTTTCTTTTGGATACTCGGTGGTATGAAAGCCCACCCTCAGACCAAAAAAATAAAAAAGAAAAGTCTGAAAAATATTGAGTTCTTCCATGTTTTTTTGCATACTAAGGATAACTATCTATTAACACTCAAGAAACCTGGTTTTGGGTAAGCAAAAAGGACACTTAGACCGAAGCAATCTTAACGGGAATTGCTTCCTTGATTTTTGAATTTTATTAAGAAGGTAATAAAAAAGATCCCATCAATTTATCTGTAAAATTGTGGAAATGGCAGATTTATGTCCGCCAAAAAGCAATTATTGACCACTGTGCGCCGTCTTAACATTCTCGTCAATCGGACTGACCATCAGTTCTTTATTGGTACTTCTCCATTCAGTATTACTATGATCATAGATCGCTCAGGTTACCCTTCGGAGGACGTTTATCAAAATTCCATTATTAATAAATGAAGGGTTGTCAGGAAAAAAAAAAACCTTCAGTCATTTTTTTTTCTTCAAGGTAATGGAATAATGGTGCTATCATATTTATACAAATTTATCTTATTTATACAAAATTCCGTTAAGTTAGCTGAAATATTTCGTTGGAAATAGACTGAACTGGGAAAGAATCCCGTCATTCATTGCACGAATCACATATACTACAGCAAGTCTTTAGAAATTTTTGGGATGTATACGTCTTCAGCCCTTCAGAAAAAATTCTGGTGCGTGCGCGTAACACACAACTTTCACATACCAACTTACTTCGATTAGAAATTAATGCGTTTTGTTAATTGCCACTTCTCAAATGAACAGAACGGCTTTAATCATGAACAATGGTCTGTCATTAAAGGCGTACTCCCCATGCGAGGGCTCAATGAGTTTTATGAGTTGACTGAATATTTTTCTTTTTTTCTCCTCTTTATGTTTTCTTTATTTTTATGATATCTCATATTTAGCCATTTCTTAATTGTAGGCGTAACGAGAGACAGTTAATTTCTCCATATAAACAAAAACAAAGGTACTTTATAGGAAACAAACAAACAACAAACAAAGGCCCCCCCCCAAGAAAGCCGCCTCAGAACATTTTAATAATGATAAAGCTTACCTGATATTAAAGTAGGACACCTAATTTTCATTTGATTCGCCAAATTTGATAAAAATCGTTAAAGTCGTTTTTGAGATCATCGAAAAAAAGGTAAAAATTGGAAACAAAATTATGAAATAAAGTGCCAATTTTGATGAAATGTTGGCTATCACATCTTTAGTATATACATACATCAAATACCCAGTTTGATCAAAATTGTTAAAACTGTTTTTGAGTAAATAAAAAAAAAAAGTGAAAATGATACAAAATTTATTAAGTAAAGTCCCCCCTCCGGTTGATCAATTTGGATGAAATTTTTACAGTCATATTTCAGGCATATAAATAGATCAAATACTCAGTTTAATCAAAATCGGTAGAGCCGTTTTTGAGAAAATCGAAAAAAACTTAAAAAGTTCTTAAATAAAGTACCCCCTCCCTTCGAGAAATTTTGATGAAATTTTTGCTGTCACATCGCGGGCATATACATACACTAAATACCCAATTTCAGGTTCGCACGGTTTATAGTTTTTGAGCTAGTCTGTTCACACACACACAGACCATTTCGCGGGACTTGGTTAATTGGACTCAGGGGACCCCAAAACGTGTATTTCTGTTGAAAACCGTCGAAAAAAGTCGAAATTTTTCACGATCGCAATACTTCCACTTACTATATATTTCATATATAGGTAAGTGAAAAAAAAAAAAAAACTTCATGATATACACTGAGGAAAACTCAATACTCAGGCAATCCCGTTAAACCACTGTAGTACAGTGGAAAGCTTCAAATAAAAGATGCAAAATACCGCGATTTCCTCTATTCATTTAAGTTAGAAAGACCATAGGCATGTATTTCTTACCCAAATTTAACATCAGATGATGTTCATAATGGAAAAATGTGACAAGGAATCCACTGACGACCCCTCATGGACCAGAATTACCTGCAGAGAATTTATTCAGGAACATTTTTTCCAGAATTTAATAGCATTTTTCTTTGTATTACCTACTTATGCGTTTTTAAGTTTTGAATATGGAAACCATTCAAATGCGTATTTCTCAAGATTATCTTATTTTTACCGACGATTTTCCTCCTGCATCCTTCAATTGACTATCCATCATAAAATGACAGTTCTATACTGTATATTATTCATTAAGCAATTACGCCGGAGGAAACACAAATAAGAGGCATAGAATTCACTTCTATTGTTATCGAGCTTATTGTTATTGAGATAGTGTTATTGACATGAACGGCATTTTTAAAATAATTATTCCTCTACAGTAGCAATGCACAACAGTGGAGAAAAGCCAAAACAAACGTTTGTATTCTTCATAACAGCTTCGCTAACAGGTTTTGTTTAGAATCACGAATCAAAAGCCTTTGTGTAGGAAGTATAACAGGGTATATTGTGTTTAACAGGGGCACACTACACTAGGATGACGTGATGTACATTCTTTCAGTGAGGTCTCTGAGTCTTCATACCACCAATTAGCCAGCAGAAAATGTCTTTATTTTCATTCTTTGTTTATTCCAAATCGCCGCTGATAATAGTTTTCTACTCACGGTTGAGCTTCTAAGAGAATTTTGAACACCCCATTGAGTTTTCAGAGCTGCTGTTTAATGAATGAGAATATGCCTTTACATGTCTTTACACTGCGAGAGCTTCACCTTCGAACCTCTCCCACGAACAGCATGTTTGCCTGTTCGGAACAGTTTTCGGCTAATCTAAATAAGACGTGAACTTGAAAGAGTACTTTATCTGCTCACCTGTTCGGAACAGTGTTCGGCTAATCTGATTAAGTCACTAGTTCGAACAGGTACATTATCTATTCGCCTGTGTGTTCGAGGATAGCGCTAGTGTCGCTTTTGATTTAGTTTACCTTCTAGACATTCTTTTAGCATTTCCGGCAAGTTAGCCGTCTTTGTACTGAAAATCGTTGTATTAATACCGCATAGGTGCGGTAAGTGTAAATAGTGGTTCGGGGGATTCCTGTTCGAGGGTGAGATTCGCAGTGTGTAAAGGCACCTGTACATATATAATGAGGAATAACCTAAATGGCAATAATATATCTGGAATCCATGACTACGTCGTATAATGTTTGACGAACAAAGTTAATGTGACCAATGATTGCCGCACTAAGGATGGTTGGTCCGAAATATATGCTTTTTTTTATTAAATAAACTGAGGTGGGACTTAACTAAAAAAAAAAGTTAAGATGTTCCAAAAAAACCTACTTTGTCATTAGATTGCGTTTTTCTACCGATTTATTAATCTGAGATTCTGTTTTTGTTTTTTTGTCTAAAAATTTGCTTATTTGTAATGCCAAATATTACAGAAAAAAATCATTCCTATGAAACCATGAAAAAAATCATTATTATAACGAATCAATGTTTTTCGTGAAATACAAAGTGAAATTTGTATGAGAACTTATACACTATCTGAACGTATCGTGAGTTTTTTCAGTCGCTTAATGTATCTTTGAAAGGTGATGTTCGTTCCTGATTTTTCCCAAAAATTTACATATCTGGTACAAAAAGACCAGGGATTTTTTTCTTCTTCTGTCGGCCCCAAGATTTGTTTCCAAATCCTATATAGCCAGATTACTATTTTAATTTGTTTGTTTTTAGTCTAATAGAAGCAGTTTAATTAGAACTAGAAGTTTATCTTATCTATTAGTTTAACGATTTGCTTCACTTTGTTTTTATCCACCTCTTTGAGATAATTTAGTTCTTCCTCTGTTTGATGTTTATCTTTAGTGAGGACCTTACTTGCGAATATTTCTTACATCTGAAATATATGTGCCGTGGATCTCCTGGGCTGACCAGGGATTTTAAAACATCATAAAAAACTATTAAAACAAGTACTTCTATTGAAACTTAAACAAGAAATATAAAACTGTGAAAGGAACCACTGAATATTATTGAAGTATAAAAAGGGTTCCCCTGTGGTGTAGTGGTTAGCATGGCAATTTACATTACTAAAGTTCATGGGGCCGCGGTGGCCGTAGTATTTGTTAATGGGAGTAAAAAATCCTTCGCTATGCCAACCCTCGGGTACGACGTACAATAGAAGTCCCGAGCCTGTACGATGTCAGGTACTCGTTAAAGATCCCTATTCTAATTATACCTTGATATGCAAAATTTAGGACTTTCACTGAACCATCGTCTGATTAGCCTTATTAGCCTAAAGGGGCTTTAAACAAACAAAGTATAAAAAACGTAAAATTTATGTAAATGGATAGATTGCATTTTTTGGGCATGTGAATCGCCTCTCTGGCCTCATCTAGAATACAGATATTGAACCCGATATATCGAAATACAAAAAACACATTGTCACCGGAAAAGCTAAGAGTGAAATAAAAATTTGTTTGAATAAAATAATGCTATCAGTTTTGAGTAACTTAAGTTTCTAATTTCTCATTTATCCTCGTTGTTTTTCAAATATTTTGAAACAATAATAAATATTTAGTTCACAATAGAGGGACTAGCTGAAAAGAAGGAGGATGTGAGACCCTTAGATCCGACATCTCTTCTTGGAAGATTCTCCTTTGAAGAAGTTTGGAACGTGCCGTTGGACAGGTGAGGACGCAGCTGCCGCCGGTACAGCTGTTCGGTTAAGGCTCATGGCAATATTTTTATCCAACACCGGGCTTTTTTCTTACTTCCTTTTTTTCTTTCCTTCAAACAGATTTTATTATATTTTATATTATAGTCCACATTCAGGATAAGAAGGATATCTTGAAAGAGTAAGAACAAGTTATTAGGGCACCCTTCAAGGCACCTGCAGATAATCTACTTCATGAAGTCAAAGTACACCAGGCAGTTAGACAATACAGTTGAATCCTAATTTAGATGTTGAGTCTGAATAGAATTTTTATACCGATGGTCAAAGCCAGTTTAACGGCACCTTATGCCACTGAGGCTAATCGGACGATGGTACAATGGGAGTCCTAAATTTTTCGTATCTAGGTATAATTATCATAGGGTAACTGACATCGTACAGGATCGGGACCTCCATGTTATGTCAGAAGGAGGGCATAGCTAAGGATTTACTATATGAACAAACCAGATTAAAACATTAACATATGAAATCCAATCCTATCCAAACAAACTTGTTTCCGAACTTACTTCTTTATCTTCATTTCTTGATAATCCTTCTAGTCAACTGAAAAGGAGATGATCTCGAGAAATTCTAATTAAGAACGGTAGATGTTGAGCTTACTCACCAATAAGTCGTTTTTCTAGAAGCCTCTTCATGTCATTATTTGTATTTACTGTTTAAATTTATTTGACTTAAGAGTCATTTCATGTCAATTTAAACACAGTCTTGAGTCTCACCATCTCATATTTTCTTTAAATTTGGTACATGTGTACTTCTTGTATATACTAGAACAATTATTATGGTATGTCAACCCCCCTCAAAAATAGATCCCGAAACAGAAAAAAATCATGATTAAAAATAGCTGTAGATAATTTCAAATTTTGACTAGGCCTATAAGATTGATGTCGTTTAACAGCGCATTCCATGCCATATTCATATGATATACAACAATGTATAGGTTGGTACTAAAGGAATTTTTTAAAAACTAATGTAAAATTGTAATTGCCATTTTCTCAAAAAGGGCATTTTTTTAAAAAATTATATTTCTTTTTTAAAAAATAGGTAGTAGGTACTGAAAAGGAGATGATCTCGAGAAATTCTAGTTAAGAACGGTAGATGTTGAGCTTACTCACCAATAAGTCGTTTTTCTAGAAGCCTCTTCATGTCATTATTTGTATTTACTGTTTAAAATCATTTGACTTATGGGTCATTTCATGTCAATTTAAACACAGTCTTGAGTCTCACACCTCATATTTTCTTTAAATTTGGTACATGTGTACTACTTGTATCTACTAGAACAATTATTGAGATATGTCAACCCCCCTCAAAAATAGATCCCGAAACAGAAAAAAATCATGATTAAAAATAGCTGTAGATTTTTTTCAAAATTTGACTAGGCCTATGATATTGATGTCGTTTAACAGCGCATTCCATGCCATTTCATATGATATACAAAAATGTATAAGTTGGTATTAAAGGAATTTTTTAAAAACTAAATGTAAAATTGGGATTGCCATTTTCTCAAAAAGGGCATTTTTTTAAAAATTTATATTTCTTTTTTTAAAAATAGGTAGTATTATATGTATTCATACAGCAAAGTATAAAAGTGGGATGAAAACTTCTTTATAACTAAAAAAATTTAAAACTAGTTATATAATTCCATAAATCTATCTAGCATTTTATGATTAAAAATAGCTGGAGATGTTATCATAATTTGACTAGGACTATGAGATTGGTGTCGCTTAACACCGCATTCCATGCCATTTCATATGATATACAACAATTTATAGGTTGGTACTAAAGAATTTTTTTTTCAAACTAAATGTAAAATTGTAATTCTATTTTCTCGATAAGGGCATTTTTTTTTTAATTTTTATATATACACATATTTTTAAATAGGTCCTGCTGCCTATTTCTATACATATTTTAATTCGAGAAGCTCGGTGTTAGAAAAAGTGTTTCTACTTGAATTTTTTACCAAGAGTATTTCAAACAAAATTGATCCATTTAACCGCAACAAAAGCGAAGATGTTCCGTGTGGATATATTACAAAAAACAAGAAAGTTTTTCTTGCTCTTTGGAAGTATAGAAAATGAAATTTTGTAACAAATCAAATTAACATTTGAACTGGTTTAGGCAAATAAAAAATAAATCGAGGAAATTAAATCTAATATTTAAGACTTCAACTAGACCTATTTGGACATTCGGTGCAGAATTTCGGACTCATCATAAACTAGATTCACAATTTTAAAACGCTACAGAATCAATTTAGAACAACATCGTAAACAAATTTATGTACATTTCAACAGTAAAATGATACGCTGATCAACCGACAATCAGAATAACCCTATTATATCTTCTTTTTCTTCCTCCCCAATACCCGTACGACGAAGATAAAAAAGGTCTTGTCCGAAAGATCTGCTGCAGTAATGGTAAGCCAGCTTAAAGCGCAAGTTGCAAAGGTCAAAAAAATATTAAAAAATAAAATATGTAAAAATAAAACCTAACATGAAAGATATAAGTAATCACTAGTGACGCTATCATTGCACATTTCTGGTTTTCTCTAGACCCGAAGACAACTTACCGTTTTCCAGATATTCAAGGTGTTGGAAGAGTTCTTAACAGAAGCACTTAACTACTCATACATGGTGTAGGAAGTTCACTGAGAAGAATTAGTGTATGCCCACAGAGTAAGGACAATTGCTCCAATTACTTACTTGTAAGAAGCTAACTTCAGGACAGGTCTGTAAAGATTATAGGAAACTATTATGAGGTAGAAACTTCCATGGAGAGAGGAGGTATCCAAGGATCATTACTCGGTCCGGCTTTATGGATGTTTGTTTTTGTTGTTGGGAGTGTTAAAATATCAGCGGATATCTGCTACCGCTTACACCGTGGTGGCTTCCAACTGCATAGCCGGAGGCAAGATGGTGTGAGGGAAAGTAGATAAAGATGGCCGCTGCCAAAACCAAATCAATCCTTCTTAAAGGCAAAACAGTTACAGCTTATAGAATAACCATGAATATGGAAGTCAGGAAGGTTACCAAGTGAGGTGGTGCACCAAGTTTGATCGGTCTTACTCGAGTAGGAGATGCATTCTGTACCTTAAGTATCTGGCAACACTAACTATCTATGGCGGAGTGGTTGAGGGTACCTTTAAGTATATGCCTTCCTCATCCCATCAGAACCTCAAGCAGAGACAGAGGAATAGGCATCAACTCAGAGGCCGGCTCTGTTTCGCGTGTACTGACCATAAAGGTCAACTTTGCATGAAACAGTACAGGTTCTAGCAGGGGTGGTGACCAAGTACGCTTACAGAAAAGTAAGCTCAGCAGGACTTTCGGGCACTGTCAGGGTGAGATTGTTGAACACCTAAACAATTGGAAAAAGATAATGCGGGGGAATACGATTGAGGAGTGGAGACAACGGTGGGCAACGTCCCAGAACGTAAGGTACCTTCCTATAACCAAAGCAGTAAGTACGTTTTGCTTGGCCTGTCACTGTCTATGAAACTATAGATGATTTATAGAGGTGAGAGATAATCAAGTGTTATTCGATACGATAGATAAAATGTTTAAAAGGATTTTCAGATAAAACTTTTTTATTTTGGAAAGCCAACGATTCGATCCAGCTTGTGGATCTTCATCAGGGCCTCTGTGATAAAAATACTGAATGTAAAAAGGATATTTTACATTCAGTCTTTGTACCACTCTGGACTCAGAAGCCCTGATGAAAATCCACAAGTTGGAACAAATCGTTGGCTTTCCAAAAGAAAAAAAAGTTTTAACTGAAAATCCTGATAATCATTTTACCTATCGTATAAATGAATTTAATTGAAGAACCATAAATTAGAATCTTTTTCATTTCAACCTTATATATTTATACTTATAGTTATTTTTCAGTTATAAGACAATATATTTAAGCTTGTAAGTATTTTGTACAGTTACTTCAAAAATATATAGTTTGTGACAATCGTCTTCCTTAACCAGGAGAAACCCTAAATATCCAAAAAAAAAAATTTAAAAGAAAATTTATTTTTCGGAACTATCGAATGAACATAGATTTATCGAATCATGAAAACTGTATTTTAAGTCGGAAGGAATGTGCGTCGGATAAAGTAAGTTAATTAAGGAATTCTCTTAGTGCAAAAGTAGAAAAGTGTTCTCACTTTTCCGATAATTTGAATTTGTGGACTTTCGGGTTTTTCAAACCACTGATGAAAATGAAGGTAAATGAATCTAGTAGATTGTACACGAGAGAACTGAAACATGGTTGACACTGCACATTTTGTGGTCCCTCTACAGCAAACCACAATGACGACCACTTGTTTGGTTTTGATGACAGGAGGAGCGGTTGATACCGCAGCACATTAGTTCCCCAGCTCACCGCAAGAGCTGTTAGCAGTTCATCTCTACTAATATCACTTAGCTTCGGATATCTGCGGTAACCTCCGTGTAATTTGTTTTAGAGCTAGCTTCTTACCTCTTTGGAGTGTTGAATCGAGTGCACAATTAAAGTCTTTCTGCCGAGGTGACTTTGATATATCTTTTTCTTTTAACTTAAATAAAATGACTCATGACAAATAAAAACGAATTGGATGAAGACTAGATTTTTTACATTCACTTACCTATGAAATTTTTTTTTTTTTTTTTTTTTTTACCCCTACCTGGCCATGTGTGGCATACGGGGGGTTACTCTACAGGTGTAACCAACCTATCCTAACCATGGTGGGTAGGTCGAGATTTATTCCGTGGGGCCTCCACGAAATAAAAGTCAACCATCCCAGGGCGGATTCGAACCGCCACCGTTCGGCTCGAGCGTGTTAAAGCGGGCCGCGCTCCAACACGCTCGGCTATCCCCGGCCCACTTACCTAAGAATATGAAATATATAGTAAGGGGAAAGTATTGCGATCGTGAAAAATTTCGATTTCCGGTTTTCAACGGAAATACACGTTTTGGGGTCCCCTGAGTCCAAATAACCAAGTCCCGCGAAATGTACTGTGTGTGAACAGACTAGCTCAAGAACTATAAATCGTGCGAATTGGGTATTTAGTGTATGTATGCGATGTGGCAGCAAAACTTTCATCAAAATTGGTCAAAAGGAGGGGGTGCATTATATACTAAATTTTGTCCCATTTTTTCGATTTTCTCAAAAACGGCTCTAACGATTTTGATTAAGTTGAGTATTTGATATATTAGTATGCCCGAGATATGACTGCAAAAAATTCATCAAAATTGGTCAAAGTGACGGGGAACTTTATTTCGTAACTTGTTTTCCAATTTTTACCTTTTTTACGATTATCTCAAAAACGGCTTTAATGATTTTGATCAAATTCGTGATGTTCTATGAAAAATATGTGTTCTTTAATATCAGGTAAGCTTTATCATTATTGAAATATTCTGAGGGGACTTAAATGGGGAAGGGGCCTCTTTTGTTTTCCTTTAAAGTACCTTTGTTTTTGTTTATATGGAGAAATTAAATGCCTCTCGTTACGCCTAAAAATAAGAAATGACTAAATATGAAATATGAAAAAAATCAAGTAAACATATAGTGGAGAAAAAAATTCAGTAAACGCATAAAACACGTTGAGCCTACGCATGTGGAGTACGCCTTTAATGACAGACCATTGTTCATAATTAAAGCCGGTCTGTTAATTCAATGGAAATTATTTGTTTCATGGTAACTGAATGGTAAATAAAATCAGACGAACAAAACATTACTTTTTTTTTTTTTTTTTTTGGGACTTTAAGGCTTCCAGTGAAGCCCTATACTGCCCATACTAACACCCATGGCACTGGGTGATACTTCTCCTACGAAAGAAAAGCACCACCCAGGGCGGGACTCGAACCCGCAGCTCCGGCATGGGAGTACGGCGCTTTACCGCACAGCCACACCGGGCCCCAAAACATTACTTATACCTACTTCTGAAGAATGGCTTTGGCAAAAGAAAACGTTTTATTTTTTTGGCACTTAGACCCATATGACTTTCCACGCTTCAATTGTAAACAATGGAATGCGCAGGCGCATGCGAAAGAGTTGTCTTATGTGATTGTTGGAACAAACTTATTTAATGGAAATCATTTGTTTCCATGGTAACTAAATTATGTTTTCAAAACAACTAAATAAACAAATGAAATTAAACGCCATGATGTATTATGTTTCGCATAGTCAAAGATAAAAATACAAATATTTTATCACTCCCTTACTGAGTGAATGCATAGAAAAGCACTTTATGCTCAAAATATTTAAAGCTTTTTTTTTTTTTAACATATGGTTCTATATAATTCTTAGTAATTATATTTTACTTTAAAACATTAATTTCATAATTGATTTCTGATTGCAATATAAAGTGTTTTTAGAGGAATAGTATTCATTTTCATTATCCGGAAAGGCATAAGAGACTGACATTGGAAAATTTAGTTTTAATTTACTACAAACTGTAGATGTACCTTATATCGATTCACCTTCACGATTTATTTACAAAAAGCAAGCAGTAAAAAATAAAACTTGACTATTGATGAAATCAACTTTTTTTAGGCTCCTAAAGAATAAAAAAATACCTAATAATAAATCGACATGTATTCAGGACTTTCAAGTTTTTCAATAATTATAGTACTCTTTAACTTATAGAGAATAACAAACTGAAATGGAAAAAAAGGTATTTTCTGCGAAGTTGCTAAATTGAGTTTACATATTTATCAAAACAGGTTAATTTCGATTAAAAATATGTTGGTGTTTTAAGTGAAAGTTGTGTGTTTCCCGCACCGCACAATAATTATAATACTGTATACCTTATGAAGATTAACAAACAAAAACAAGTAAATAAATGTGGATTAAGCTATTTTCTGTGAATTTTCTAAATTGCGCTTACACAATTATCAAAACACGTCGGTTTCTATTCCAAGTAGGTTGGTGTGTTGTGTGGAAGTGAAAGTCGTGTGTTACGCGCATCGCACCAGATTTTTTTTTCGCCCAGGTTTACGGTTGTGTGTTATACCTCTTTTATATGATGACATCAACAATATCAGTATACTTCTGATTTATTGTCGAAAAGAGCTACCGGCGCTATAACGATTAGACATTCTACTTGAAGACTACCCATCAATGGAGAGCCATAAAAAGATAAAAGAGAAGTGTTCAGACGAGTTTTGAAGAAAGTGAACCAAGCGGAATAGTGTTCCCTGTGTGTGTGTGTGTGTGTTCGTTTTTTGTAAGGAATCCGGATGTAGAGCTTTCACTTTCAGAATGGCCGAGTTTCCTTAAAGGGTGACTTATCCACCGAGATCTGATCCAGGGTGCATTGGACCGGATGACAGAGCATCCAAGATCATGGAGGAACAGGTACCGACCACTGCCACCTGTATCATGTTTTATCTCTTGTATACCTTGGCGAGGCTGATCTGCCGTGAAATCGTGGGAGGACCTGTCTACATTAATATATACATTTAGACCTGTCTGACCTCTATCAGAGTTTTCAAAATTAATTCTGAATTTTTTTACCATTGTAATAAAACGTGTATAACCTTGCAAAATCTTGTATACTTATCCTGGGCAATTCCACGTCAAATAAACACAAAAATATATCATTTTGAACCTCACCATCTCAGATTTTCTTGAAATTTGGTATATGTGTACTGCTTGTACCTACTAGAACAATTGTAAAATATTACTGAGATATGTCAACCCGTTTTTGAATTATTGGCCTCTAAAGCCCTCAAAGATAGGTCCAGAAACAGAAAAAATGATGATTAAAAATAGCTGTAGATGTTTTCCAAATTTGACTAGGACTATTAGATTGGTGTCATTTAACAGCGCATGCCATGCCGTTTCTTATGATATACAACAATGTATAGGTTGGTACTAAAGAAATTTTCTTAAAACTAAAAGTATAATTTTAATTTCAATTTTCTCAAAGAGGGCATTTTTTAAAAAATTTATATTTTTTTGAAAAATATATAGTAATATATCTATTCATTCACCGCAAAATATAAAAGTGAGATGAAAATTTCTTCATCACTAAAAAAATTGAAAACTAGTAATAAAATTTCATTAATCTATCATTTTATGATTAAAAATAGTTGCAGGTGTTTTCTAAATTAGACTGGGGCTATGACATTGGTGTTTTTTAACAGCGCATTCCATGCCATTTCATATGATAAACAGCAATACTATTTTAGATACCTATTTTTTAAAAAAATATAAAAAATTTAAAAATTCCCTCTTTGAGAAAATTAAAATTATACTTTTAGTTTTAAGAAAATTTCTTTAGTACCAACCTGTACATTGTTATATACCATATGAAACGGCATGGAATGCGCTGTTAAAAGACACCAATCTCATAGTCCTAGTAAAATTTGGAAAATATCTACAGCTATTTTTAATCATGATTTTTTCTGATAATGGACCTATTTTTGAGGGATTTAGAGGCCAATAATTCAAAAACGGGTAGACATATCTCAGTAATATTTCACAATTGTTCTAGTAGATACAAGTAGTACTCATACACAAATTTCAAGAAAATCTGTAATGGTGAGGGTCAAGCCTGTGTTGATTTGACGTGGAATAGCCCTCCTGTTTCTTCTTACAGATACAATCTAATTGTTAACGATATCGGTGAAACAGTTTATATATAAAAGTTTGTATAAGCCTCATAATATGACCATGAAAGTTTGTTAACCACTTCCGATTGTTTGTCTGTTTAACATCACTTAATGCCACTAAGGCTATTCAGACGATGCTACAGTGGGAGTTCTAAATTTTGCCTATCCAGGTTTAATTAGGATATGAATCTTTAAAGAGTACCTGACGTCGTACAGGCTAGGGACCTCCATTTTACGTCCTATCTGAGGGACGGCATAGCTAAGGATTTTTTACTCCCATTAGGGCCACCACGGGGCGCAAACCCGCGACCTTTAGTATTGTAGGTTGCCATAGCCATACTAGACGATAGGTGACCCCTAGGCAATGTTTAAATATAATATTTTCGTTAAACTGTTCGTAGTAACCAATTGCAAACCAAGAAAAAAGCAAACCGTTTTACTGTTACAATTGTAATTTCAACGTCTTGTACTTTTATTGGAATCCCCATGAATAAAATTTACAATAATTTAGTGATTAAACTCACTAATGATTTCATGATTATGCAACTGTTCTAAGTCAAAAATTTAAATAAATGAGTTTATTAATCATTTGTATTTATTAATTCAACTATTTCTCTGTCATGAAAACATGAAAATTATAATTACAAGTTTTAAATATTTTTTATAAGAAGAGGAAAGTTTAAACTTGGTCGGGATTTGAACCAGGCACATATCCCTTAAAAATGAATGAATTAAAGAGAATATTTATAGTCTTTACTCTCAATTAGGGGTTATGTCCTCAGGTCTATTTTAATGATATTCCCATACCTACTTCCCAGGATATACAATACTTGGGACTTTACCTGGACAAAAGACTGACATGGAAAACCCACATCACACTAATCAGAAAGCAACCAAACAAACGATATGGACTGTTATCGAGATTACTTGACAGACGCTCTAAATTATCCCTAACCAACAGACTTACAATATACAACATGCTCATTAGACCCATTTGGATATACGGGGTAGAGTTATGGGGCACTGCAAAGCCCTCAAATATCCAAAGAATCTAATCCTTTCAATCGAAAGTATTGAGGAGGATAGTAGATGTACCGTGGCTAATGACTTAATACACAAGGACCGTAACATTCAAACAGTAATCGATACAGCCACACTATACTACAATAACTTCCATCAAAGACTGACTTTCAAGATGAACCCACTAGCAGAAACACTTAAATCCACTACACAATCCACCCAGACAGCTGTTGAGGCAGTGGGCTAGAGACTTATTGGAATAACTAATGCCAATGTATCAGAAATACGTGTAGAGTTAGTGCTCACAGCAAAACAAAAAAATCTGGTGCGATGCGCGCAACACACAACATTCACTTACCAACTTACTTAGATTAGAAATTGACATCTTTTTTTAATTGCCATTTCTATAAAAAAGATGACTTTAATTTGATGAAGATCGTAAACGCCGTTTTTGAGATAATCGAAAAAAGGTAAAAATTGGAAAAAAAAAAAAAAAAGATATAAAATAAAGTGCCCCCTCCGTGTGACCAATTTTGATGAAATGTTGGCTATCACATCTTTTGCATATACAAACATCAAATACCCAGTTTGATCAAAATCGTTAAAACCGTGTTTGAGTAAATAAAAAAAAAACACGTGAAAATGAGACAAAATTTATTAAGTAAAGTGCCCCCTCCAATTGATCAATTTTGATGAAATTTTGACTTTTACATCTTTGGCATATACATTTATCAAATACCCAGTTTGATCAAAATCGTTGAAGCCGTTTTTGAGTAAATATCAAAAGCACGTGAAAATGATACAAAATGTATTAAATAAAGTTCCCCCTCTGGTCAATTTTGATGTAATGTTGGCTATCACATCTTTAGCATATTAATACATCAAATACTTAGTTTAATCAAAATCGTTAGAGCCGTTTTTAAGAAAATCGAAAAAAAACCCAAAAAGTTATTAAATAAAGTACCACCTCCCTTTGAGCAAATTTGATGAAATTTTTGCTGCCACATCGCGGGCATATAGATATTTTAAATACCCAATTTCAGGTTCGCACGGTTTATAGTTTTTGAGCTAGTCTATTCACACACACACACACACACACACACACACAGACCATTTCGCGGGACTTGGTTATTTCGACTCAGGGGGTCCCAAACGTGTATTTCCGTTGAAAACCGGAGGTCGAAAATTTTCACGATCGCAATACTTCCACTTACTATATATTTCATATATAGGTAAGTGAAAGTAGAAACACGTGAAAATGGTACAAAATTTATTAAGTAAAGTCCCCCCTCCGGTTAATCAATTTTGATGAAATTTTTACAGTCATATCTCGGGCATATTGATACATCAAATACTTAGTTTAATCAAAATCGTTAGAGCCGTTTTGAGAAAATCGGAAAAAAAACGCAAAAACTCATTAATTAAAGTACCCTCTCCCTTGCACCAATTTTAATGAAATTTTCGCTGTCACATCGCGGGCATATACCTACACTAAATACCCAATTTCAGGTTCGCACACACACACACACACACACACACACAGACACACACACACACAGACACACACACACACACACACACACACACACACACACACACACACACACACACACACACACACACACACACACACACACACACACACACACATACAGACACACAGACCATTTCGCGGGACTTGGTTATTTCGACTCGAGATAATGATCGACCATGGATATCGGAGAATCCAGAGAGAATTAAATTTAACTAGCTTAGGTTTTTGATAAAGAAAACTGAATCGATAGAAAACAATGCGAAAACCGATACTCGAATTTATCGATTTTAATTCCCGATATTTCTATAGCATTGATTATTTAATGATCGATATTTCTATCAATGGCAATTTCGACATTGTGTTTTCGACATTTCATCCCTTAGGCGAATCCTACAGAGATGTATAATATATATAAGTAGTATAATATTAAAGATTGAAGAAGAAGAGAGAAGAGTGGACTTGGAGACTGGAAGTAGGGTAGGGAAAGTGGGGCATACTCCCACCTCGGCCACCTGCTAGGCCCACCCTCCAAGGACGTCCCTTCGTCGGCTTCCTCTCCTTCGCCTAAGCTCACTCACGCTACTTTACGATTTATTATCCCCGCTAAGCCGGATCAGCCGCCTCGAGTACTCCCTTCCTTATTCTATCAGTTCGCCTTAGGTGGTTCTTCTCATTGACTCGGAATTACGTCGCAATAGCCGTTGTATTGTCTGGCTTTGGAGCTATTCTAGAGTAAGCTGGCTTGTCTGATAATACTGAACTATAGTGTTTTTATGAGTATACCTGAGGCTTGTATAATTCATACTATTTTCATTGATATTAATGATTGTGGCCTAGTTTCAGTTAGATTTCGGAGTAGGGAGGAATCAGTAAAATTCGAACCATACATATTTTGTAAACAAATAAAATTAATGTAAAATGAGGGAGAAATCAGCTATAAAGAATTCCAAAAGCAAATTAATAAGCCATCGATGGTAAAATTCCCGAATGTCGAAAGAAAAGTATCGATAGGTCGACAGTCAATTACCATATATCATAAATGATACGCCGCACAGTGGGACAATTTTTTGATTCAGTGACCAAAATTCTATAACTCCTGGCCAGATAATCGAATAATTCTTTTTTCATTAATTTGTCTTTTTTATTAATTAATTAATTTTCTCATTAATTTGCTAATGAGCTTAATATTTCCTTTATCAATGAGAATGAAAAAAAATACATCAAGTGATGTATGCATGTATTAGTGATGTTACGCATAAGCGTAGGGGAGAGCGGGGTTGGTTGGCAACAGTTTTCACTTTTTTGATCGTTGAGTCGTTCCTGTTTATATAATCCCAATATGGCTGATAACACTGTAAACTCCAAGTATTAGAGTACTTTAAGTACTTTTTTCAACACATAATATTTAATACTAAGATCATAGAAAATTGAAGAATTCGTCAATCGAGAGTATATCAATTAACCCCCTATGTGGGGCAGGTTGGCCTAGAAGGTGGATTAGTTTAGCCATCTCAGTCAAGTACTGCCTGTCACGTATTATTGTTATTAAAAGCTGCACTATAATGGTATAATAATTTTAAATAGGTTTTTAACAGCTTTTAAGGGAAAATAGGATTGACAATAGAAGACAGAAGTTTAGGCTGTCGCCACTTTTTGCATAAGAAAAATTACTCTCATCTTCCTCGGTGGAACTAAAGACAATTGGTAGTTTCACCTTCGATTGTGTTTACCTTGCTTTTGTTAATTGCTACTGCGCCAAAAAAAAAGTTGAAGAGAGCCAACTAACCCCACAGGAGAGATCATATGAAAGATGACTGCCAGGACAGGGGAGGACATTCAAACAAGAAACTGGTTATTCGAAAGGTCAGGTTTTTCCATTGGCCTTTAAACCAACTTTACTGAAAATATAAAAATTTACTTGCATGTTGTAAAATCAAACAATGAAGCACACTCTTATCTACACTGTTAGCATCGGAATGAAAGCTCAGGACAAGACTCCCGAGGTCGAGCGGGTCACTTGGTACAATGGTGGGGCCTTCACAACAGGTGTGACGGAGACTATAAGCCAATGGCCAACCTACCCCCTATGCCAATCAACCACGCTCTCCCCTACTTACAGCTTTGGTTAAAGGAAGATATGTCCGAAACTCCAATGTCCTGGATTTTTAAGTTTCTCCTGACAACGATTATTTGAATCGACTATAAAAGCTGATAGATTAACTGGGCTTGCATCGGCGTGCAAGGAGTTCAAAAATAAAATAAAACGAAAATTGATTTTTTTAGACAAGTCGAGTTTCTCAACCGACTGATTCGATTACATTCGGACCAAAATAAATACTTTCTAAAACAAATTACTAATAAAATTCACAAATTGGAAATCAATGCGTTTACGGGCACAACAAAATGTGTTATCTTAAAAGCTGTAAAATTTTTTTTTTTTTTTTATCGAAAATCGCAAACAAGTTTTAAAAATATTCCTTATTGAGCATATTAATAAATATTTTAACTGCTATAGGTACGCGAGGAAGATGCTGGCTTATGAAATGGCTAACTTGAAACAATCAAATTACTTAAGATGATATTTCTTCAGTTGCCCAAAGAAGAATCGCGTTAGCCAAGCTGTTCACGGATGGGTGAGGAATAAAACTGCTTCCAGGAATCTTCTCCTATGCAATAGTTTGTTTTTATTAAGTTATTTTGAACGCTTTTCAACAATAAAGAACGCTGCATTTGCAAAGAAATATTTCTCGGGAATATCGGAAATCAAATAGCCCCACTCTTCCTCCAAAATTTTAAAAAAACCAAAAACAAAAAACATTGTGGTATAAATTCTCAATGGCAATTCTAATTTTTAAGTAATAAGCTCAGTTAAGATGCGACTTAGTATGGTATTTTAATAAATCCTCACTTCATTCTTTAGCAGTAAAACCTTAGGTGCATAAGACGCATAATCGATCACGGATTGTCAAATTACGAATTTAGCGAAAATCATTTTTTTATTTTTCCACCAAAAAAAAAAAAAAAAAAAAAAAAAAAGGAAAGGAAGAAAAACTTTCTATTTAATTAATTTACCAAGATATAAATTTTTATATAAAGACATTTTTATATAAGGTAAACGGCCAACAGCGCAAATTGAGTTGTCTTCTATTTTTCTCAAAAGGCACTAAATTAAATTGAAATCTATCTCAAAAAAAAAAATTAAATAGATAAAAATAATTGCAATAATTTAAATAAAAACTTTCTCATCTGTTGAAAAATCCTCGTGAAAATTTTTGGGGGCTGTTCGATTCGTTATGCTTTCTGAATAATCTCACGTCGAATTATCTAAGTTTTTATTTTATTCTGGGAACTTGATAATGAATTCAACAGAATAAAAAACTATTTTAAGTTTCAGGTAGGGCGTTATCAGCTCAAAAATACTACGGCAATGAGTAACGGAGGTATGAGTGAAGGCATGGATGTTTATTTTGATGGCAATGAGTAAAGGTCAGAATGTTTATTTTGAGTGTTCTCCTGAAACAATCGATCACGGATTGTCAAATTATGATTTTAGCGAAAATCAATTTTTTATTTTTCCACCAAAAAAAAAAAAAAAAGGATGAAACACTTTCTATTTAATTATTTTACTATTTTAATTATTTTTTCTATTTAAGTTATAATTTTTTCATTCGTAAATGGCCAACAGCGCAAAATTATTTTTATTCTCTTTTTCTCAAAAGATACTAAATTGAATTGAAATCCATCTCGAAAAAAAATTGCTATAATTTAGATAAAAACTTTCACTTGAAAAATCCTCGTGGAAATTTTCGGGGGCTGTTTGATTCGTTATGCTTTCTGAATAATCGCACGTCGAATTATTCGCTAGCTCCCGCAATCTGGAGAAAGTGTTAGGGAAAAAAAAGTATCAAGAAATATATTTAAATTTATTACATTACTACGTTTCGATATTATTATCTAAGTGATGTTATTTTAGGTCACTTATAAACCTTGAGGATGAGGTTAAAAATAGTTTTTATTAGGAAACAAATCATTTTTATCCCAAGTTACAAAACATAATAGTACAGATAGGATGATGAATTATCAGGATTTTTAGTCAAAAGAGCTAACGTTTCAATTCAAACATGTAATCATCAGGGATAAAATGAAGACAAATATATGAGCAACATGTATACATTAACAAAAGCAATAAATTAGTAATTATTGAAATAAAACAAAAATTATATAAATATTTCCACATACATTTATCTATTGTCGACAATATCTAGTCCTTTCTTTTTTGTAGTCAGTTTTCTATTTTCCATTAATAAATACTAGCTGAGCCGGGCGAAGCATTCGCATTCTAATCTACTTAAATCCCAATTGATTAAAGTACACAACTTATATTTAAAATCGTAGGGGAGAGCGGGGTTGGCTGGCGTAGGGGGTAGGTTGGCCATTGGCTAATAGTTTCCGTCACACCTGTTGTGAAGGCCCCACCATTGTACCATGTGACCCGCTCGACCTCGGGAGTCTTGTCCTAAGCTTTCAATCTGATGCTAACTGTGTAGTGAAGTGCGTGCTTCATTGATTGATTTTACAACAAGTAAGTAAATTTTTATATTTTCAGTAAATTTGGTTTAAAGGGATGGCAAAACATTCGACTCCGATTCTGTTCACATAGGTCCGAACTCCTTTGAAAAACCTAACCTTTCGATTAACAAGTTTCTTGTTTGATTGTTCTCCCCTGTCCTGGCAGCCATGTTTCATACGATCTCTCCTGTGGGGTTAGTTGGCTCTCTTCAACTTTTTTTTCGGCGTAGTAGGAATTCACAAAAGCAAGGTAAACATAAACAAAGGTGAATCTACCAAATGTCTTTAGTTCCAGCGAGGAGGATGAGAGCAATATTTCCTATGCAGAAAGTGACGACAGTCTAAACTTCTATCTTCTTCTATTGTCATTCTATTTTCCCTTAAAAGCTGTTAAAAACCGATTAAAAATAATTATACCATTATAGTGCAGGTTTTAATAACAATAATATGTGTGAGGCAGTACTTGAATGAGATGGCTAAACAACCCCAACTTCTAAGCCAACCTGCCCCACATAGGGGGTTAATTGGCTTACTCTGGAATGACGAATTCTTCAATTTTCTATGATCTTAGGATTAAATATTATGTTGTGAAAAAATACTTGAAGTACTCTAATACTTGGAGTTTACAGTGGTATCAGCCCCATTGGGATTATATTAACAGGAACGACTGAACAATCAAAAAAGTGAAAACTGTTGCCAACCAACCCCGCTCTCCCCTACATTCCGTACTTAGTGCGTCATGGGCATAGGTGAGGATTGAAGTAAATAATTGATGAGTTTAAATTGTAGATATTAACTTTGGCTGATTCGATTGATTGAAATCGAATGTTTTTGCTTGTAACTCTCGCAAAAGACGGCGACAATCGGAAAAGTGTATAAACCCAAAAATGTTCGTCTCGATAAACTGAAGAAAACTAGACCTTCGAAAGAGCCCTGCTTTTTATTTTGTGACCATTTTCGCTGAGAATTGCAGTTTTCCGCTTACAACTCGCAAACGAAGGGGTTAATTGAAAAAATGTATATGGCCGAAAATGTTCTCCTATACGACAATTTTGATTTCATCGCAAAAAAACGCGGTTTTGCACTTATAACTCCCATTCGAAGGCGAAATAATTGCGTTGTTTATTTTTCCGGTGTAGCGGTTAAGGGAAGCTTCAACATGATGCCTCATTCCTGAAATTTGATGAAGTATTAAGGAAGTTATGGCGTACCGAAAAAAAAGGCCTTGAGAAATAATATATATGATAATATGTAATTTTTATTTATTATAATAAAACTTATATGATCGCCAGTTGTAAGGTATAAACACATACAAAATGTCCCTAACTTTGTCATATACTCTTTTTGTACGTTGTACTGTTTTATCATTTTTAGTAATAGGATTTCTTTATGAGCTGAAATTCTTGATTATATTAAAGGTTTAGGTACATATATAAATTAATAAAAAATTTTTTTTTGGTCTAGATTATTTGACTGATTGGAATAAAGTAATAATTGAAGGTTCATGTTGTATTAACGATTTTTTTAAAAAAAAGTGATATTCTAGAGTGTTTTACTTTTGTATGTTTACTAACGACTTGATTCACTACTTCTGTGGGTGGGGCTTACGATCTCTACTATCACTACCTCTCCCCCCCCCCGAAATTTTGAAAAAAATTTACATTGAGACATCTAATTTGTTATAAATTTTTTACTTAAATATCATTTATGTCTATGAATTTAATAGAGTGTATATTATTTTTGATGTTAAATAATGTGCTGTTTTTATGATGTATGCATGTCTTAATTACAGATAGTAACAATAAGAAGTTACAAAATCTGATGGTATGGCATGGGCACTTATGAAATCTAATAATCATATGAAAGATAGTAAAAAGAAATATAAAAATCTGAATTAGTAGCTGGTTAATATGATAAAGTAAAATCAGATATTTACCTTTTTATAAATAGAGCTCGGATTTCCGTGCAATTGCATCTTTTTTTTTGGAAAGTCAGAATAGAACGAACTCAAGTTACTTATCCGTATCAAGCCTAATGGGATGTTTTAAGGTGCGTTTACACGCTCAAACCAATAGCACAAACTGGCTTGCGCAAGCCAGTTTGTGTAAAATGGTTTGATTGAAATATTTCCGTTTACACGCTCAAACCAGTAGCACAAACTGGCTTGCGCAAGCCAATGGTTTGAATGAAATATTTCCGATTATTTACTTTATTCAAATTTTTGTGAGGAACCCTAGTGAAGTGTTGTTCTAAAGTTCTATAAAGTGTTATACCTTCGATGTTTATAACTTCTATGGAATATCGCAAACGTTAGTAATTTGTTTTTGTTGTGTTTTACAAATTTTACAAACGTGGTGTTTAGTTTTATAAAATGGAGGATGAACTAATTCTTGAAACGGCTTCGGTGTGAATTATAAAGAAAAAGATGCAACCGAAGGCTAGAAGAAAATGGTGTAAAAAATGGTTAGCTCAAAGGGATTTGTTTTCTCATAGAAAATTAATTACAGAACTACGCAGTGAGCCTGAAGATTTTGACAACTATTTGCGTATGGACGAGTCAACATACGTTCATTTAATAAATTTAATCACACCCATTATTCGGAGAAAGAACACAGTTATGAGACGTGCGATAACCCCACATGAACCTCTCTCAGCCACGCTGAGATATTTAGCAACTGGGATATTTTACGAAGATTTAAAATTTTCGACAGCAATTTCGAACGCATGAGATTTTGCATTGCGGTCGCTGTAATCCTTGCTTTGTACCTTCCACAAAAATGGGAAGGACTTATATACTTCAATAAATTCTGATGTAAATTGTTTTTCATTCACCATTTTGATGAAGGCAACAAGAGATAGAGGTCGAATTAACAGGTGTTTACGGGTTTCATTCAGTGCGCATGCCTGAAATTTGAACTATGGCTTGAGCATCGTTTACACGCTCAAACTAAGCACTAACCTCAAACCAATTTTCTGTCCGGTCAGATTTAGCATCAAGCCAAATTTTTTGTCTTGCACAAACTTCAAACCAGCGTTCACACGCTCCAATTTGTTTGCACAAACTGGCTTGTGCAAGCAAGCACGTTTTGGGTTTACTGCACGAAACTTGCACGTTTTGAATTTTTATTGCTCGAAATTGCATCATTTGATATTTTGAAGAAAAAATAGATTACAAATTGTAATTCTCTTTAATACACATCAAAATAATAGTGGAAAAATAAATGTAAATATCATAGAAAAAAAATAAAGGGAACTTAAGAGATGTAAACCAACACAAACCTCCGATTTCCCAGAAATGAGGGTTCAGTGGTTTCTGGATGTTTACATTTTGTTTCTCAATTCCCATCGTTTTGTCAGTATCAATTGTTACTAAAAATGCCTAAAATAGGAACAAGTGTCTTCGAAAACTGCGGGATGGATTGAAAAATATCCTGAACTCAATAGGGATGGTAGTGTTGGGTTCTGTAAAAAACCTTGATACAAAATTGGATGTGACAGGAAATCACAAATTGATACCCGCTGTAGCACAAGTAAGTACCTAATTTTTTTAACCCTAGAACGGTAACAGGGGTTTTACGTGTCACCAGAGTGATTTAAAAATAAGCCTAGGCACCGGATATTGCATCTAGTGATTCCATAGTTTGATTAGTATGTTTCCTTTTTTAAGATCTTATTTCCAAAATATGCAATTACAGCTCACATGCGAGTATTTTACTCTTTATTCCACATCTTCTACATCATACTGTTCCGATTTTTTTTTCAAAAACATATCAATAGTCTCATATAAAAGATACAAAATTCAGTGATTATACCAAAACCAATATTATAAAAATGATCTGTAAAAATAAAAGAGTTTCTATTTCAATTTAGTCTCTGCTACTTACTTGTTTCCAAAGTAGCTATTATTTGTTCACAATAATAATTTAATGCCTGATTTTCAAGCAATACATTTTTATTGCACGTTTCTGCACGTTTTGAAGTTTTTATTGCACGTTTTCAAATTTTTACTGCACGGAATTCCGAGCTTAAGTTATAACAAACATACAATAACATACCATCACCTGGGTTTTATTACTTCTTACTGTCACTATCTATGGTTGATCTCATCTTCTAGCTATGATCATTATAAAATCAAAATGAAAATGAAAATCATTATAAATTCTTTCTGATTGTATTTCATTATCCAAGAATAATAAATGAAACTATATGTTTTCAATAATAATAAATTTTTTTAAATAATTTATTTTTGAAGAGAAAAGATTTGGCTCCGCCGGGAATCGAACCCGGGTCTTCCGCGTGACATGCGCGGTAAGCTATCCGATTTTTCGGAAAATCAAATAATCAAGAAAAAAGAGAAATAAGGGGAAATGATCTAAATAAAAATAAAAAGTTCTTCAAAATGCAGTACATAAGAGGTCTGACAGAAGAAATAAAAAGAATTTTCAAAAACTATGATCATTATGATATAAGAATGGGAATGTATAATAATAACAAAATGAATCAATATTTAACAAATATGAAAGATAAAATAAAAGAAATAGATATAAAAAATATCATATACAGAATTGAATGTAATGATTGTAGTAAAATATACATTGGTGAGACTTCAAAAAAATTAAAAACAAGAGTATTACAACACAAAAATGATTGTAAAAATAGCAAAAATATAAACAAGACAGCATTGGCCCTACAGAGTATAAAAAATAACCACACATTCAATTTTGATAAAGCAAAAATAATAGAAAAAGAAAAAATAGCTAAAAATAAAAAAATATTAGAAGCAATACAGATAACAAAAAATATAGATAAAACAGTAAATTTCAAAACAGACACCAAGAATCTAGGTACACATTATATAGACATTATAAGTAAATTAAATTTGAACTGTTAAAAATATTAGATATGAGGAGAAGAAGATTAGAATCAAATCAAAGGTAAATAAATTGATCCCCATAGAGAAAAATAGTCAGTCTGTGACAATGAGATGACCAATAAACAATGTTAATTTTAAATTATTAGAAATTAATTAAAAAATGACGAATATGTGCAAATATATGTGTGTTGGATAATATATGTACAGTGGCTCACAGTCAAAATGATGCAAGGAATTAACTTTGAAAAAAAACTATTTTATACCAAGCCAAAATTTATTTTCAACAATCTTTGTTTACAAATATAAAGTTCAAACATTAGGCTAGAATTGACAACACTTAAAAGTTTATTTGAGATCAAATCCTAAAATTAAACTAAAACTTCATGAATAAATATACACTTCTAAGGTCACAGTGAAAATGATGCAAGATTAAAAACATCCACAAAATCAAAAATATTTTGAATTTGAGTACTTTGTAGGTAAGCCTTTATTTTTTATTATCTCTTTCGAACAATTGGGCGTGGATTGGACAAGCTTTTCTGTTTAAGACGGGCTTATCTTGTCCCATTCTTCTTGAAGCATCTTTTTCAGATCTTCTCAATTTGATATCTCATGTTTCCTCACTTCTGTTTCTAATTTCTCCATGAATTCTCTATGACGTTTAGTTCTGGTGATTCTTGAGGTGTTTTTATAGGTTTGGGGCAATTATATAAACACCATTCTTTTGCAAGATAAGAAGAATGCTCGTTCGTTATCACTATAAAAAGCAAAATTATTTATTATTCCAAGCTCGGTTGCATTTACTTTAAAATTTTTCTTTCAGGATGTGACAATATAAATGTCTATCCATTGTTCCCTCAATAAAATTAAGATTTCCTACTCCTGAGGCAGCAATACACCCCCAAACCATGACATTACCAGCTCCAGTTTTGATGAACGGGCGAAGATTTTTTTTTATAGCGCTCTTCAATTGACTTTCTCTAGAAGAAACCTCTTCCATAAGAGCCAAACAAATTAAATTTTGGCTCATTCGAATACTGAACACTTCCGGAAGTCCATGCCTTTTGTTAAATAATCCTAAGCAAAATTGATTCGAACCTTTTTATTTTTGTCACTGATATAAGGTTTTTGCCAGGCAACTCTACCGTTGCATTGGTTTTTTCTTAAGACTCTTCGAATGGTTTCAGCACATACCATTTAATTTAAATGGTTTTTAACTAATTTGGTCAACTTTGGAGCACCTAGTTTTGGATTATTTGTTATTTGGCGCAAAATCCAACGTTCATCATTACCAGTAAAAAAATGTTTTGCACTTTTCTGATTATTCTATTTTTGTTTTTAAAACTTTCAATAATATTTTAAACGATGGCATAACTCCTATTGATAGTAGAGGCGATTTTTCATTGTGTTTTGTCCATTTTTAAATTGCTAATCACTATTTCTCGTTCACGAATAGTTGTATTCGCACCCATTTTAAGCAAAAGCTCGAACTAGACTGATTACTTGTATTCATATTGTTTAGTTTTGTTTTCATTAAAAGAATGAAATGAAATTAAAAGGGTAATAAACTCATTTACCCGATAATTGAAGAATACTTGTCACTTTCACTTTTTTCTAGACGGAAGTAAACGTTGCATCTTTTTCACTGTGACCTTCAATTCCTACGAGTTTTAATAAAGAATTTTTTTTCTCTTTCTATAATTGCTGTTGAGTTGATTTGATCATGTAAATTTAATGTATGACAATGAATCATTATGGCCTCATGTGCATTGGTTTTAAAATTTTAACAAAGAGGAAGTAAACAGCATTTGAAATAAAAATATTCGTTTGCATCATTTTGACTGTGAGCCACTGTATGTACATATAGGATGAAATTGACAGCATGCAATAAAGCATGAAAAGAAATTTTAAGGTAATTTATAATTAAATTATAAAAACTATTAAAAAAAGAATTTTAACGATATGATATATTATTGTGAAAAAAATTATTTAAATTACTGTGATTTATGTAGATAAATGTTTCTAGTTGTTTTTCCTGAAGATGGGGCGGGTGCCCCGAAACGTTGAAAATGAAAAATAAATAGAAAAATAAAAAAAATAGTGGAAGTTGTTATTCCATTAAACATGGATTAAAAATAAAAATTAAAAACTTCCGGAAAAATCAAAAAAATAAATGATTAAATTATTTTATATTAATTTAACCATCATTGTGGGTAACCACCTATCTAAATTAAATATAATATAACTAAATTAATATAAAATATAATCAATTATGAATAAAGAATTAATTATTGTCAATTATGAATTTTAAGAAGACGATACAAACATAATATTGTATGACTTAATAGGTGGTTACCCACAATGATGGTTAAGTTAATATAAAATATAATAAATTATGAATAAAGAATTCATTATTGTCAATTATGAATTTTAAGAAGACGATACAAACAAAATATTTTATGACTTTAGCCCTTTTGCCCATGAACATGAACCCATGATATTTGATAGTATATTATATACAGGACTGAATATTTTGGAATTGGATTATTGTACAATATAGAGACTGGAGGTGAAGGCATTGTGAGGTAGGGAGAGGAGCCGTTATTTTAGTAGAGGGGGCAGTCTATCAACCGTCCTGCGCAAGTCGGTTCCAACCCCACGTTATCCGGTCCGATAGTACAACCAACTGTTCCCAACCCGTCCTCGTCCACCGCTGATATTTCTACATATATATACTAACACTTCAGTTCTACTATAATAACTACTATTAATATTACTTATATTATTTAATAATAGATATATTACAATTATTACTACTTTTATTAAGGTGTATATTTATTCGTTGATAAAGAAGAATGCGGACGCTACGCGAAACTCAGACGGTTTGTAAGATTAAAACTCCCCCGTGCTACGTCACCAAACAATTACGCTCGCTACAATAATAAACTCACACAATAGAAACAAGAGTTTGTTTTGTATAAACGAAATGTGTAAACACCATCATCACCTTTTAATATCCATCATTATAGATGCTATCGATATAGATATGTATAATTAAATAAACATAAACTTGATCTCACCTAATTAATACTCTCAATAAAATTTAATAAACACTATAATATTAGTGTTTTTTATATCCTTATCAATTATGTATTTATAGAAAAGAAAAAACATTCTTAACGAACAACATACAGTTAGAGTATAACCTCAATTAACCGAAACTACAATTATTCGATCTGTTTTGAGTAAAAAAATTCTTTACTTTCAAATCAAATACCTAGGGGCTTGCAAAATGATTATCTATGTACTTTTGCACACTAAAAGATTGATGTTTTTTGGAAGATTAAAGATTCAAAGATTAATTTAATTTTCTCTTTTATAATATAAAATATTATATATGGCAAACTGTGCCATAGTCCATTTAAGAACTATATTTATAACATACATCTTATGGTTATACTTTAATAATAATGTGTCCATAACTCTCTTACCTTTCATTCAGTGATTGATTCTATAATATTATATTTTTTATATAATATTATAGATCATTGTAACCTTATTATAATATGTTCACCTACAGTTCAATATTACTTCACATTACCTCAGATAAGCTATTTTGAGATTTCCCGGATTTACCTGGATTAGATTTTATGATTTATGGACTGATTCTATTCTCTATTTTTGTTTTTGAGGTACATCTGCTTAAAAATGTCATGACTACGATGTTAAATCGTTTAAATAAATATATATTATTTTTATTCTTAGTTTTCTCACGTAGGATAAACATCACATAAGTTATTGGCACTCAGGATAGTTATTGGCACCCCAACTTTAACTTAAAGAAATAGGTAAACAAGTCCTAATTTTATTACAATGTATACATGAGTCTAATGTTTGAAGGGTCCTCTAAGTCTC